>CM053770.1:696495805-696671813 GCA_028658325.1 Potorous gilbertii | reverse complement strand
TTGTCTCTCCTGGATCTATTTTCCAGGTCAGTTGTGTTTCCAATGAGATATTTCACATGGTCTTGCATTTTTTCATTCTTTTAGTTTTGTTTTGTGATTTCTTGGTTTCTCATAAAGTCATTAGCCTCCATCTGTTCCATTCTAATTTTGAAAGAACTATTTTTTGAAAGAACTATATTCTTCAGTGAGTTTTGAAACTCCTTTTCCATTTGGCTAATTCTGCCTTTTAAAGCATTCTTCTCCTCATTGGCTTCTTGAACCTCTTTTGCTAATTGAGTTAGCCTATTTTTCAAGGTGTTATTTTCTTCAGCATTTTTTTGGGTCTCCTTTATCAAGGTATTGACCTTTTTTCATGCTTTTCTTGCATCTCTCTCATTTCTCTTCCCAGTTTTTCCTCCACCTATCTAACTTGATTTTTAAAATCCTTTTTGAGCTCTTCTATGGCCTGAGCCCATTGAATATTTATTTCTGATGTTTGGGATACAAAGGCCTTGACTTCTATGTCTTTACCTGATGGTAAGCGTTGTTCTTCCTCATCTGAAAGGAAAGGAGGAAACATCTGTTCACCAAGAAATTAACCTCCTATGGTCTTATTTTTTTTCCCTTTTCTGGGCATTTTCCCAGCCAGTTATTTGACTTCTGAGATTCCTTTCTACACCCACCTTGCCTCCAGATCCACCCAGCTAGTGCTGGGGGTCTGAGATTCAAATGCTGCTTCCCAGCCTCAGGGTTTTCAATGGGGGCGGGGCTGCTATTCAGTGTGAGATTAAGTTCTGCTGCTCAGGTGAGGGCAGGGTCACCACACAGGGCTCAGTTCCCTCAGGGGGTTTACATGGAGACCTTCAACAATGGATCCAAGCTCCTGCCTGCTTTGGGAGCCCCTGTCCTCTGCTGCTGTTTCCACTGCTGCCTCCCAAAGGGGCCTGAGTTATAGAGACACCCTGCTCCCCTCTTGGCTAGCCAAACAGGCTCTCTCAATGACCTGTGCGTCTGTGGGTGGTGGGAACTTCATGGCCCCTTCGTGGAGATTCTGTCCCTGAAGCCTGCTCAGCTCTGCTCCTCTCGGGGCTGCATGGCCAAGGCAGAGCTGGGCTCCTCTCCAGGTCAGGTGTGTAACGGACCTTTGGTGACAGTTTTTCAGTTCTCTCTGGAACCAAAATCTCCTCCACGCCATTGTTCTGTAGCTTCTACTGCTCCAGAATTTGTTGGGAATTCTTCTTTACAGATATTTTATAGGCTGTGGGTTCAGAGCTAGCATATGTGTGTCTTTCTACTCCGCCATCTTGACTCCTTCCCCCAGGCAAAGTTTTTATAGCAGACCAACTCTTCAATTTGCATACTAGATGAGAGCAAATAGAAGATGTCTTTGAATTTACTGTTTTGAGATTGCAAGAAAGCATATGACTCCATGAAGCAATATGAAACACAGACGTCTCTTTTTCAAACAAAATGAACACTTTTCTAGAGTCCCTGAAATATGTAACTAGAAAAGTAACATTTGTCAATAATTTACTAAGTGTTAACACCATGAGGGATGTTAACCAGCAGGGTACATGCTCACCAGTGATGTTCCCAATGTCCCAGGAAATGACCTGCATAATGTCCAGACTAACAAAGGATTTTCTATTCATGGGGAGGTTTTCTCAAAATTTCCTGTTTGTAGATGGTATCAGACCATTTACATCATTTTCTAGCACAATACACAATCTCATAGTAAGTTGTAAGTAAATGGTCTAACCATCCATACCTGGAATACCAAGTGTACAGAAACTTCTTCTTGCCCACATTATGACATGCAACTGAATCCAAATTCCAATAAAAGCTTCAGAAGGGCAGTGGGAGGGACTTGGAATGATCAGGAAGAAAGGACAAAATTTTCCCCATTTTCAATGAATGTAAGCTGTTGATTCCTATAAATATCCAACTATTTATCACCCCCACAGCACAATGCAGCTATAAATTCTGAAGCATTGTCATCACTGAAGATTTAAAATAACAATTAACTCAAAAGGTGATGAAAATACACACTATCCACATGAACAGTATGTCACTGATGTGTCACAGTTTAGTCACCTCACTCAGACCTCTCCTACAGCTGAGCACTGCGGAGGAGTGACTTGGTCAGCCTGGTGCAAGAGAACTCAGAGTGCTTTTCCACTCTTTCATGTCACCAACACTAGCTCTCTACAAATAAGTGAGATGAGCCTATTATCAACAATCTATGGAAGCAGGAAAGAAGATCCTGTCAAAAAGAGGTCATCAATATGTCCACAGGTCCTTGGCACAAAGTCACTTTAGGGTTAGGGTTAAGTCTTAAGCTGGAGGGGACTGGAGTGGTCACATAATCCAACCCATACCTAAATGTGAATCCCTCCAATGAATTCCTGAAAATAAGATGGGCAGGAAACAGAGAGGAATTGTGGTCCCACATGGGAAAGTAGCCCAGAGGATGACAAGCATACCAATAGAAAGGTCTGGTGAAGGAAGAACTGGGGACACAGTCTTGGGGAGAGAAGACTTCAGGAAAACACAATGACAACCTTCCAGAATTTGAACGGCCACCTCTAGGAGCAGGGGGCAGACATTAGAAAGAGACCAAGTTAGATGTGGTAGAGAAAGACTGGCTAAGATTTTCAACTGACCAGTAGTGGAGTGGGTTGCCTCCAGGATTCAGCCCCCCCTCCCCTAAGACTGAATGACTATTTGTGGGGCACATTGCACAGAGGATCCTTCATTAGGGGCAGTTTGAATGAATAGCTTTTGAAGTCCTTTGCCACTGAAACTGCAGCATTTAGTGATTTTGTATTCCAACCATTTGAACTAAAGAGTCAGAGCAATCTTTACACCCCAAGTTCTCAGTCAGATGCCTGCTCTTCTCAAGGGTCCTCCCTCACAATGCCTGGGATTTACACAGTCTGTCTTGGATTTGTGAGCACTCAACATAAAAGCCAACTAAAAGAAACAGGCCAGGCAGGATCCCCTCAGCCTGACCCTGAATCCCAAAAGCCTGCAGAACAATTGATAGATGAGACTGTCTTAACAAGCATAAAGATGCAGAGATGAGTCATCATCCTTGGGTCTGTCTGAAATTGCTGACTCACTTGTACTGTCAAAAGTTCCTCCAAAATGAACTAATTCTCATTTACTTTCAATCCCATGATGGCCCTGTTCAGCCCGGTAACAATAGCTGTCCACAGCCTGGAATATTGAATCAGAGTTTCTGGTATTACAGGCTCTTCCCTAGAACTACATTAGTGACACTGAGGGGCAGTTGGCTTGTCCATGCAGCGGGCTACAAGTTGGGGCCCTGGAAAAGTGGTTCACTCCAGCCTAGCACCCTCTAGGTTCAGCCCCCACTCCTTAAATGTGAGTTTCCCAGTGGTTTTGTTTTCAGCTCTGATCCTTCTCTTGGGATGAAATTATTCTGCTCAGGGATGGAGAGCACAGTCTAAGCATGGTACTAGTAGCAGCTGGATACTCCAGGATGCCTGGAATTTTTATTTGTAATTAGGGCTAAAAATAACAAAACTTCAAAATTCCTTTTGGGGAGCAGGTTAGGAACATTTACAAACATTATCTCATTTGATCCTCATGACAACCCTAGGAGGTAGATGCCACTGTTACGTCCATTTTAGATATGAGGAAACTGAGGCCAAAGGAGGTGAAGTGACTTAGCATTTGAGGCCATATTTGAACTCAGGTTTTCCTGACTCCAGACCCAGTGCTCTCTTTACTACACCACCAAGCTGTCTGTGGTTTCTCATCTTATATATTTGTATGAGTTCCATACACACACACACACACACACACACACACACACACACACACACACACACTATTATATCTATGTCAATAGACAGACATAGATAGATAGATAGATAGATAGATAAACGTTCCACATGTATAGGCATAGGGTGTATTCAAGGAAGACTAGTACTTCTGGTATGAAAGCTGCCAAACCTTTTTCAGAGTTGTTTTCCACCTTGGGTGTCCACCTGATCCACTCTACTCTCCCCTGTGACTCCAGGAAACTGTAGCATGCAGAGTAGCCACACCCCAGTAAAGCATTTTGGCAGATGGATTAAACCAGCTGGAGGGCAACCAAGGGGTCTCAAACCCTTTGGTAAATTAGGGGGATGTCTACCTCAAGTGTGAAGAAAGGGTGGAGGAGAATAATTTGTTCCAGGAGCCATGAAGACAGCAGAAGCAGATGCTGTGCAAGTTTAGAGCTTGGTAAGACATGGCAATAATAGTAGCACCTTGGTGGCAGTGGTGGTGGCGGCAGGGGTGATAATGTTAATGCTATGTGCCCCTGAACACTGTGATCTCTCAAGAATCAAAATTGTGGTTCCTCCAAAGGCAACTGAAAGATGTTTCTTGAGAGTTAGTAGAATGAAGTCTATTAGGAAGAATAATTTGCATGAAATATAAGACATTACTAAAAAAAATATGTGGGACCAGGAAAGTAGAGGGCTTGGTCAAATGATGCACTGACATCCATGACCTGTAAAAGTACCCAGAGCAAACATTCCCAACCAGCAGGATGTGTGTGCACTCCCAGGGCTTGTAAGAAGCTTGTCACTGGCACGAAGAGCATCTGGGAAATAGCTGCACTTCTTATCAAAAGGAATCAATATTTCTAATTTCTTCTTTACTTGCATTTGCATGGTGAATGCAGTCATGGACTCCTGGGCAAGTAACAAAGTTTCACTGAGTACTCGCTGAGTGCCAAGGACATTGCTAAGTGCTAGAATGACAAACACAAGCAAAAAGGAAGCCAGACCTTGCTCTCAAAGAGTTTCCATTATAAGGGCTTGCATTCAGATTCACTGAAAACCACAAACTTAGAGAGTCAGAAAGGGGCAGAAATTCCTGGCTTAGGAAGGTCTCCTATGAGCATCCAATGAGTCCTTTATGGAAATGACCAGAAGCCACAGAAATCAGAGCAGGACCCAGTCAGAAGCAGGGAATCTTTTATAACATCTAGGAGAAGCCAGCACCCAGTCTTTGTTTGTCAAGTTCCAGAGAGAGGGAAGCCCTTTCCTCCTGTGACTGACAATTTGACTTTTGGATGCTCCTTGGTAGACCTGAGAAGGGGCACTGTATTTTCTTTATACAGAGGAAGGGCTGTCCTACAGGAGGTGCATTAATTAGACTTACTCTTCTTGGTCCCAGAGAAGAGAATTCAGATCGGTGGGTAGAAGGTGGAGACAGGCAGATTAGGCTGAGAAAGGATAACTTCTAATAATGAATGCTATCCTACAGTGAGATGGTTTCCCTAGGGACAGAGTAGGCCCTCTTACTGCTTCATTCTACAGGAATAAAAGCTTGCTGGTTGAGCATGTATTTATAGTTGTCAGATGGCATGAAGATGTTATTTAAAATAGAGGTCTCTCTGTAGACATAACAAGCTCTGAGTGAGGAATGGATTCACTTAGTAATTCTTAATAATTCACCGGAGTTGGATATGAGTCTCCCATTTCAAATATAAACCATGAAGTGGATTCAGCAGCAGGTGGGAGTGCTATGTGCTTCGTTTCTCCCTAAGGGCCCCTTTCCTCCCATTCCACCATCACGACAGAAGTGCAAAGATGCTCCAGAGAGCTGAGGGTCATGTTGTATTCCATCCATTTCGTGGTCTCCACTATCCTGTGCCCTTTTGCTGGTGGTGACCTGTGGTCCGAACTGGGTGACTCCACTGCACAAAACTATTTGTAACTAGTTTGCCTGTTGTGGTGAAAAGTTGAAAAAAATGTACAGTAGGTGAGGAGAGAAGGATGAACAACTTATACATCAAGGTAATGGGATAGCATTACTTTCCCACGATATAGGACAAAGTTGAAGCATGTGAAGGAATATGGAAAGGCTTGTATGAAGTGATGCAAAGAGCAGGAATAAGCCAAGCTCCACATTGATTATACTGACCAAGATCTTTAAGTACAGAGATGGAAGAGAGAGCAGAAGTGCACCGAGACCTAAATGATTACTTTTGTTGTGTTGTTAGACATGTTATATTCTATTCAACATGTAAATAGGTCAGATGCCATGGGGGTTTTTGGAGTTCAAAATCCATGTTCTGTGGGCTCATTAGACTCTTTTTGTAATTGTTGAAAGTCAATCTAATTCTCCCAGTAATCCTGGGAGATGATTCATATCTGGCCAGGAATTAACAAACACCATGATTTCAGAAGAAATGAAATTCCAAGTGACCCAAAGGAAAATGGTGGATGGAAGCAGAGGGTGGCACATAGCCAACCGCAATGGGCATGGAAGAAGTGACTCATTCTACTTGAGCTGCCAAAGAAGCAGACCATTCACCTGGCATCTGGACGAGTTCATCATCTAAAGGGAATCCTTCTTCCTATTAGCCCTGGCACACACATCCTCAGGGAAACAGCAAATCTCTAGTGACCACATGTCTCCGTGTTGGTACTTCTGCAGCTCATTCTCCTACCTTTCACAGGGTTGCAGCTTTCTTTCCACTCCCACTGGACCAAATGACTGCACCCAGGTGAAAAGAGAAGGAAAAGGCCTGCTCTCTGTTACTTCATCCTGGGGTTCTCTTTGTTCGATGACCTTCAAACTATGAATATTAAGGAAGACCTAGAACTAGGTCTTCCCAAATGTGTTTGCCTCTGTCATTCTTCTTTGGAAAGAAACCTATGGAGAAGGTCCACAGGACCTAAGATGCTTCTCATAGAGAGTCAGATTCTCCCAGTGGTTCCTTTTGATGGGCAATAGGGCTCTGATCCCAGCAAGTCTTGGAGCCTTTTGTACAACCTCCTAAGTGATATCTGTAAAGAGTTCAGCAAAACTGTTACATTGGATGGACAAATCATGGTCAGCACATTGGCTAGATTGCTGGACTTGGAGTCAGGAAGACCTGAACTCAAATCCAGGCTTTATATGCTTACTAGCTGTATGATCCTGGGAAAGGCTGTACCTCAGTTTTCCCATCTATAAAATGAGACAATAACCACACCTACTTTCCAAGTTGTGAAGATCAGAAGCAACAGTAATTGTAAGCTGCTTTACAGACCTTGAGCTGAGGCCAGAATAGACAAGAGGACAGAGGCTAGTTTGCCTTTGGAAAACTTCACTGTTCTTTTATGATCCCAAGCTTCTCCCTGAAACAAAACCCCATCTTTTTCATACTAATAGTCTTATGGAGAGGCAGTGGTAGGTAGAAAGTTGACTTTAGACTCAGGAAGCTCTGGGTTCAAACCCCACCTCTCCCACATACTGTGTGGGGAACCCAAGGTAAGACATTTAACCTCTCAGTATTGGAGAGATATCTGGGTTCAAATCTCTCCTCTGATACTTGATAGGTATTTCAGATTGCCCCACTCCAAAGGCATGTATTTGATGTTCTCTATGTATCCAGCATTGTGCTAAGTACTGAGCATACAAAGAAGTCAACATGCACTAGCTAAGTACCTACTACATGCTGGTCATTGTGCTAAGCACTAGAATACCAGGAAAGGCAAAATCATGCCCCTGTCCTCAAGCCAGTCACAGTCTAATGGAGAAGACAACATGAAATGACTATGTACCCACAATACCTATACAGTGTAAATGCAATATAATCTTGAAAGGAGGGCATCAGCATTGGGCGCTTGCTGGGAAAGGCCTCTTTAGAAGGTTGAATTTCAGCTGGAGAGAGAGGTGAAGACAAGGCATAAAGTAGAACAAGAAAGCTGGATCACAGATGGCATGATGGGAAGGAAAGTGTCAGAAGGCTGGAAAGGTAAGGGGAAGCCAGGTGGTGAAGGGCTCTGAATACCAAACACAGGATGGCATAATTGATTCTGGATGTAATAGGGAGTCGCTGGAGTTTATTGGGTGACATGGTCAGGCCTGCCTAGTCTTAAGAGATTCATGTTGGCAATTGAGTGGAGGATGGATTGAATTGGAGAGACTGTAGATAGACTGGCTGATCTGAAGGCATGCACAAGGCAGCATGGCGCTAGAGATATCCCTTTATCTCATTTCTCCAGGGCTAAGTTTCTTACCTTCTCTGTAAAATGGTGCAAATAATACCTAGAACACTTACCTCAAGGTCACATCTACATGGTAACTCTTCTTCATTTCACGTAAACCATAATTCAAGGAAAGGTTAAAGAATGAAGTGGTCCAGCAGAGCATCTCAACATGACACCAGAATGGGAGGTCTTCACCCACTCTAAATTCTGGACATTTGCTACAATGATTCAGTACCTCAGTCCCACCCAATAAATAACTGAATTGTCTAATCCTGCATCAATCAAAGTCACTTTGGCATGAAAAGCATCCGACTGAAGTTAATCTTTTCCCACTGTTAACCAAGGACAGTTTGCCTTGCCACTAATATTTAAAGGCATGTGGGAAGCAGCATGGTAGATTGGATTGAGTAATTAAACTAATCAGGAAAACCTGGGTTCAAATCCTTCCTCTGATATTTACAAGTTGTGTAGCCATGGGCAAATAGCTTAACTTTTATAACACTTAGGCGTCTGAGTCATCTGCAAGTTATGGATGGGCATAATTTTTGTTGGGGACAAGAAAACATCAATCTTTGTGCATTGGGCTACATTTTGAAATAGAGATTAGATCTCAAGATCACTAATTTGGAGCTGGAAAGGATCACACAGACCATCTAATCCAACCCTCTCATTTTACAGATGAGGAAACTAATCCTCAGAGAACTAATCCACAGAGAATCGTGATGATCTGATTACCTCCTTCCAAATTAAATAGCATATTGCTCAACAAACCATTTGTCTTCTTCAAAGTTTCCCCATAGTGGAAAGTAAAATCTTTTCACTTGCAGAAGTTCTCCTTGCTTTGCTTCTTACTGATTCTCTTTCTTATATCATGACACTAATTTTCCTTTTTCTTTATGCTTCACTTCAGAAGCATGTGAAATGTTTAGCAATGTTATGAAATCTCACCACTGCCAATTGAGAAAACTTTGACAGTACCAGACATAATCATCCGCAATGTCAAAGAAAATGGAAAAAAAAAATTGGCAAGCATGTATTAAAAAGTAATTAACTTTCATTCTTCTTTGGAAAGATTGTTTTCTCCCAAAAGACACTCCCTGGGTTCCATAAATACTGGCAACAACACCAAGGAGCTAACCTACTCTTCTGTAGTTACATCATCCTCTCAAGTCTAAGGGGGACAGCAACCTTCCAAAGTAAAATGATGCCAAATTTCAGGATCCCATTTCTCCTTGGGATGAAAATGTCAAACAACCCTCTTTCCAAAGATATTTTCATTAGAACATTTTCCTTAATACTTTGCCACAATTTTATGAATCTCTTAGTTATTTTGATGTCATATCCTTGAAATTTAGAATGAAGACATCAAATGTTAAGAAATGTTTTGTGGGTGGATTGAAACCATTTGATCCAGAATAACCTTTGGAAAAAAATTCAAATATAAACTTTCACCTAGGGGCTACATGACCATTACTAATATACTACAAATGACCAGATAATTTAACTGGTTGGCAAAAAAAGTAAGCCAAGGTCAAGGGTTCAATGCTATTATAAGTCCATTCCATTCCACAGACATAGCATGCAGCCCTAACTCCAGGCTTGCATCCCACAAATGTGGGACCTTTGATCCCAAATGAAAAACAACTCAGAATACATGCAACAACCATAATAAATCAATTGTGCCATCATTATTTACCAAAAATAAACAAACAGTGCCCAATAAGAATGGTAGGCATCCTTCTCCCCATCATGATGGACATGAAGAAGGATAGGAGTCTGCCTCCTCTTCCCCTTTCTCTAGCATCCAGGAACTTTGTAAGTGGAAGAAATTTGCAATATAAAAACAAAATGAGGCTCCCCATCATCATCCTAAGTACACACCTTTACTCTGTCCTGACCAAGAGTGATAAGATCATGTCTACATCTATGCCTACACCAACATTGTGCATTGAAGCATTATGTGGATACATGGAGGATTTTCAAAAACTATGCCAAATATGTAAATATGGAACTTGTAAAGGAGGTTTATCCCCACAAGACTGACCAACAAGTGATTGATTATTTTATCACTGTGATCCAGGAAGTATTTTAACTAAGGAAATGTTACTGAGTCTGTCATAATTCTGATATGTCTACATTAATATTCTTAGGTTCTTCTAGGCATTAACCTAGTAGCCCAACTAAATGCACAATTTTCTTGAAATTGTTTGAGGTTTTTTGGTTATGAGATAATCTTTATTCCATGTAATAAAAAATGGAGAAAATACGGAAGATTCAAGGGATCCCATAAACAGGTATAGAATACACATAAACACCTGGATAGCCCATCAGCATCTCCTATAAGTCTGTCAGATTCAGGGGTGCCATCAAGGCAATCATTTGACATTCTAGTGAGGGCCTCATTGCCATGGAGTCCTACTCTATCTGACTGTCTTCCTCTCTCTCCTTTCCATCCCTCTCTACCCTGTCACACACACACACACACACACACACACACACCTTTAATGATAGAAGGTAATAGCTTATCTTTGATGTTTCAAGCTCTGCCAGATGGAAATGTCAATGAATGCATCCTTCCATCAGCCGTTTTTGAAGGAACATGTCAAAAGGATCCTGGCCCTTCTCCTAAAAGGAATTTTCTTCTTTTCTCTATTCCAGCTGATTCTGTGAGCCACCTTGATAACTGAAGTTGAATGAGAGAAGGGATTTGTAATGTTCTCCTTTCCCAATACAAAAAGCTGGGTCATTGGGTATGTGATCTTAATTAAAATATTGCTGAGAATGGAAAAACCTCACAGCAACCCAACCTGCTAATGAAACCAGATCTCTGGAAGAGGAAACATAAACTGGAACAATGGAAAAAGGGCTGGACATAGACTCAGCAAAAGCTGGGTTCAAATTTTGTCTCTGATACTTACCTAGTTATGTGACTCTGGGGAAGTTCCTTGGGCAAACTCTACAGCAAGATGATGAGTTGGACTTTATACAATGATAATTAATAAAGTCATTAATAAATAACAGCAATAATGACAACCATCACAGGGCCTACTATGCGCCAGGCACCGAGTAGGGCGCTCCACAATCGTTACCTCATTAGATCTTCACAACAACCCCGTGAGTGTTACGGTCCTCATTTTACAATTGGAGATACTGAGGTATACAGAGTGTCTGAGGCTGAAATTAAATTCTAGTCTTCTTGACTCCAGGCTAAAAGAAGATGGCTGCAACTGAGGATGTGGGCTTCCCATTAGTCCTCTTTAATCTATGATAAAACAGCTCATCTTTTTTCATGCATTATGTCTACCGTATGAGCCTAGAGACAGGATGCCCTGAGGTCAAATATGACCACAGACATTTACAGACTATGTAACTCCAGGCAAGTCATTTCATCTCTATTTGCCTCAGTTTCTTCATCTGTAAAATGAAAATAATAATAGTGCTTGCTTCTCAGCATTGTTATGGGACCAAATGAGATAAAATATGTAAAGTATTTGGCTTAATGCCTGGCACATAGTAGGCATGTCATAAGCATTTCTTTCTTTCCTCCCAATATTCTCCTGATGTCCTATGGCTGCAAATGATGGAACACAATGGCCTTGGAATTTCAAAATTATAAGTAATTCAAGGACATTGGAAAGATCCATATTAGGTGTAAGTAAAATGAAACCTGCCAAAGGTGAATCAAACAAAAGAAGTTCCGTAAAGACACCCCAAGGGGCAACAAGCTTGATTTTGTGTGAGAGGTCCCATGTCAAGAATGTTCATGTTCAGTAGACTTCAGAAAAACCTGGGAAGACTCAAATGAACTGCTGCAGAGTGAAGTGAGCAGAACCAGGAGAACACTGTACACAGTAACAGTCATACTGTGTGATGACTGACTTGGGGTAGACTTAGCTCTTCTCAGCAATGCAAGGAGCTAAGCCAACTCCAAAACACTCACATTGGAAAATACTGTCCATACCCAGAGAAAGAACTATGGAGTCTGAATGCAAGAGCGCCCTCTTTTTCACTTGCTATTTTGTTTTGTTTCTTCCTTCCCATGGTTCCTCTCATTGTTCCAAGTAGAATATTACTAATCATGACTGAGGTCAGTGATTTTTTTGTTTCTGTTTTTCTGTTTCTTTGTCCTTCTCTATCCTCAGCATAGCACAGTGGTTAATAAATACTTTTTGAATCAGTTTGAAGAAATGGAAGTGGACTCATCTAGTAAGAAGAATAAGAAACAATCAATGCATACCTTAAGAGCTACGCTGGCATCCTCAAGATGTTAAGATAATCTAGGGGCAGTTTCTGGTCATTTTATGGACCCTCCATAGAAGATGATATAAGGATATCAATGAAAAGGAACAATCTGCACCAGTGAATGCAGCATCATGCCAGTGAGATCACAGAAATCTCCAAGTGTTGACAAACTGGAGTGTAACCATTAGAATAAAGCCATGATGGTGAAGGGAAGTAAAAATATATCACATGAAGCTCAACTGGCTTTGTTGTCGTTGTTGCTGTCATTGTTGGTTGGTTGGTTTGCTTTGCTTTGCTTTGCTTAGAAAAAAGAAAATATTGTCAGGTCAGGATAACTTTCTTTGAAATATCTGGAAGGTGGCAATATGGAAGAGGGTTAGATATTCTGCTTAACCACAAAGGACAGAACTGATAACTATGGGTGGAAAATTCAGGAAAGTAAATTCATGCTTAATAAGAGGGGTAAAGTCTTTAAATTGTCCCACTCCAATGACTCATTGAGGTGCTATGCCAGAGGATCATAAACTCTGAAAGTTTTTACCATGCCAAAAAGGCATCAGCTCTGGTCCTGGCAACAGACTGAAACTGCTTCTTGAGGATCAGCCTAGCTCAGTATGGAAAGGCTCCACTCCAGTAAGCTGATCAATTACTTAGTGATAAATTCTTTGGACATGGCAACTGATACAACAAAGAAAGATACCAAATGGACCTCAATCCTGTGTGCCCCTTTTACTTCTGCAGCAAAGGTGACAGAGAGGCAGAAAATGGTGGTGGGCAGGTGGAACAAATCACAAAGCTCTAAAACAATAAACTTGACTTTGGGACTCTAAATATGAAATCTTCCTTGATGAGTGAATGAGCAGACTACTGAAGGAGCTGCAGTGGATCAATCTTGACATTCTCAGTGTAAACAAGCCCAGAAGGGATAAGGAAGCTGCCACTAAATGGAAACATGACTCATAGGTGTTCATTAAAGAGGCAAATGAAGGAATTGGCAGAGTTGTTTTTGCTGTATGCCCACAGAAACAAGCATCTCAGGAGGCATACCACGGAGCTCATAGGGAGTTGTCAAAAGACCACCAGGAAGATAATAGCTATGGATACACCAGTATCTGTACAGAAGTAGAGAAATTCCATGAAGCATTTGATGAGATGCTCCAAATCACATTAACATACACTTAGAAACTTGGCAACTTCAAAGCAAAGGGATGGGTGCGGAGAGATGTAAGTGGAAAACAGGAGTGAGCAATAAGCAATAAGAATGGTCAGAGACTTGTTGACTACACAGAACCTCCATGTCTCCACAATAAAAGAATCCATTAGTGCTAGACTTTGAAAATACCTCCAAAATGAATCAATTACATTTTAACAGAAAGGAAATATTTCATTACTGATGTGGGTCACTCCTGAATCAACTGTCTGTGTACAGACCAACAACCCACTTGTTAATGTAGGAGTTTTGATAGTGTCCTGGATCCCTTTGGCCATAGGTTGAATGAAGTTTATAAACCAAAAAGTGGAGTCTCATTTCTTCCCATCAAAGTTAATAGACCTCCTGAAATCTATCCATCAACTCCTTAAGGTGTTAAGAACCCTGGAGGGTTTGTGCAAAAGTCAGAAAATAACAAAAACATGAGTAAAAGGCCATACAATTGAAGTAGCTTATCAGTGTTAATAGGAATGTGTTACTGACACTGAAAGTTGGGCAATGTATAAAAGAAAGGACAGTAAAAATCAAATCTGATCATTTCCTAGAGTCAGCCAATCTACATCAATGACCATAACAGAAGTACCATAGAAAAGATGCCAAGAAGAGCCTTAGTCTACGAACTCCTGGCTTGCTTAACAAGCAGGGAGAGATGGGAACCAAAGGCATTACTGGTTTGGAGTATGAATTCATTTGAAAAGTCTTACAAAGAAGGCTGGGGGGGATTGTGGGTGGTATTGCCTCATAAAGCAGAAAGAAGCCATCCAAGTTAAAGCCAGTTTGAATAACGCTTGGTGAAAGAATGCACAGATGTACAGTGAAGGAACAAATGAAGGAAGTCCCTCATTTTTGAGGGACTTCAAGGGTGAAAGTAGAGGAAGGACAACAAAGAAGTGAAAAATTAAAAAGCTCTGGGATCATTTTTCTGACAAGCACTTACTTTCCCCCATATGGACAATGGAGCCCCCACCTGGGGAGACCAACGCCGTGGTCCTGAATGTGCTTATAAATGAGGCAAGAAAGGCTCTAAGAAGCAGAGGACTTAAAACTCATATATGCACTGAAGTGACACAACTAGTGAGGCATGGAGGGAAGAACCAATAACAACAATGGCATTTACACAGAGCCTACTATGTGCAAGGCACTGTGCTAAGCGTTTTACACATATCATCTTCACTGATCCTTGCAACAGCTTTGCAGTGTTGGTGCAATGGTTATTCTCATTTTACAATTGAGAAAACTCAGGCAGACAAAGATTAACTGACTTGTCCAGGGTCACCCAGGTAATGACTGAGTCAGCATTGGAACTCAGGTCCCCTTGATTCTGGGCCCAGCATTCTATACACTCTACCAACTTGAAACTCACAACATAGCTGAAAGAGGGGAAGATAGCAAGGCCATAGAAAATCTCAGCCTTTCTGTATCATGAAAAGATGACCAAGGAAACTAAATGACCACCCTGACTATCTTCACATGTATGAAAAAAATTTGAGAAATATCTACATACATACACTGTGAATATCCTGACAATATTAGTAGAGAAAAGGCAGGTTTTGGCAAATGACATTCAGTCAGTCAGTAAACATTTAAATATCTACTATGTGCCAAGCACCATGCTAAGTGCTGGGGATACAAAAGGGGGCAAAACAGAAGTCAAGGGAATATTCATCAATACAGGAATAGATGAGCGAGTTGTGGTATATGAATGTAATGGAATACTATTGTGTTATGGTGGTCACTGTCCTTTGTTCTTGAAGACAACCAAACTAACATCACCATGATAAAGTGAAGTTCCAGTGTGTATGACTGTGGCTGATCAGAACAATATGAGCTCGAAATGCTCTACCATAGGTTGAGCACATATATAGTCCATGTGTATATTTGAGCATCCTATGTATCCTTTGTGTTGTTTCAATTCTGCTTTGCTCTGCTTTTCTGATGTGGGCATGCCATGCTGAGTGGTCCTGTGCCATTGTCTCCCATGTGCCACAATTTAATCCAAAGTTCTTGAGAGAAACCTTGAGAGTATTCTTGTATTGCTTCTTCTGACCACCATATGATTGCTTGCCCCACGTAAGTTCTCCATAAAATAGCCTTTTAGCAAGTGTACATTTTGCTTTCAAACAACGTGATCAGCCCATTGGAGCTGTGCTCTCTGAAGCACAGTTTGAATACTTGGCAGTTTAGTACAAGCAAGGACCTCAGTGTCTAGTACCTTATCCTGCCAGTTGATCCTCAGAATTTTCCTAAGACAGTTCAAATGGAAGCGTTTCAGTTTCCTGGCAAGGCACCGGTAGACTATCCAGTCATGAGGTCAGCATAATGGCTCTGTAGACCTTCAGCTTGGTAGTCATTCTAATACCTCTTCTCTCCCAAACACTGAGTTAGCTCTGGCAATGAGTATGTCAACCTCATTGCCAATGTATACATCCCTGGAAAGTACATTTCCAAGGTAAGTGAACTCATCCATTGCATTCAAGACTTCTCCATTTGTTGCAACTGATGGTTCCATGTATGGATGGTGTCATGGTGGCTAATGAAGCAACTGTGTTTTCTTGGTGTTGAGGCAGCAAAGAATTGATCCATACTTTGTTGCATCTCAGTTTTGGAGGTTGCATTGAGGGCACAATGATCTGCAAACAGAAAATCATGTGCCACCACTCCCTCCACTTTGGTCTTGGCTTGTAGCTTTTTCAAATTGAAGAATTTATCATAAGTACAGTAGTTGACCTTGATGCTGTGTTCATCCTCATTGAAAGTATTTGACAGCATGGCTGAAAACATCATGCTAAAAAGCATGGGAGCAAGCACACAGTTCTGTTTCACTCCACTGATGACTGAGAAGGCACGGCAGCACTATCCAGAACCTGGGCAAAAGTCATCACGAAATTGACATACAATGCTGATGAACTTCTCTTCAAAGATTTGTTGTACAGCAATTGCTCATCTGGGGTCAGAACACTGGCAAAAAAAAAAAACCTATTGTGCTATGAGAAATGATCAACAGCCGGACTTCAGAAAAATCTGGAAAGACTTATATGAGCTGATGCTGAATGAAGTAAGAAGAGCCAGGGGAACATTATACACATTAACAGCCAGTGTTTAAGGACTGTTCCTGACAGACTGAGCCCTTCACAGGAATGGAAGGACCTAAAACATTTCCAGAGGACTCATGATGCAAAATTCCATCCACAAAGGACTATGGAGTCCGAACACGGAATGAGGCAGACGATTTTCTCTTTTGTTAGGTTTTGTTTAGTTTTTCTCATGGTCTTTCCCATTTCTTTTAATTCTTCTGTGCAACATAACTAATGTGAAAATGTGTTTAATAAGAATTTATGTGCAAAATCCATATGAGATTGCACGCTGTTTTGGGGAATGATGGGGAGGGAAGGGGAGACAATTTAAAACTTATAGAAGTGAATGCTGAAAAATCAAAAACAAATAAATAAATAAATTTGCAAAAAAAAGAAAAGAAAAGGGAAAACAATCCCTTACATCAAGAAGCTTACAATCTAATGGAGGCTCCAAGTAAACATGTACAAATATGCTCTATAAGGGTTAAATAAGAAGTAATTAACAGAGAGAAGAGACTGAAATTAAGAGAGATTGAGGAAGGAGGTAGGATTTTAGTTGCAACTTACAGGAAACCAAGGGAAATGAGGTGGTGAAGTGGAGTCAGGAAGACTCATTTTCCTGAATTCAAAACCAGCCTCAGATACCATGTGGACTTAGGCAAGTCATTTAACAATGTTTGCCTCAGTTTCCTCATCTGTAACGTGAGGTAAAGCAGGAGAAGGCAAGCCACTCCAATATCTTTGAAAAGAAAACCCTAAATGGCTTCACCAGGAACTGAGCACAACTGAAACAACTGACCAACCACAAAGAAAACCAGGATTGTTGGTAGTTGGAGTACAGGAGTGAGAGCATTCTAGGACTGGGAGAGCATCAGAGAGCATGCATAGAGCTGAGAGATGGAGGCCTGTGTAATTGGATCCAAGAGGACATGTTAGGGAGTCAGGTGTAAGAATGTAGGAAGATGCATCCATTACACAATGACTAAGCAAACTGGGTGTATGAATGGAGTGAAATGTTAATGTGCTATAAGAACTGACAAAAGGGACAGAATCCAAGAAACTCTGAAGACTTGTTTAAATTCATGCCAAATGAAATGAACAGGACCAGATGGAGAATTTCTATGAATACCAAGTCATCCAAAAAAAAGCGACTCAAAAGATTCAAAAACTCTGATCAATATAATGAACAGCCATGATGCCAGAAGACCAACAATGCAGCACACTTCTCAGTTCTTTACAGACATATAAATGAGACATCCATTTTTCAGACATGACCAATGCATGGATTTGTTTTCCTTAACTTTGCTTATTTGCCGTAAGAAAGGACTTCTGGTGAGAGGAGAAAGGGGAAGACGAGTAGTGGGATTGATGTTTAAAAAAGGAACACAGTAACAGCTAGACTGTTTTAAGAATGACTTTGAGTGAATAAGTTCTTTTGTCTATTATAAATACCCAAATAAAGCATAGAGGATATATGAAGGAAGATGCTGTCCACATCCAGAGAAATAACTGATCCGTAGAAGTATGAAAAGAATAATTTTACATGTGTGTGTTTGTCTGTGTGAGTGTCTCATGATAGCCATCTATAGGGGAAGGGAAGAAAAAAGAACAAAGCTACATGATAATTTTGTTGTATATTTGAAAGGAACAATAAATAGTGCAGGGGGATGGGTACTCTTGGACAGAGCAGTCAAACCCATGAGATTCTACGTCTGAGATGAGAGCAGAAGGAAAAGCCTCTTGCAAATATTCAAGCTGCTGTGTCCACCAGGAAAGGAGCAGGCTTTCTTTCTGGGTAGTTGGATACAGGGCAGTCTTAGTTGCTGCCCCCTGGTCTGAGATCTGCAAGTTTCTGATGAATTTAGTCTGAACAATGCTAGATGCTGCTGGACTCTGCCCCAGCAGCCAGCTCAGAAGGGCAGAGTTGGAGGCTCCCCTTTGGTCCAGGATTCCTGTCCTGGTTATCGCCATGCAGGCTAGGTAGAATCGAGAAATGAGACCTTGTTTTTGTCCGGGGACTGAACCACACAGCATCTGGAGCTGCTGCTGCTGGCAGCAGCTTCTGAAATTCCTTTTTGCTCAATATGTCACCCAGGGACCCTTGCCCTAGAATGTCACTTCCCTGTGCAGATCCTCTTGTCAATCCCCCTTAGACCTTGACCTAGAACTGGGTAGTAGGTAATAACATTGCTGGTGCCACCTGTCCCTGTCACAGTGCCCTGGCATGGGTTTGAGGGTGCCCCATATAAGTAAGGACCTTCCTCATACGCAGTCTTTCTGGGCTCTGAAGGGATCCAGCACTATGCTTTTGGTCAGACCTGTTCCCAGTGTCCTTAGACCTCCCTATCTGTCTCATTATGTCAAGCTGGGATGGACAAATGACTTACTGTGATTTTTTTGGGTTTCCCAATAAGGATTTGGTCTGTTACATTTTTCTAGATATTTCTACAGGAGTTTGTGGAGTGGATCTCCCCACACTGTTCCCAACCTTTCTGTCCTCTTGGTTCCAACCCCTGAAGTGGTCAGCTCCTAGTCACTGGAGGGCTGCCAATGGAAGACAAAAGACCACTTCTCAGGAATGTTGAGATCGAATTCCTAATGCAGGGAAGGGTTGGCCAAAATGATCTTTGAGCTCCCTTCCAACTAGGAGACTCTGTGATTCTGTGAGTCCATAACAATGCTCATCAAGAGCATTGAAATTGGACTGAAGAGGACCTGATTTCACATACCACCTAAGACACTAACTAACATCATGACCCAGGACAAATCACTTCACCTCTCTCAGCCTCAGTTGCCCTATCTATAAAATGGGGAAAATAATGGTGCCTACTTCACAGGGTGGTTGTGAAGATCCATTGAGACAACAAATATACAATGCGTTGCAAATGATAAATACCAGTTGTTGTTATTTCTCTCCCCTTCCTCCTTCTTTCTCCTCTTCCATGGTCATCCAGGCATTGAAGACATCAAGGTCATCCCATGCATCCTGGGCCACTGTCAGTTGTCCTAATTTTTGTTTTGTCACTGAACTTCAGTGACTCTGGAAGAAAAAGTGAGGCTCACTGACGACTGTGTGCAACTCTACCTCACTTAAATCCAATTCACAGCAAGTCTAAGGCATCACCATGAGGTCATTAGTCCTCTTTGAAAATGAAGGACAAACAACTTGTATTTAACAACCTGGTGTGTGTACTTATTTTTTTTTACTTTATATTCATCTGTACATATTTTATTTGCACTTATTTTCTTCCTGATTAGAATGTTGTCTCTCTGAGAGTAGAAATTCATTCTCTGTATTCTTTGAGTTCTAGCACCTAGGACAGTACCTTACACACAGTAGATGATAAATACATGTTGGTTTCTTATTAATTGATTGAGGAAAGGTGCTAATAGCTGGTAGGAGTCACAACTGTTTTGTAAATTCAAGCCCACTTGCTTATACTCAGACAAATTCACATCTTCGCCATTGAGAACTGCTCCTCCATCCACAAGGACATTCCAGAGAAGGGAATGTTTTCACTACTACAGTCATGAAATAATTCATATTTACTGTTACCTCAATGAAGTCAACTTGAATGTACTCTTTGATGAGTCCTACCATTAAAATTTCATCCTCAGAATCCTCCATCATAGTTATTGATTCACTTGTCTTAAAATTTCCTCAATTACCTGCCACAATTGAAAGGTCCTAGGAAGGTTCTACATAAAAAATCTTCAAACTTAATGGCCCATTCATGTTTCATGAAATGTATTAAAGCACCAAATATGTTCTCACCTGTAAGAACAAAGGAATGAAAGGGAAATTTTTCTCAGCACTTTCTTTTTTTAGTTCATTTTTAAATTTTGTTTTTAACTTTAACATTTAACATTTTAAATTCCAAATTCTGTCCTTCCCTTCCTCCCTCCCTCTACCTGTGATAGTAAGCAATCAGATATAGGTTATATATGTGCAATTATGTAAAACATTTGTAAAAGATATAAAACAAGCAAATTGAATAAAAAAATTAAGAAAGTGAACAATAGCATGCTTCAGTCTGTATTTAAACAATATCACTTCTTTCTCTGGAGATAGTATTTTCCATCATTGGTCTTTTGGAATTGTCTTGAATCATTGTACAGTTGAGAATAGCTCAATCATTCCAATTCTTCATCATACAATATTGTTGCTACTGTACAGTGTTCTCCCAGTTCTGTTTACTACATTCTGTGTCAGTTCATGTAAGCTTTTCCAGGTTTTTCTGAAATCATCCTGATTGTCATTTGTTATAGCACAAAAATATTCCACTACAATCATATACCACAGCTAGTTTAGCCACTTTCCAGTTGACAGTCATCACTTTGATTTTCAATTCTTACACATCACAGAAAGAACTGCTATAAATATTTTTATACAAATAGGTTTTTTTTCCCCTTTTTCGGATGTCTTTGGGATATAGAACTAGTAGTAGTATTGCTGAACCAAAAGGTATGCAAAGTTTTATAGCCCTTTGGTCACAGTTCCAAATTGCTATCCAGAATGGTTGGATCAGTTCACAAGTGCACCAAAAATGCATTAGTCTCCCAGTTTTCCCACATCCCCTCTAACATCCGACATTTTTCTTTTCTTTCATATTAGTAAATCTGATAGTGTGAGATGATACCTCAGAGTTGTTTTAATTTGCATTTCTCTAATCAATATGTAGAGCATTTTTTCATATAGACAGCTTTGATTTCTTTGTCTTAAAACTGTCCATATCCTTTGACCATATATCAATTGGGGAATGATGTGCATTCTTATAAATTTGACTTCATTTCCTATGTATCTGAGAAAAAAAGTCTTTATCAGAGATATTCATCGCAAAAAAAATTTCCCAGTTTTCTGCTTTCCTTATGATTTTGGTTGCATTGGTTTTGTTTCTGCAAAAACTTTTTAATTTTATATAATCAAAATTATCTATTTTTCAGGTTTAATGCTCTCTATATCTTCTTTGGTCCTAAATTCTTTCCCTATCCATAAATCTATTCTATTCTCTCTTAATTTTTTTTAAAGTATCACCCTTTATGTCTAAATCTGGCACTCATTTTGCCCTTATCTTGGTATATGATATGAGATGTTGGTCTGTACCTAGTTTCTGCCACACTGTTTTCCAGTTTTCCCAGCAGTTTTTGTTTTTTCTTCCAAAAACCAAAGGTTTAACATATATTAGATCACTATAGTCATTTACTATAATATAATTAATTACACCTAATCTATTCCACTGATCTACCACTTTATTTCTTAGGCAGTACCAGATTGTTTTGATAACTTCCACTTTATAATATAGTTTGATATCTGGTATGGCTAGACTACTTTTCTTCCCATTTTTTTCATTGATTCCCTTGATAACTGTGTGACACTTTCAAGCACTGGAATTTAAAACCATTTCCAAAGGACTCAAGTTACTCATTTTTAGTTATTTGGAATTTTTATTATTGGAATAAGTACTCATTAGTTGCTGAGGATTTGTCTAGTTCTGTCTCCATGATATGAAAATAATGTCAGAAATTTACAAGTCATGAACGTCAATAACCTGATGCTAATTAATTTTTCAAGCAGACCAGACATAAGCAATAGAAATTTGGAGCACTTGGGTGATATGTCCTGAAGCATTTTCACTCCTTGGGCACTTAGTTTGCTAATAGGGACTTCAATAAAGAAAATAATCATTCCTAGAAATGTTTTCATTCTTTCCAACCTGGTTTGTCCATACTTTCTATGGTTATGACATATTACTCCCTTTTTTATACACTAATGGTCTAGCCTAAAGGAACTTCATGCTATTCCTCACACCATTCTGTCTCCCACTTCCACACCTTTGCATTAGCCACTCCCCATGCCTGGCATGTACTGCTTTCTAATCTCTGCCCTTTCAAATCCCTAGCTTCATGAAACTCAGTTCCAATAGTACCTTTTATAGAAGATCTTTCCTCAGCTGTTAGTGATTTTCCTGGGTAATTACCTTGTATTTTACATATATTTATATGTTTACATATGTGTATGTACGTTTACATATAGTTATATTTGTATGGTTATATTTATAGATACATGTGTATGTATGTATACATATCTGCAGATTTATATCCTTCAAAAAAGTGTTGAGAGCAAGAACTGTTTTCTTTTTGTGTTTGTATTCTCAGTGCCCAGTATGCTGACTGGCATACATTGGTGCCTAATTAATGTTGGTTGATAAATTAATTCCACATGAAAGAAATGTAAGAGTCCAGTCTCCAAATAGTAGAGGCAGAGAGTCCAAATGGTCCTGCCTTTTTTCAGCAGTGAAGAAGCTCCATTTAGCTCCTGAGCTGCCTGAAATGAGGTGTACAAAACCTGCCTAACTCCAACAAGGACTCAGGAAGTAACATCTCAAGGAAAGAAGATGAAGTGATGTAATCCTACAAAATGAAAATGGAAGAGGGAGGAAAGGACCCCAAACCACAGTTTTGTGGCCTGGAACTTCCATTCTAGAGATTCCTGGGGTTGAGAGGCTGGAGACTGATAGGGGTGCTAGCCAGTCTGTGCCTCCAATAGGGTTGGGATAGAAAGAAAATCCTATACAGCTGAGAATGAGGATGACCAGCTCTTACCACTTGCTAGCTTAGGGGTAGACAGATCAACAGATTCTAAGAAATTCGTCTCTTTAGCATGTGACCACATTGAGACTTTACTGGAGAAGCTGGAAAAGTGGTCACACCTGTAACCAGGTGACCACACTAAACGTATGGTTTATGTAACACATGCCTTGAATGTAACCACATGTCCTCACTGCTACATGTTAGTCACTGTTCTTGGAGTGTGCTTTGGTCTCACTTTGTTATTCATGCTTATTTGCATGAAGCATGCATATACATACATATATTTCATCATGTAGCATAACTTTGCTTTTGTCTATTTGTATAAACACTCTATTCATATTTTGGTTTTATGTAGTCTGTGGTGCTGTCGCCTGCTTTGCTGTTTATGTTTAGTTGCTGGTGTGCTGTGGATATTCATTAACATCATGACGTGTATATGTGGTATGTCCCACAAGTAATGCAGTCATTCATTTACTGGAGTAGTCTGTCATGTCGTGCCTGCATTGTTGCAAAATTCATTCTACATCCTGCTGATGTGCATTTTAATCATTTTCATTTCAAACTTTGATGACTGTTGACTTATGTGATACACATGTATCAATTTCAAGTATAGTTCAACTCTTTTGCAAAGGATTTCAAAATTTCTGGCACAGGGGAGGCATGTAACATACCCCTCAAGACCCAGAAAGCTCCTACAAAGAGATTTATCAGCAAGATTTAGGGTTATGAGAAGTCTGTAAGAATGTTCTCCATTTCATTTTTCCAGTTATTGGTGACTAACTAGAGACTGATGACAGCTCCAAGAAAAGAAGACAAAGGAAAAAACAGAGAAAGGAAGCTATGCGCCCCATCAAGCAGCAGCCATGGCAAACTAAGGGGGTTGAGGCACATCACTATGCATGCTCTCTTGCCCTTCATTGGGAGCTAATTTGTGAGGAGAATATATGCCCATTGCTCAACCAGAGCTATCCTTTCTTCTCCTCTGAGAATAGGGGGAAGGCTCCTGAGATAGGAAAGGAGAATAGAAGGGACCCAAGTAATCCCAACTCTGGTCAGAAGCAACACAGTAGAAGAAGGTATCTTTAAATTCTTCATCTTTCCTTCCTTTTTCACTTAAACCTCTGATTAAACCATAGTTACATATTAAACTGTAGCCCTGGAGGTTAGGAAATAGGGTTAGGAAAATCTGGAGGGGAAAAGATGAGATGTTATGATGCTGCTGGGGGGAACTAGTAGTCAGAAAAAGATATATTGATTTAACAACTTCATAGAGCAGGGAAAATATTATCACCAGGCTATTCCTAAGTCCAAAAAAGGTTACTCATCAGACTACCAATTTCCCTGTCATTCGTCTCTTTCTGAGACATGGCCAGTTCATAAGAAATTGACTCCTCTGCTCGGTCAAGCAGTCAATCAGCAAACATTTATTGAGTACTTTCAATGTGCCAGGCAGCTCTGTGCTAAGCAGTAGATGATCTCTCATCTCCTACTTCCATACCCATTCCAAGAATCTGGGACCTCCTCATGTTAAAGTTTCCTTCAAAGCTGAACTCATGTGACACTCCCTTATCCCTCTGTTTGGTGCCCTCTGTATCATCAAATTATCTTGTATTTCTTTATCTGCTTCCACATGACTTCCCTCCCCCCACCCAAGATACTAAGCTTCTGGAGGGAAAGAACTGTCTTTTCAAAAATTCCTGTAAATCAATGCCTAGCCCATAGGCACATAGAGGGTACTCAATAAATGTTCTTTGCGCTGGAATAGATGCTTCTGTTCATGATTACAACAGTTAGAAGGGCAAGGTGTCTGGGAGAGAAGGAAATTCTTTTATGTAACTGTGAAGAAGTTACTCTATCATTAGTGAAACAAGAAACACCAGTTTAGAAAGAAAGCTTTTTCCATCCCCAGGACATAGGTCTGCGCATTCTGAGCACCTTGAGACTTGATCTGCCAGAGCACATAGAGGGTAAGGCAAGGAGTTAGGAAGACCTGGGTTCAAGGTCTGCCTCTGCCACATGATCTAACTGGGTGACCCCAGCTAGTCACCAGATCTCCAGGCTCCCGGGTATGAGTTGACAATTGGCATCTGTGCTGGGTATCTCCAGTCACATCAGTGAAACCAGAACCTGAACAGAGAATTTACAGCCTGAGCAGATGAGCATCATTTCATTCCACTGTGCCTGAATGAAAAGACCCTAATGTTATTCTCTAGAATCAGAGGTTTGGGGTTCAAATCCCATCTCTGATGCACACCAACTACTTAGGTGACTTCAGGTGAGTCACTAAGCTCCCACGTCCTAGTTTCCTTATTTGAAAATGAGGGGGTCAGAATAGATGCCCCATCCCAGGTCTCTAACCTTCGGATCTCATGGGCAAAGGGCTCATACTCCTCTGGGGAAGCACTAAAGGTGATGTGACTATGGGAAGCTATTTCATCTCTGTGAAACTCAGCATCCTCATCTGTAAATGGGAAATAGTAAAATGTATAGTACTTACCTCAAGGGGTTAACGTGAGGATGCAGTGAAAATGAAATTGTGAGCATGTAAGCTCATCATGGGACCACAGATTTAGAGCTGAGAGCAAACTTGAGGAATTAAAATTACCTTGTTTTACAGATGAGGAAACTAAAGCAGACAGAAGTGAAGTGACCTTCCCAGAGTCGCATAGCTAACAAATCCGGCTACTTTATCCACTGTCCCTAGACCTCTGAAAATCTTCAAGCACTTTTCAAAAGTTGGCTATTCTTATAATTTCCTAGATTAAAATAATTGTGGAGAAAGAAATTTAAATATAGAGAAGAAGACTCACCCAAAATTCCATAGTGACAGAGATGGGTTCCTGAAAAGTGAACACTGAAAACAAGACCATCTTTCAAAAGAGAGAAGGTGACAGCAATGAATCTAAACGTCATTTGGCCCACATCTAGGACCTAGCTAGACTCCATACTCTAATCTCTCCCTGCCCCAAATTATCTATCTCATCCCCTGTTACCAGAATTATCTCCCAAATGGATAGCTCTAACTGAATCATTCTCCTGCTCAAAAACCTTCAATGGTTCCCTATCACCTAAAGAACAAAATTCAGTCTCATTATCCTTATGGTCAAAGTTCATCTCAATTGGCCTCAAAATGTTCTTCTAATCCTCTTCAGGTCCCTAAGCTCCAGACCTGTTTCATTACTGTTCTTAGCATTTTGTTCCATGACATCAATAAAGACATACTTTTTAAAACAACAGGTGCTAACTGGGAGGAATAGATACTCAAAATTATTAGAAAAAGGGACTGCCCTGGGATACCATTGGTGTGGTGAGCTTCCTGTGACGAACTCCCTACCCTGCACAGCAGGATGGCACTTTGTCTAACAGTCTTAGAGAGTTATCTAAGGACTCAGAAGGGAAATGGCTGACCCAGGGTCACATAGTCAATGTTTGCCAGAGGCTTTCTTTACTCAAACTGCTCTATTCATTAGGTCACACTGCCCCTATAGCAGGAGCATCTGGGGACAAAAGGGAGACAACCAAAGTCAACATCTTGCACTGATATTTGTCTTCTTGTCTCCAAGAGTCCAAGAGTCAGATTGTTGTTTGGGTTGTTTGGGACTGTCCTCCTAAGTCATTGAAATAGGGCAGACTTGCACCCAGAGGGCTTGTCGTGCATGTCAGAAAGCCAACAGCAGGCAGCTGAGAACACGTATAGTCACTACAGGCTCCATACTACTGGAAAAAAAGAGTGTTTGTGGTTCATGTGAAGGGGAAGGTTGCTAAGAATATGATCCGTGCATGTGCTGGTATTTAAGAAAAAATGCCAACCTGAAAGACTTGGCAGAAAACCTTCACTTGCTTGAAAGTCCCTTAGACCTCTGCAGGAACAAAGCACTACATGCTTAAGACAACCTTCTGGGCACAGTAGCATAGATGGTACATTTTACATGGATAATGTCTTGGTTCGATTTGAACAAGGTTTCCTGTTCTCCATGGCAGGTGATCTGAGCTGTTTTATCCAAGGTTAGGAATAAACCCACTAACCCCAACCCTTTGAAAGCCCGACAGTGAAAACATGGTGGCTAGTAAGCTGCAGAGCTTACACAGCTGGCACAATGAGAGGACTTTCCCTCCTCTATCTAAGTAGAAATCCAGCACGAAGACTGAAATCAGAGCACTGAGTCACCTGCTCCAAACTATATCGAAGAACAGGCAGTGTAGCCTTAGTGAGAGGTGAAGCTCAGCTCCCTATTCTGCTGTGAAAAGAAGGTTGGAAGAAGACTATGAAAGTGTAGAGGGAGACCGTGGGCAAGTCTCCAGTCATTCCTGGGACAGAACATCAAAGATCTGATTCTGCTGGTCATTTTAAAGGTTTGTGGGTTATATACTAGAATATCAGACACACTCATATTCAAACCTAAACACAAAATCATGTTCCAATAGCAAATGGAAAGTGTTTTTGGATTATCTGCATCTTTCTTTCCCATCCATATAGAAAAGAAAGGTTTATATTCACCAATCATTGGAGGCAACATGGGCCAGGGTCCACCATAACTTCACACTCCAAGGGTCTCC
Source organism: Potorous gilbertii (assembly GCA_028658325.1). Taxonomy (NCBI): domain Eukaryota; kingdom Metazoa; phylum Chordata; class Mammalia; order Diprotodontia; family Potoroidae; genus Potorous; species Potorous gilbertii. Next base: position 696,644,157 of record CM053770.1, on the reverse strand, counting down.
ACCCCATCGGAAAGAGCTAACTTTCCACTGCTGCCTCTGCCATGGTTCTGATTCCTGATCCTCTGGCTGAGAACCAGGTCAGCCCACAACACCTCCTGCCTTGTCCTCCTCACTTCCAAGCACAGATTCCATTCCCACCCTACTAGCACCCCTTTATGGAGAGTCTTCCTCCTTCAAACATAAGCCCTTCCAGGACAGTTTTGATATGTCTCCCCAGTGTGTGTATCTCTCTCTCTCTCTCTCTCTCTCTCTGTCTGTCTCCATCTGTCTCTTTCACACACACAAACACACACACACACACACACACACACACACACACATCTATCTACCATCTATCTATCTAAAGGAGAGTCAGTTTCATGTTTAGGAAGACCTAGGTTCAAGGTCTGCCTCTAATGTGTGCTGTACGTGTGACCTAGGGCAAATCACAGTTTCACTCACCCCTGCTTTATTCTCTTTAAAACTGTTAGTTGCATAGTAGGTGCCAATCTACGTTGATAGAGGTTATTTCCTAATAAGGGATTCTCTTTACCTATAAAATCACAGGTCTGGTTTAAAACCAAAGTCAAAACATTTGAACAATTGAATAATTGGTCTTCCTTATTTATACAGAACATGTTGTAGTAGAGAGGAGAGAAAGAGAGAATGAGAGAGAGACAAAAACAGAGAGACAGAGAGAGATCTGACTGGAAAGTCCTGGACTCACTTTGGTCTTTGGATCCCCAGGACATTGTAGCATTTAGGATTAGGCTTAGAGCACTGGATAGAGTAGGAACTAAATAAATGTTCGTTGACTTAAACTGAGGCTGCAGAGAAGGTATCTACCTACATTGACACAATGAGTCTCCTTGCCAGGACATTCTCCAGACCAATGAAATCACAGATCTGGTCCTCAGCCCTAATTCCAGTCCCTAGCATTCATTCAGTTCTCTAGCCCTAGTTCCAACTTTAGCCCTGAAAGAGCTCCCTGAAGAGAGGGGAGCTAGCTGATAGTAATAACAAAGTTGACAAATAAAGTCAATTGTGAAATGTATTAAGAGTAAGTACATCAGCGTGTCTCGATTTCTTCTAGAAAACATAGGTCGGTTGTTAAAAATTCCTAGTGTTGACATAGCTATTACCAGAATATTTATGAAAGCTGAGTAAACTTAGTCCCAGGACAACTTAAGCAGTTTGGCAAGTGTTCCTGGCAGAGAAAAGAAATGTCCAGCAAACCCCAGTGAAAATTCAGCTGGATTCCATGAAGCAGCTTCAATTCCTGTGTCTGCTTCTCCATCTTCCCAAGATGCGCTCTGTGCTCTAAGTTGAGGTCATGTCTTCTTGTTTTCCAATACCCGCAAAGCATATTAATGTGAAAGAGCCCAGACATTCAGCATGTCTTAGGAGTTGATGTTTCTAGTTTGACAAAGATCTGGGTGAGTCTCAAAATTAGAGATGGCGTCTTCAAGTCTTAATTAGAAAGTCATGGAAAAGAGAAAGCCTCGTATTGGCAAATCATCAGGGAAGGTTTGCAAAACAAATGGATCTGGAAGGAAAATCCTCACATTAGGAAGAGAGATAAACAGGAACCAGCTGAGTGGTTGTTGGTGGTGGTGGTGGTGGCAATGGTTTTAAGGATGTCTATAGCAGCCCATTGAGAACTCAAAAATCCCATGAAAGAATCCCAGGGTCAGGGACTGTACACAACACTAGGTATGCATTAAACCACACAGAGGAAGGTTTGTATTTATCAGGGAGTCTTCACTATTTTTGTGTCAGGGACCCTTTGGCAGTCTGGTGAAAACTAAGGATCCCTTCTTAGAGTGATGTTTTTAAGACATTGAAGGCAATAATATATTTCAGTTAGAGGTAAGTGAAAATAAAGGTTATTTTTTTCTTATCCTAGTTGACAAGCCCCCTAAAATCTCTCCACAGATGCCTTGGTGTGTTGGGGAGGGGTAGAAAATGAATCCCCTTGTTAAGAACACCTGACTTAAGGTCACACTCAAGGGAAATGGAACTATTGACAATGGAGGGAATTTACAACCAGGGTAGAAACATGTTCAAAAAAGGACAAGGAAAGAATGCCACCAAATTGTCCAGCTTGATAAGGCCAGCCCCAACAGGAGGCCTCCTACAGAAGGGGACACATGATCTGAATCTTAAAAGAAGCCAGGAATTTCAAGAGTCAGAGATGAGGAGGGAAATCTCTCCAGGCTTAAGGACCAGCAAATTCAAAGTCACGGAGACCAAAGATGGCATGGTGTGTATGAGGAAGGGCATGGCTGTACTATGTGATGCATGGAGAGATGGAAGATGTGTGTGTGTGTGTGTGTGTGTGTGTGTGTGTGTGTGTGTGTGTGTGTGTAAAGAAAAACAAGAAACCTCAGAAGGGGCATAGAAAGGGATAAATGCCAAACTGAGGATTTTATTGATTCTGGAGCTCATAGGGAGCTACTGGACGTTATTGAGTAGAGAGTAATGTCAGACCTAAATTTTAGGAAAATCTGTTTGGCAACTGTGTTGATCGTAGAATAGTGTGGGGAGAGGCTTGAGGCAGAGAAACCAATTGAAAGGCTATTGAATAGTGCAGGAATGAGATGATGAAGTTGTACCTGGGGAAGGGGAGTGGTTGTGGTGAGAAGATGCTATATGTAAGATATGCCATAAAGAAAGAAATTGTATGATTTAGCAATTAGTTGGATATGTGGGATGCTCAAGAGAGGAGTCAAGGCTGACACCAGGGTTAAAATGTGGGTGATTAGAAGGATGAAGGTGCCTCAGTAATAAGAAGGCTGGGCATGGGGAGATAGTAAGTTCTGTTTTGTCCATACTGAGTTTGGGATGCCTCCTGGACACCCATTTCAAAGGGGCCAACAGGCAGGTGGTGAAGAACTAGACCTTAGGAGAGAGACTGGAGTTAGATCTGAGAATCACTTGAGTAAATGAATGAGTTGAAGTGATTGTGGATCCTGTCAACAGTGTGAACAATGGTCAGCTGTCTAAATTATTTAACTTAGCATTTTTTTCTGTTTTCCATAAAACAGCAAGTGTAACAAAAGTATGTATCCAAATAATATTTGCCTGTAAATGATGTTAAAATGCAAACCCTTTTGAGGAAAGAAAGGTAGGATTCACATTTCATTGTCATTCTCAGGCAAATGAACCCTATGGAGCTGACAAATCACCAAGTGAGAGAGTACAGATAAAGAGAAGAAGGCCCGAGACAGAGACTTGATGGACAGCTACACTTAGTGGGTATGGCATGAATGAAGGTCCATCAAAAGAGATTGAGAATGAACCCTCAGACAGGTAGTGGGGAGAAACAAGAGAGAGCATAAGCACAAAAACCCAGAGAGGACAGAGCATTGAGAAGAAAACATGGTCAACAATGTCAAGTACTACATGGGAGTTAAGAAAGATGCAGAAGAGGTCACTGGTAGCTTTGGAGAGAAATGTTTTAGCAGAAATAAGTAATACCCCATGGTTCCCTTATGAGGTGTAAAAACTACTCTGAGTGAAAAAGAACAACAGTGGGCCAAGAAATCAGATTAGCCTTGCTACTTGGGGCTTTAAGTAGCTGAAACCCTGGAGGTTCATCATTTGGAGGATGGGAGAGATTACAAACTAGAAGCTACTTGTAGAGGAGACTTCTGGATGGGAAAAGGAAGAAATTCCCCTCTCTTTCCCCCATTATCAGTCAGATAGCTTTGAAGGGTAGTTATTGAAGAGTAGGAAACTCTGCCATTAGGGAGAGGAGAGAAACACACTCCAAACAGACAGACAGACAGAACCTAGAAAAGGAGTGTCAAAGAGAGTGAGTCCAGGCATCAGAAAGTTAGACTATAGAGAAGCCTGCTCAGCTAACCACAGAGCAGGAATGTTTCATTCAAGGGTAACTCCATGAAGACGAAAAGAAGAACTTCTAGGTCCTGAAGTCCCAAATGTTATGAATTGCCTTTGCCACAGATGTGTGACTCATAGTACTGTGCTCTAAGTTTCATCCCACTTTTCCTACGGACACAGGATTTGAGAGAGAATGCACCCAAGATTTGGGATGGGTGGGGAATGTTTTGTAACTACTAATCATGCTATGCCATCTGAGTAAATGCTCTTACTAAGAGGCATTTGAGTCTACTGACTGACTGTCAATAGGAAGTACACTGGTAGGGGTTTGTGATCCAAGGTATTAGGAATACAGAACCATAGGATTACTCCTAGAGCCTGAGGTACCCTCAGAGAACTCACCTCAAGAATATAAGTGAAAGTTGGAGGGTTAACCTTGAAAGAGGGTGCTGTAAAAAGTATTTTGGTTTCCCCATCTGAAACAAAGGATAAATATGAAGATTCTTTTAAAGGCTAAAATCCTTCCCCTCTTCCCCCTTAAAAAGTGAACCTGTCTGAAGGTTAAGAAGAATTATGAATGTTCTTAAGTGCAGATCAGTGGGAAGAGCATGTATACCAAGAAATTTCTTGAACTACTAATACTCTCACAAACACTCAGCGTATGAGGCCAGAGAGCCTTCTTCATTGACTGAATTGCTCCCATGAAATGATTCCTAGAACATCAAAATATGCTTCATTTAAGACACCACACACTTTTCTGTAACCTAGTCTGCCCAAAGAAGGTGGTAGCGCATTTCTTAAAACAAGATGAGGTGTCTGATGGCATCAGGCAATCTACAGAAAACAAGAGTTCTTAAGGAGAAGCATCGGGGGGATCCCTCAGCAGTTGCTCCTATGTGAAAACAAGAAAGGAAGAAAACATTGCACATAGCTAGGCCCAGAACCAGGAAGATCTAAGTGTAAATCTGGCCTCGGGTACTTACTGTGCCACTCTGGGCAAGTCACTTGACCCCTGTCTGTCTCAGTTTTATCAACTGTAAAATGGGGGTGCCATGATTATCCCATTTTAAAAATAAGGAAACTGAGGCAGACAGGGGTCAAGTGACTTGTCCAAGAAAATACAACTAGTAAGTGTCTGCAGGAAGGATCCAGACACAGGTCTTCCTGACTCTAGGCCCAGTGCTTTATGTACAATGCCATTTCTGGGATTGGGTATTAATATTAGTAACGGCTGTCTTTTTTTCCTCCAAGGTTTATCAAAACTCTTGTCAAAAATCCAGATGGGTTTGTAAGATGTTTGCATCTTCATCCAATAATAAAACCGCCACCCAAAACTGAGTAACTTTTTATTTCCAATGGACCCAGAAATCTTATCTCTAACAAGGGAATGATGAACTGTGCTGAAAATATTGATGATACTGAGAAGGAAAATAATTCTTGGATTACAGAAATTCCCAGTTAGAGATAATATATGCTAACCCAGGCTTGAGCCACACCACAGTGCATGAAAGGTTAAGAAATGCATGAGATACAGATAGACATGCTTCAGTGTCCTGAAAACATTAATTTCATTTACATTTCATTAACAATCTGGACTGTAATCAAGGCAAGACTCAGAATCCAAAGCTTTCCATCAAAGGTTCTTAACAGTCAATGTGAAGAAAATGTAGATTCATGATGAAAAACTTTCAAATGTTAGTCACAATCTTGTGAACTCAATGCCAAATCATGTGGGCAAAAAGTAATTCCAGCCAAAGAAATTTTGCATAGTAAAAGTTTTTTTAAGAGATGTAAAAATGTGTAATATTACGTCAAGAAATGTTATTGCTTTGTCCCAGTTCATCTGCACCTACTGCAACTTCCTGTGTAACCTTGGGTGAGGGTCCCCCAAAACTTCCTGAGCCACAAAGGGATCATCAGTAAAGAAAGACTGTCAGCTTTCTCTGCTGACCTTAGGGGAAGGTGTGAAAAAGCAAAGGAAATGACTGACATGAAAACAGAAATAAAGACCCATCTTCTAATGGTCCTATATGTGAGGCACAGCCTTCAAAGAAATGGAGTTAAGGCTCTTCCAAGGATGCTGGAGAAAACCCATAGTGGGAAAGGAAGGCAGGGGCCAGCAGGCTTTAATAAATTACAAACATTTCTATGTATCTCAAAGTAAATTATATATATTTATTTAAAAAACAAGTTTTCAGGTCATTTTAAGCAAAAAAAAAAAGTCCTTTAATTTCTGTCATTCAACATACAAATATATCCTCAGTCTGATCTGGGAATGAAGAAGAATGGAAATTCTAATTATAGACAGATTCAGGCTACCTAGAGTTACATGCATCTGTATGTGTATCTGTGTGTGTGCATAGATATATAGAAAGATATATTTAGATGTAGATGATAAAGATATAGTTAAAGATCTGAATGATGTCAGTGTACATATATGTGCATAGACACATACATGAGTGTAGAGTAAATACATGTCCTGATTCCCTAAGACAGTCTTCAGTTTAAAGACATCTTTTGCAAAGGGATATCCTTTGTCAGACCACATGCCTCATTTCGGTTTAGTTTTGTTTTGTTTCAGTTTTGTTTATCTTGTGTACATTCAAAACAATTTGATATTTGAGCCAGCCATCCAAAGGAAGTGAAGTTGAATGCTGCTTCTCCTCACCTCTACCTCTCAGAATCACAGCATTCTCCAAGGCTTTGATGAAGGGACAACCTAAATGACCCATGTCTGATGATTCTTCTGATTGTCAGAGAATTCTCACTCTGCTCCCAAAATTACTTTGTCTATATTTTACATGTATTTATCTGTTTGATGTTTTCTCCTCCCTAGAATATAAGCTCCTTGAAGGCAAGGATGGGGGGAGGGGAACAGAGCTGTATTTTTTTAATCTCCACATACCTTACACACACATACCACCACATGGATGCCAGCATCTCCCAGCCCCCACCATCCCCTTCCCTAACTTTTGCATTCCAGCTAAGACAGGAGCATGGCCCCAGAAACAGCAGCTGCACCACTTGGTTCTAAGGCTCCACCACTGACTCTTCTCACCCATCACTAGGAAGAATGAATGACTAGCGAGGACAGCCAGTGCCTAATAAAAAGCAGGTGCTCAGTGGGAACAATAATCACTCTTGCCATTTGTTCTGAGTGAGTCATGGTCATTTTCAGTGCTCATGTCTTCACCTGGGTGGGGGCCATCCTCAGTCATCCTGATCTCTATCTGGCCCCTAGACCCAGACGGCTCCAGAGGAGAAAATGAGACTAGTGACTTTGTATAGCCCTCCCTCACTGTAATTCAATTCACTTGCATGCCATGGCATCACCTTCAGAATGAAGGACAAGCAGCAACAACTTCACCTGGGTTCACACCCAGTACCAATTCAGGTGATTTCTCCTCTGTGCTATCATGAATTGGTTGCTGGGGTTGGACAGTTCATCATGTGGTGGCCAGACTCGGGCTTCTTCAAATTTTCTGTGGACAACCCTCCAGTCATATCAAGCCAACAAACATCATTGAGTATCTACTATGTGCCAGGCACTGGGCTGAAAACTGAGAATACAAAGAAAGGCAGGAAAATCAGTCCAATTCTCAAAACCTAGCAGGAAGGGCATGAAGCAACCCCTGGACCTGCACTCAAAGACATACCTAGAAATACAAGACAACAAACAGTTAATGGTTCCAGCTATTTTCTAAAGAGGACTTTGTAGTCATGAAGTCCAATGGCCTCATTTTAAAGATAAAGGAAGTTGGGCCCATAAATGCTGAGACCTACTCAAGGTCCCACCCATATCAAGTGCCTATTGAACGTAAAGGTGGTAGGAGAAATGGGGGAGACAACACCCAGAGGTACCAGCATCCTGTGCTTTCCAATTTCCATGCAAGTGGTCACCTAGACTCTTCAGTTATCCAGAATCTTTCTCCTGCCTCTCTTTCTGCCCTATCACTTGACCTGACTCCTACTGTTTTTCCATCCCCTTACAGTTAGTCAAGAAGTCAGCAAGCGTATGCTACATGCCAGGCACTGGATAAAGAGGTGGGCATACAAAGAAAGGCAAAAAGCAAGCTTCCCACGGTTTGAGATAGGATTTATGGGACCTGGGCGCCTAAAAGGAAAAGAACATGCCTTGCAAAGTAACCCAGTCCCTGAATTTTCCCATGCATTTCAGCAATCCAGATCACAGGTGGTCTTGCCCTAGGCATCTGGCCCACCCAGACACTTGACTATCCTTTCACAGTGGTTCTTGAACCCCAGACCACTTAATACTTCTTGCACTATGGCACCTGGCCCAACCCAGGATGTTTACCACTCCTTAATTCCATCCAGATCCATTCACTGTCATTTTTGTATACTAGCATCAATCTCACCCTCATTAAGCTGCAGAGTCACTAGGAATCTAGGTTACAACAAACCTTGCCAGTTTGACTGGAAGATGGTTTGAGTGTGTGAATTCTTTCCAAGCAGAAGTTACCCTGTATCCTGACATTTTGGGATTCCCAGCAACCCCAAACCACACAATAATGATAGCCAGGCATGAATACACACACATCCCTTTTCCCCAAACCCCTATCCTAGGGACACTTTCCTCTGGAAAGACTAGGGAAAAGAGGACTTTCCTCTGTGCCCCACCCCCTTTACCTGCCCTCCCTCCTAAGAATCAGCACAATCCACTCCACTCTCTCTCCTATTCCCAGCTCTGTCTCTCTTCTCAAGGCCACAGGGAACGGGCTAAGCAGGGAAAGGATCACTTTCCAGTGGGCCTGGGAAAATAGGTACTGGTTAGAGTGGAGAACCAGAAAAGAGTGTGGTCATGCTGCTTATACCACAGTGCCTGGCCTAGATGTCTGAGCAGTCTAAGATTCATGGAGTCCAGTGAACTTAATGAGAATCCACCTCCAAACCAGACAGAATCTGAAAGAGCAGCGTCTCTGTGTTTTCTTTCCCTAGATTTCTCCTATAGGTGCACTTATATGCTTGTGTCTGTTTAAGATTCCTGGTGCCTTTTGTAGGGACATCAAGCATCTTCCCAGCATGGTCAGGGAATGATTTTCACATTTCTTGGATGACAAATGGAACAAGTCCAAGAACTACTCAGCATCTGGTGAGTTTGTGGAAGTTGTTCAAACCTGGCTGGTTGTCCTCCTAGCTGGAGGCGAAATGTCCCAGTATCGTCCTAAGAGCAGATTGTCAGTGACTGGTGATAAGTGAATGAGGCAGCTCCCCTGAGGCCTCCCAACATAGCAATTCCTGGCTAGCCCATGACTTCAGGAGCATTAACTTCCTTGCTGCTGCCAGAATTATTGTTAATGTGGAGAAGTGCATGGGGTCCACAGATGGTAACTGGGAAATCAGTCCCAACCCACCAGAGTTCTGGCTGTGGCTGTTCTGAGGCAATTTTCCTTCCTGACACTGTGATCTCCAGAGTCCAGATTTCTTGCTTTGGAGAACATGGAGCAGAAGAGGTGGTGACCCTAAAAACCACTTAACATCTCCTTCATTAAACAGTGTTTGCTATGCAGTTCCTGAGGGAGGATTCCCCTAAAAAAATGGGATAGGGGATGACTCTGGGCTTCGCTAGTCACTTCCCTATAGAGCTTTTTCCAGGCTTACAACTTGGGCCATGCCATTTACCCTCAAAGTAGCTCCCTCTTCTGCTCCCCAGTAGCCATCATTGCTCAGGGTAGAATCAATCAGCAAGAATTTTTATTAAACCCCATTATGTGTTAGTCACCCTACTAAGCATTAAGGATGCTACACCCTAATGGGGTCACAAAGAGTTGGGAATGATTGAGACTACTGAATAACAACCAACAGGTGTTAGAGAAATGAGACACTTTGCACTGCTTGGAATCTCTATGTTCAAGAAAACTGAGCAAGCAGTAAAGGATGGAATCTGCTTAAGCCTTAGGTTGGACAGAGAGAACAATTGTCCAACAATGGGAGTCACCAAGAAGTGAAATCAATTGCCTTTGGAGGCAGCTTACCTACCTGCTAGGAGGGGAACCAAGTCTGGATGGGCAAGTGCTGAGGGTGTTGGAGGCTCTTCCTACTTGGTGATGGGTTGGATGAGCCAAATGGGACTTATTGATTGAAGGGCACCAGTGTGTGTCCATACCGAGAAATGAAACAGTCTCTACTCAGAGAGGATACATTTCTCCCACATTCTCTTCAAGGGAGAAATAAGTATATAGATTTGTGTGTATATGTAGACATTTAAACAGAAACAATAAAGAGATAAATCAAGGTCATTAGTGAGTGTGGGCACTAACCCTGGAGGGGCTCAGGACAAGGGATCAGGACATGAAGAAGAGTCATAAGGAGTCCCTACTGCTATTCCCTGGATGCTCACCAGATCCAGATCACCAATGGCCATTTGCCACTAGGGTCTGACCTCCAGGTGTCATCTGACCAGGTTCAACGCTCCAACCACACCATCAGCTCTTTATTCCTTGAAGTTGTTCTTCTCTCAATTTACTCCAAGCTGACATCAGCTTTCTTTTTTTGCTGCAACTGCCAATAACTAACTAAAATAGGAAATTACCAGGTCAGACATATTGTCCTATCTGGGAGCCACCTTAATAGCTAGCTGCTCTTCTTGCTCAACGAAATCTGCTATCAGACAATCAACAGATGTTTCTTAAAGGTTTACTACATACCAGGCATTGTGCCAAGAGCTAGGCATTCAGACACCAGATTGAAAAAGTCCTGGAGACAACATGAACATGTATTTATCCTAGCACATACACAAAGTGTAATTAATAATATAAATACCATAAAGCATAAATAATAGAAAGTGAAATGAAAGCTGTTTGGGAAAAGATGACACTAGCAGATGGAGGTTTCAGAAAAACCTTCCTGCACATAGTGGCTCAGAGCTAAGAATTCCAACATACAGAGGTAAAGAGGGAGTACTTTTGAGAAATGTGCGAAGGACGGAGAGAAGAGAAGGACCAAACTGTTGTGTGCAAACAAGTCAGCCAGTAGGGCTGGATAACCAAATATGAAGAGGAGATCACCATGGAAGAAGACTGGAGATGTAGGAAGGGGCTCCGGCAGGAAGACCTTTCACTGGCAAACAGAGGAAGTGGAGGGAGTTATGCTCACTTTCTATGCTGTTTGGGAGTTGATTTTAGGGCATATTTCATTTTTTTCACTGGATGCCAAAATGGCTAGTTATGAATGTTTCTGAACTTTACCTTCATAATCATTTAATATCATTTGAACCTCAATTAGGGCCAGAGCCTGAACTAATCCACCAAAAGAAGCCCCTCAGACTAACAGCCTCTTCCTATATCAACAAAGTCAGGTGAAGATGACCAGAGCCTCTCTCTGTTAATGACTACCAAGGACAAGGCACCTTAACCTTACATTATCTTGAATAGTAGGACCTTTCTTATCTTCATAATTTATAGACCTATACTGTGTTATGTCATATTAATGGTAGAGAAAACATAGATATTCTGGGTTGCAATTTCAATTGACACTTTGTCAGCTCTCTTATCTTGTTGTATTTACCACCAATTCAATTAAGAAAATTCTTTCTTCATACTATGGTTAAACATGTATGGCAATCATAAATTTGAATCTTGAGATTGGGATTGTCTAAAATGTATTTAAAATGTACTCTTTTATCAGTCAGTTAAAATTCACATTCTGGTTCTTTGTACATATACGTTCACTAGCTTCAGCTAGCTTTAAGAGAATAAATAATATGAAGACATATAGACACATACATATAGATACATAGATATACATACATACATACACATATATATATATATATACACACACATAGCCTGTTTTCCTCCTTTAACCAAACTTTCAGGTCTGGACCTCCTTCCTTCATCCTATGTTAGCTTAGAGATGAGCATCATAGTACAGAGGAAAAAGTCAGAGGACTGAATTTCTGATAACACTCCTGGTACTTGTGTGACTGTCAGCCAGTCACTTCATCCCCCTGTGCCTCAGCTTTCTCACCTACACAATGAAGGAGTTGAATTATACGGGCCCCCAAGGTTCAGACCAGCTTAAGGATTCTTATTCTATAAAATTCCTGGATTTCATTTTCCTGTAAATTGTGACTCTTCCTGGTCTCAAAGACAGAAATAAGCTGCCAGAACCAATCATTATCCAAAATGAGAACTATCCTTAGAGTCAGCAGTGCAAGGAATCTGTTCTCATTCTTTATTGGTAGTTCATATTTAATTGTTCACATTCAGGGAAAAAACATGAAGGCCAGAAGCTTCAAAGGACACTTTTTGCGAGTGTATGCAGATACACCTGTAATTTTACTGTGTGTTCTTTAACTTATTGTCCTCAGAATTACCCAAGGAACAGACTTCAGTTACCCAAGGTCGCAAGTTTGTGCTAGCTCCCCATGGGGTCAGCTCGCTAGCCACAGAGGACAAAACAGAAAGGAAGCAAAGAGTTTCAAAAGCTAGAAGAGAAGGTTTCTGGAAACCCAATGAGTAGCTGCTTTGCATAGTTTAAATCACTTTTGCAAAGTAAAGAACCTTTTCCAAAAACTTCTATACTCAGAGGTAATAAAGCAGAATTTATTTGGCTCCTGTCAAGAGCAGATGTTGCTGCCTCTGCAGTTCCAGATGTTTGCTTCATCATGATTTACCCGAACTATCCATCAATTCAGTTCATTTTGATGTTTTCATTAGCATAATTCCTAAAAGGAATTCCAATCAGCAGTTCTTCGGATGCAAATGAAGGGCATGACCAAGCTAAGAGAATGGGCAGAATTCATTTAGGCCATTTAGGGACCCCAAGAATTCAGAAAGGGCTAATTCAGCTTCTCCCCTTACAGGATTCTGTGCCACAAGCCTGGATGCCTCTTCACTGGGTTTCTTTTTTGGCCAAACAGGCCCAATAAAGGGTTGAACTATAACTTCAGAAATAACAAAAGAAAAGAAGATGTTTCTTAAAGAAATGAAACAAAGACATTGAGCAGTTTTTCCAGTTTCCTGCTAGTTTTATATGGGATGGATATGGTGTGACTTTGTCTGATGGGAAGGGATGTGATCTTTGGGAGAACAAATGGTCAGTTCCATTGTTTGGCAGTCACTTGGTCCCTGACAATCTAATTTTCTTGTACAGATTTTCCAGGGGATCGTTCCTAAGTCAAAGAAGTGGCTTTCTGATATTAAAGGCATTGAATAGATATTTGCTTTGTTGAAGGAGTTGAGAATATGAAAGAATAAGGCAAGACCTTATTTAATGAATTCCAGAGCCAGCACAGCAAATCAAGTGAACAAGCATTTATTAAGTGCACTCTGCTGAGCTCTGGAGCTACAAAGAAAGGCAAAAGCCAAAACTGCCCAGTCCTACTCTCTAGAAGTTAATAATCTAAAGGAAGGAGGCATTGTGCAAATAAGGTAAGTACTAACAGGACACGTGTGTGAATAGGCAGACAGACTGATAGACAAACAGACATGAAAAATCAGAGATAAGCTAAGAGAAAAGGCACAAGAAGCAGCTAATGCCCTACCTGTCCAGGATCACATGTGACTGTGGGCAAACAAGCATTTAGAATAACAATGATAATGGCTAACCTTTATACAGCACCTACTATGCGCCAGGCACCTGCTAAGCACTTCACAAACATTCTCGTCTGTCTCGCTTTGGAGGTATGCGCCGCTATTATCCCCAATTTACAGCTGAGGAAACTGGCAGGCAAAGTAACTAGGGCGAGTCACAAAGCTATAGGTCTGACTCAGGGCCTGGCCTTCTGTGCCACCAGTTAGCTCCACAAGACACCGAAGCACCCATATGATGCCCAGAGCAGCCGCTATGAACGTGCGTACTATTCCTAGGACTTATTTGCAAAGTATGATAAACTCTCCTCCTCCAAGACAAAACCAAAATATTTACTTGGAACATTGCTATTCGCATACCAGAAGGCAAGATTTAATAAGGTACTCCAAGGTATCACCAATCCAAGGAGCACTGACTTTTTTTCTCTCTGTCAAGCCTCCCTTCGAGTAAATGACCCTAGGCAAGTTTTTCCCTCAGCCTGCTTCTCTTCCCACCCACACCTTTCCCTCCAAGGAATATAATATATACACTTTCCAATCAAAGATGGGGCACTTGATTGTCTTAGTGCTGAGAAGCTTGGATTGGGAAGGTGTGGGAATCCCTTTGGCCCTCCAGGGCCAAAGGTCTATTAATGGATGGGAGAGATCTTATATCCCATTAACTATATGAACATGACATGCAATACATATTTTTGCATATAGCTATTGAAGAAATATGTTTATTTAACTATGGCACATTTACTAAGTGAAGTGTTTCTCTTTTCTGATAGGACCAAGAGGATAGAAGGGAGAAAAGAAGAAATTTTTGGTTTGGTTTTGTTTTTACAGAAAGGGATCCTACAGATGTGAAATCCTGGAGGCATTTTCAGATGCAATCATTGTATTATTATGATGGACTTGTTATAAGAGACTTCTCAGGAAGTGAGAGTAATCTGGAAATGTTTGCAATGTAAAAATAAACACATCCATAAAACTTTAAGCAACAAAGAAGGAAAAGGCTTGGAATGAGGACAGGTTTGAGGAAAGTATGAAGCTGGGGGCCCTGGCTCCCAGAAGACATGAAAGGGAGGCTGAAAAGGCAGGCAAGGGTCCAGGTTGGAAGAAAGAAGATTTTATGGTGTTTATTGAATTTACTAAATTGGGGAGGAAAGAGAGGGTGACAAGGTCATGCTGGTGCTTTCAGGCAAAAGACACCTTGGCAGCTGAGTGGAGAGGACTGCAGCAGGGAGAAAATTGAGGTAAGCTATGGCAAAAGCTCAGACCTGAAGTGATGCACCAGGGGAGGGGCTGTAGGAATACAAAGATATATATAGAAAACTGGTTGAAAGAGACCTTGAAAGACTCAATCCCAGATTAGACATGTATGGTGAGTAGAAGTGAGGAGTGGAGGAAGATTCCAAAATCCCAAGCCTGAATGACTGGGAAGGTGGGAGCGCCCTTGGCAATATTTGGGAGGTAGGAAGAAGAGAGTTCAGGAGAGGGGAGATAAGGAATTCTGATTTGGATGTATTGAGTTTGAGATGTCCATGGGACATCCAACTGGAGATGTCCTAGAGTCAGTTGGTGGTGCCACACTAGAAAGAACTCAGTGAGGGCTGAATAAGTAGATGGGAACCATTTGCAGAGAGACCATAATTGAATCCAAGAGAGCTGAAGAGATCACAGACTACGTTAGGGCAGGGTATTAAGGTTTCTAAAAGCTAAACAGAGGCATTTACTTCCTAGAGGCCAGGGAGTCTGGAGATGACTGAAGAGGGAAGACTTCAGGTCAGATCTGGGCTTCTGCAAAATCCAGGAACTCTGTGACCACCCAGTAGAACCCCATTCCAACCTATGTAACAAGTGCTCATGCAGCCTTAGTTTAAAGACCTCCAAGATGGCCTCCTGGGGCAGCATGTGCCACCTGCGAACTGCCCAGATCATAAGAAGTCTTTCTTATCATCCAACTGAAAGCAACCTTGGGCAGTTTTCATCCTTTGCTTCTCTCTTTCACTTTGGTGCCAAGTAGAAAAACTCTAGCCTCTCTCCCACACTACAAGTTTACAGATACTTGGGGCCAAGTTCTCCCTTTAAGGCTCCTCTTCTTCAGGCTGAACATCCTCAGTTCCTTCCAGACATCTTCATGTGACATGAACTCAGACTAGCCCTTCTGGTTCTTCCTACATTTGTCCAGGGAAACATATCTAGTAAATGTTTGAGGTTGAATTTGAGGTCAGGTCTTCCTGACTCTAGCTCCAGTGCTCTATCCATTAAGCCATCTAGCCAACTGTCTCAGTCACTGACATAAAGGCACAAGATCAATATGACCTCGTCTGAGAGTCACAATCCTGAGATCCTTGCCTCAGTGACCTGTAATGCTCCATATGGACCCAATAACAATGAGAAATTGAGCTTCTGACAGCTAGAAAGTAGGCAGGGTCATTTGAATCCCTCATGGGTCCCCAAAGTGGAAGTCAAGTGCCTAAGGGACAAGTGAATCTAGACAGTCTCCCTCTGGAAATGCCCACAGGAATTTTGGAAGGAATGAGACCAACCAATTGATCAAGTTCTGATCAATTTTCAAGAACCAGCACACTGCTCAAGAAATACCCAGTTCCCTTAAATCAAGCATAGAATTTCAAATTCCATTGAATCCAGTCCTTATCTGAAAAGAATATGCTCTCCAGCTTCCTGATAAATGGACATCTAGGGTTTATGGGAAGACTTCCAGGGAGGGAAACCCACTCCCCAACCTCAACTAGCAAGACAGTCATCATCTCCTGGCTTGTCCCTACATCATCAACGGCAAGGTTTCACTGCAAAAACACACTCACACAAAGAAAAACACAAACACACACAAGCACTCCAGGGCATGCACACACTCACATACTTTAAGTAGATAGACACATACAAACATACACACACTCACAAACCACCATAGCTGCATCACCATTACCTTGAACCCAAGCATAATCAGGTTAGAATATTTTTTTCTTGTTTCTGGAATGACCTGTTGTCACCTAGAATAAAGTTTCATTCATTCCCCCAGATACTAGTTAATAAGCTCCAACTGTGCAAGACCCTGTGCTAAGGAAGGGAGGGGTCTGTGGAAGGAGGCAAAAAGAAGTCTACAGAAGATGCTGCGCACCCACTCCAGTAATCAGCATGAATAAAGCTTAATTCGAATTAAGCAGTTCCTCCCCTCAGGAGGCAAACACTTCACCAAGAGCCAATATTCCTCCCTGGTTTAAGCAAAGGAATGAAAATAATGTTCAATTCTAGTCACAGAATCTCAAGCAACAGTGGAACAACTGGACACTCCAAATCATAGACAGTCAGCACCACACCTTTAAATTCAGAAGTGTCAACCTTCAATTGTCTGGAGCCTCTTTTTGGTAGCAAAACACCAGAAACTTAAGCTGTGTCTATAAATTGAAAAATGGTTGAACTGGTATATAAAGAGAGTGGAATAAGACTGTCAAGTCAAGAAGCATTGATTAATCACCTACTATGTACCAGGCACTGTGTCAAACACCATGGCTACAAAGAAAAGCAAAAACCAGACCCTGGTGTCAAGGAGCTCAGGGTCTAATAATAGGGACACAATGTGCAAAAAACTACACACAAACAGGATTAAATTGGAGATAATCACCAAAGGGAAGATGCTAGGGGTAAGCAGGCTCAGGAAAAGCTTCTTGTAGGTGGGATTTTAGAGGGGCCTTGAAGGAAGTCAGGGAAGGCAGTGGTGGATCTGAAGAAGGAAAGAGAGTCATGCATCCAGACAGCTGAGGAAAATGCACTAAGTTGGAGGATGGAGCATCACGAGGGAGAAGCAGCAAAGAGATGAGAGTCACTGGCTTGTAGAGTTCATGGAGGGAAGGTGTAAGAAGACTGGAAAGACAAGAAAGGGCAGGTTATGCAGATCATGAAAAGCCAACCAAAGGACGTCATATCTGATCCTAGAAACAATAGGGAGCCCCTGAAGTTTCCTGAGTATAGGGATGACATGGTCAGGCCTGCACTTTAGAAAGATCACATTGGCAGCTAAGTGAAGGATGGATTGGAGCAGGAAGAGACTTGAGGTATGGAAGGAAAAGGCAGGGAGGCCAACCAGCAGGTTAATGCAATACTCCAGGCTTCAAGTTGATGAGGACCTGCACCAAGCAATCAATCAATAAACATTTATTAAGCATCTACTCTGTGCCAGGCAGCACACTAGGGATACAAAGAGGTAAAAGACTGTCAAATTCTGAAAATAAATGACCAAAGATCTATAGGGGTTATGCAACAACGGTTATCTCTCAAAATTCCATAGAGCTCACAAAGGTTGTATACCAACTATTAACTCTGAAAAATAAAATAAACCAAAGAGTCACAGAGATTGTTACACAGTCAACTCTGATGAAAAGATCCACAGAGACTGTAGAAAAAGCTTTATACTAATTGTCAACTCAGAAAAATAAAGTAAAACCTAAGAGTTCATAGGCAAAAAATCTTCTTTATACCACTGGAGGAGGGAAACTGGACATTCATGCTGGGGACTCCTCTAGGAGGAGACCCAAGGCAATGAGGATAAGTCTTGATACATATAGTTGTATCTAGACTAAGAACCAAGCATTGAGATGTAATAGCAACAATAAGGCAAGTTTGCCTGGCAATAAAAAATCTATTCTTAGCGGGGTCTCACAACCAAAACATGTTTCCTGCAGGTGCTTGTCTGAGCTCAGGGACCATCTGGGCTTGACTTGAGTCAGTTTTGTGATTTAGCTGCAGCAGAGGTCATCCAGAGGGTGAACACAAAGAATTGCTGTCATGCCAAGCTCAAGCCACAGCTTGCTCACTGGACCTTAGTACTGGAAAACAGGGTGTCTCCTAATAGTAAAAAAAAAAAAAAAATGAAAAAAACCAATAGGAGTGAAAAGAGAGGGATAGTCTTGCCTTGGGGATCTTGACAAGTTCCTGCCCTAAAGGAGCTTAAAATCTAATGGGGGATACAACATTCAAACAAATACATACAAACAAGTTATATGTATATTCATCCTTCGTTGTCGAAGAAGAGCATGCCATCAGAGAAATAATGACATGACTTGCACTTTTCTTTGTTTTGAGTGAGGGAGGACTGTGCAGGTCACCAGCTTCACTTCTCCTCCAGAGCCATCTGAATCCAGTGACCAAATATTCATCAGGGTGACTGGAGATGACCCAGGATGAGGCAATTGGGGTTAAATGACTTGCCCAAGGTCACACAGCTAGTGAGTGTCAAATGTCTACAAACAAGCTATACTAGGATAAAGAATAAATAACAGCTGGGGGTAGGGGTGGGGGAGGAACCACTAGAATTAATAGGGTTTGGGGAAGGCTTTCTGTAAAAGATGAGATTTTTAGTTGGGGCTTAAAGGAAGCCAGTGAGGTCAGTAGTCAAAGGGGAGGAGGGAGATTATTCCAGGCCTGGGGGACAGTCAGAAAGAATGATCAGGACTGAGAGATGAAGGGTCTTGTTCATGGAACAGCCAGGAGGCCACAATCATTGAATCAAAGAGTATGTGTCAGGGAGTAAGGTATAAAAGACTGGAAAGGGAAAAGTGGGACAGATTATGGAGGTCTTTGAACACCAAGCAGAGTAGTTTGTATTTAGTTCTGAAGGCAATAAGGAGCCCTGGGAATTTATTGAGTAAGGGGTGACATGGTCAGAACTGCACTTTAGGAAAATCACTTTGGTGACTGAATGGAGGATGCACTGGATTGGGGAGAGACTGAGGCAGGCCAACATCACCTCCTAGCAGCTATTGCAATAGTTCAGGCAGGAGGAGAGGAGGGTCTGCACCAGAGTGGGGGCAGTGTCAGTGGAGAGATGGGTGCAAATGCCAAATACGCTGAAACCAACAAGTGTTGGCACTCTCTTGGATCTGGGGGGGAGGGGGGTGAGAGACAGTAAATCACACAGGATGACTCCTAGATTGAAAACCTAAGGGACTAGAAGGATGGGATTATCCTCTACGTTAATAGGGAAGGTAGAAGGAGGGAAAGGATTTAGGGGGAAAGATAAGTTCTCTTTTAGATATGTTGAGTTTCAGGTGTTTATTGGATATACAGTTTGAGATATCTGAAAGGCAGTTTGAGATGTGATATTGGAAGTCAAGAATCTGAAGCAGGATAGTTGAATTAGAAAACCATCAGTATAGAAATAGTAATTAAAACCATGGGAACTGATGAGATGAAGTAGTATAGAGGGAGAAAAGAAGAGGTCCCAAGTGAGATCCTTGAAAGACACCTCTTGTTAGAGGATGATCTGGGGAAGGATCCAGGAAAGGAGACATAGGTGTGGTCAGACCAATGGGAGAACCAGGAGAGAAGGTGTCCTGAAAACCTCGAGAGGAGAGAGTATCCTGGAGGAGAAGTGATCAACGGTGTCCAAGGCTGGAGAGAAACCAAGGACAATGACTGAACAACTAAGAGATCATGGGTGAAATGATAAAGTCAGAAGCCATATTGTAAGGGGTTAAGCAGAGAGTGAAAGGAGAGAAAGTAGAAAACTTTTAGCTATAAGAGACAGAAGAAAATTACAGGACCACAGTTAGCAGGGATGGAAGAGTAATGTGAGAGTGTCTTTCTTTTTCAGAATGGGGAAGACACAGCCATGTGGTTGGAAAGTGGGAAATGAGCCAGTACACAGAGAGAAATTGAAGACAAGTGAAAGAGTGGGAATGATGGGTGGGGGGGGGGGGAGGCAAACTTCAGAGGAGGCAGGAAGAAATGGGATTGCATGAACAAGTAGAGGGATTGGCCTGGATCAGGAGTAAGGTCACTTTATCATGTGAGATAGAGGTGAAGGAGGAAAGAGGTCCTGAGGTACATGAGTGATGTGAGATGAGAAAGAGGGGAGAAAATGGAGTTCATGGTGAGTGGTCTCAGCTAAGAGGCAGTCATGGGAGGTCTGAGGAGAGTTGAAAAAGTTTGGAAGAGCTGTTGTGGAGAGTGTGAGAGCAGTGGAAAAGGAAGGTATAGTAGGATTGCCCAACAGCAGTGAAGGCCCAGTTGAGATTGTGTAATATAACATAATTTTCTCTCCTTCCATTCTGCAGCACTTGTGTAAGCAGTGAGAGAAAAGAATGGAGGACGTATAGGAAAGATGTGGGAAAGGTAAAATGAACAGGAGTTGGAAGCTGAGTAGCTAGTAGGCTGGAGAAGTAGTGAGAGTGAAGAGTCAATCACATGCCTAGGTTGTTGGCCATGGTGGTGCCCACTTCCCAGAAACAGCAGAGTTAGGAAGAGGGGAGGGCTTGGATTCAGTTTCAGACATGTTGAGTTAAGCTGTCTAAGGGACATCTGGGTCAGGTGTACAATAGGTAGGCAGAGATGTGAGATTGGAGGTCAGGAGATAAGTGAAAATATTTCTTGTTGACTTAATTATTTTGCAGTAAGAAATGATCAAGCAAACAGGGTCAGAGAAAAGTGGTCAGATTTATAAACTGTATCAAAATGAAGTGAGCAGATAATAGAACAATTTATGGGAGAACATTATGAGGACAAACAACTTTAAAAGACTTTGAAATCTGGTGAATTTAGTAAGAACCAGAGTTCCACCTCTCAAGAGAGCAGTGATGGACAAAGAATACAGAAGAAAGCATATTTTTGGACATGGTCAATGAGGGAATTTGCTTTGCTTGACTATATATGCTACTTGGATTCTGTTTCTCTTTGGGTTTTGTTGGGGACAATGGGTGAAAGGGAGAAAAAGTGCCCTGTACCAGGATCAGATGGGTAAGCAGTGATGAAAACTGTGTTCAAATTCAGTCTCCGAAAGCCTGTCTGAACTATATTCCAACTGATCAGAGCTTTAACTGGGGTAGAATGTTTAGAACAAAGGTTCCCTAACTTATCTGGCCTAATGCCCCCTTTTAAAAAAAAAAATTACCTAGCAGCCATCTTAGTGCCTGGAGGCATTATTCTCTACTTTAATACTTTAACTTTTTTTTATTTGCATCATTTCAAAAACGGATAAAATATTTTTAAATGACACATCTTAAATTTAATAATTCATCATAAATTTGTGGAGGTTTTCCTGCATTGAAATTTTGATGACAAAATATTGCACAAAATATCCATATAGTATCATATTATAAACAAGTCATCGCACGCACATGTTCCTGTCTATGCGTGCTGGACTTCCTGACAATAACAGGCTGGTTTGCCAACACTTGCTTCTTAAGGCCTGTCAGTAGCCTTGTCCACTGATTGGTTATAACTGATTATAACTTGTATTTCGTATATTTACTTAGAAAATAATGTAATCACTATGGCTTTAATTCTGTCAGGCAACAGATGAAATGTGTATGAATGGTTTTTCAAATTTTTCTTCTCTTCTTTTCTTATTCTTCCACTGCCTCCTTATTTTTATTCAGGACCCCCCCAATTGCACTTGAGACTTCTATGGCCCCCTTGAATCACTCCAGTACCCCCAGGGGGCAGTATCATCCACTTTGGGAACCTATGGTCTAGAGCTTTATCCTAGGCACAAAAATTTATGGTGGGTGAGCTCCTCATCGCAGATACAGTAAAAAGCCAGCCTCTCCCAAAACTATCCTAGCGTCTAACCTCTTAGGGGACAGCGACTCCCCTACACCAGGACGATGTTCTAGGGTTTCTCCTGTAGGGATAAAGCTTACATTATCTAATTGAAGGTAAGCTTGTTCCAGTGCCAACATTTCTAGTTAGATCTCTACTACTGAGGTCACTCCTCACTTTCTTGAAAAGAAGCTCGGGGACAGGTATGATAGATAAAATAAGCAGACAAACCAAAGGCTTAGCAGCAACAGACAAAAGTTTAATTCTATTAAATCAGACCTCTCTTACTAACCATCTCCCCCCCACACACACAGAAAAAAAATCAGAGTCAGACTCTCTGGCAATCCTGGAAATGGAGAAAATGGCCTATCATCTCTCAGGCTAATCCAAACATGAATAAGGATAATTATATCTACTACACACTCAGCTCAGGAGTAAGCTCTTCACATGAAAACTGAATCTCAACCTTCATTGAGTTGAGTACCAGAGAGCATTACACCTCTTAGGGGATGGTGTCAAAGTGGGCTGTGGCCCTAGGCAGTTTTGTGATGTAGTCACTCAAAGGTTTGAATCTCAATTCAGTTTATTTCCATGCTCCACTTTACTGGCTGTTATAGCTGAAAAGAGTAGCTCACACAGATGCTGTAGACTTGAAGTGTTCAGAAAAGTTGGTTTACACACAGTTTAAAGAAAAATCTCCCGTCTCTTAAGACATGCCTCTTGTTCAAATCCCATTTGCTGGTCTGGTGTTGGACAAAGAATTCAATTTCGCATAAAAAGTACAGCTCTGCAATCTGAAATTATGCAAATAAAATAGCTAAAAAGTCCATCCTCTTTGACCCAGAGACTGCACTGCTGGGTATGTCCTCTTCATAAAAAGAAGGGTCACATACACTATAAAATATTTAGAGCAGTTCTTTTGGCACTTGCAGAGAACTGGAAACAGATTTGTATCCATTGTGCTGTGGCTAATCAAACTGGCATGCAAATACCTAGGAATGTAATGAGACGTTACTGAACCAGATGAATAGGATGCATATGGAGAAGCATGGAAAAATGTCAGTGAACTGATGTAAAGTGAAGTCAGCACAGCCGCGAGAACAATATGCACAATGACTGCAACACCATGGAAATGGAAAGAAACAAGCCCCGCTAAACAGCCAGATATAAAGCCCAAACTTGACCCCAAACAAGAGCTAAGAGGAGTCATCTCACCCAATTCATTCACAAGCACAGGAGGTTCCCTAGGGACCAGAGACAGGGAACAGAGCACAGAATGTCAGATTCTTTTAATGTATTGGCTTAACAGCAACAAGAAAGATTTTAATTCTGTTACATCAGCCCTCTCTTACAAAAACAACATCAGTGAGGGTGAAGTTTCTTCCTCTTCACCCCTTCACCCATTGCCCTGCCCTCCTTGGACGACTCAGACATACTCATTGGTGGGTGAATAACTCCCTGGAGCCCTAGCCGAGTTGTTCATTTCATTCCCAAATCAACTTACTCTCTGCACTGTTCTAAATGAGATATTTGTGAAGTACTTGGTGCAGGACCTGAATGCAAGTCTTCCTGATTCTGTGCCCAGGGCTCCACCAAGCCCTAAACTCATCAGAAACCAATCAAGTTTTCATAAAGCCCAAAAAGGAGGGAAGTATTGAACTTTGATATGTTTAACACATGGATTCAAAACCTAATGAAACTTTTTATTTGGAAACTCATTGAACAATTTAGAAAATTCAGTTTCTGAGTTGTAGTTTTAATGGGTGGTTATATGAAAGTGTTTGCAGGTGACACCTTGTTTTGGCAACAAAGGCTTAGTTTTTTAATGTTTTGCTAATCCTTATGATTTCACCCTAGCATTTGCTAATTTCTCAAAGTATGATATACACAAAGAGCAAGGTTTATTTGTTAGTGACAATGAATAAAATCATATCTAAAATGATCTTGATTTTTTTAATTTAAGGAACGATCTTCTTGTCCAGTTTGATTATATTATCATTGTTTGTACCTGAAAAAAACACAGTGGAAGAAGCACTCATACAGACAGACCTATATACTTTCTTCCTTGTGCTTAGACTATTAATATTCTTTTTAGCATCCAGTCCTTTTGAAGAAGTCTTTGGAAGCTATTTGCACATTTGATGAGAGTTAAGTTAATGACTAGACCTGGGATTTCATTGAAATCAGGAATTCCCTCTGTCATGCAAATCAATACCTTCTCTGCATCGTTTCGCCTTTGAGGGTTACCTAGAGCCTGGAGAAGTGAAGCCCCTCCCTTAGGATGATAGGGCCAGGGTATGTTGGGAGCAAAATTAGAACTCAGGTCTTCTTGACATTGAGGCCAGTAATCTATCTACTAAGCCACTCTTCTTGTCTTTTGTGAGGGTTTATTTTGTGAAAATGAGACAATATCATCCATAATGAGTCAAGCACCAACTGTGACACATCACAATATACTGAAATAGAACAAACTAGTAAGAAAACAACTCTTGACCCCTCCTTCTTTGGGAATTCCTGCTCTTACTTCTGAAACTGTCCATTATCAACACTGACATGGGACTGTTTGACTCGGGAGCTTTGGGAGAGTCCAAAACTCCAAGGCTTTGGGGATATCCTGAATTAGCAAAGCTTCATGTCTTACTCTTTTTTGATAAATAGAAATAATATATTTCTATCCAATATATAACAAATACCAAATATTTGTCCTGCACCCCATGAAGTTAGGTGTACATGCCCCACTTTGGAGATCACTGTTTCATAGATTAGGAGCTGAAAGGTAGCTGAGGGGTCATCTAATCCAATTCCCTCATTTTGCATTTGTAGAAACTAATGCAGAGAGAGAAAATGACAGTGGATATCACAAAGGTCTTATCAAAGAAAGCCAAGATTCAAAAACAGATCCTTGGACTCAAAACCCAGTCCCACACTGCTTCTCTTGACCCAGCAATATTCTCTATGTCTACCTTCTCCACAGTCTCTATCACCAGCCCTGAGATCTCTAACGGCATATTATAGTTCTTAAGTTTTTCAAAAAGTTTCTTTTTACAAAGTTGCTGTTCAAATATAATGCGCTCCTTTCACTCCTTTCATACAAATCTTCCCAGGTTTCTCTGAAACCATCTCCTTCATCATTTCTTATAGCACAATCTTCCATCACATTCATGTTCCATAATTTGTTTGGCTATTCCTCAATTGATGGTCACTTTTCTTGTCCTTAGTTCTTTATGTCCTCTAAAAGAACTACTATAAGTAATTATATTCTTGTGTATCCTTTTCCTTTTTCTTTGTTATCTTAGGAATATAGACCTAGTTGTAATATCATTGGGCCAAATGATATGCACAATTTAATCACATTTGTAACAGTTCCAAATTGCTTTCCAGTTGCTCACCTCACAACTCAACACTACATTAATGTATCTGTTTTTCCACAGCTCCTATGGTATTTGTCATTTTCATATTTTGTCCATCTAATGGATGTGAGGTGGAACCTCATATGCTATCAGTTGAATTTTTCTAATTATTAGTGATTTTTTCACTTAGTAACTGAAAAATTGTATTTCCTCCTATGGAAACTGTCTATTCAGATCTTTGGACAACTTATCAATTGAATTAGTTCCCTATGTAACTTAGAAATCAGACCTTTGTCAGAGAAATTTACTGCAAAGGTTTTTCCCTTTTACCTGCCTCTTCTCTAATTTTAGCTGCATTGATTTTGTGGGTACAAAAAATGTTTTAATTTTGTGAAATCAAAATTGCCCATCTTACTTTTGATAATATTTAATATAAATTTTAGACTTTAATAAGGGCCGAAGTTTGAAATAAGAAGAGCTTGGACCTAATAGTCCCCTTTGTTTAACTTAGAGGACACCTTTTGATGTCAGGCAAACAAATGGGACTTCCTTACCAGACCCTTCTTCTGGCATCTTAGTAATAAGTCTTGGGTTATAACTTCAGCTTTGTCAACTCTGTTAAGATACCACAACTTGAAAGGCCTGTTTAGGACAGGATGTCTGTAATTTGGGTGATGGGATTTTTTCCTTATCTTAAATCACAAAGGCATGCTATGGAAGGAAGATGCCTATAGCCTGAGATCATTAAACCCAATTGACGCCACTTTGTTTACAATGTGTTTATCTAAGAGAACTCCTTCCTCCTGGCAAAATGCACTTAAGACAGTCAATTTCTGTACTAAGTCAGCCAGTTCTGATCCTGGCTCCATAGTGCTATGTAACCATTATCTTTACAGAGAATTGATTAATTAATTAAATCATAAAATATATGCATTTAGCCTGTTGTCTTTTCTCTAACCAAGTTTTCAAGTTAACACATTCTATGATCCTCTTTCTCTTTTGCATGGTCATAAATTATTTCCCTATTAATAGAATCCCCCATTGATAAGGAATTTCCTTCTCTAATTTATTTATGGTGTCTTCCTTCATATTTAAGTCATGTAACCATTATATTGGTAGAATGGTATAATGTGAGATGCTTGTCTATACCTATTTTCTGCCAGACTACTTTCCAATTTTCCCAGAAGTTTTAGTCCAATAGAGGGTTCTTGTCCTAATTACTGGGATTAAAGGAGGTGGGGGGATAGGGTATCAAACACTAGGTTACTTGTGTTGATTTCCTTCTTTACATTGTATGTCTAATACATTCCACTGATTGACCTTTATATTTCTTACCCCCTACCAAATTATTCTGATGATTAATGCTTTGTAGGACAGTGTAGTTTAAGATATAATACTACTAGGTTCCCCTCCTTTCCCACCTTCAATATTCTCCTTGATCTTTTGACCCTGCATTTTAACCTTTTTTTCCTAGTTCAGCAGAGCAATCCTTTGGCAGTCTCATTGGCATAGAACGGCATATGTACACTTATTTAATATTATCACCATTTTATTGTATTAGTTAGGGCTAGGCTTATCCATAAGCAATCTCTCCAATTATTTATATCTGCCTTCACTTGTGTAAAGAATGTTTTATAGTTGTATTCATATAATTCCTGTGTGTATGTGGAAAGGCATAATTCTAAATATTTTATATATTCTAAAGTTTATTAATGGAATTAAAATTGCAATAATCTTTATGGTAGTCTATCTCTGTGTCAGGCCTCCATTTCCTCATTTTTTTTAAAATGAAAAGGTTGGACTAGGGTCCCTTCCAATTGTCAGTCTATTGGTCAATGATTCTATGTCCAGAATGTCTATATGGAGATGGTTCAATTCCTGTAACAGTATCAAAATGAAAGACAAGCAGCAACAACAGTCAGATTAGCATGCTGCTTTTCCCATATAAAAATGGCCTAAGTAGAAAACATGCAATTTGAACTCGTTTCCAAAAGGCACCAAATTAAGCAGGGAAGTTACAGCTCTTGGGGGTTTGTTCCAGTCATTAATGTCATCAGCGTAGAAAGAGATAGCTTCTTTCTGACCCATTTATCCAATTGTCCTTAACACTGATCCCCAAGAAAGAAGGGATTACTTTTTGAGGTCATTAAATCTTGAGTTCTGCATTCATGAAACTCTGTGGGATTACAAAAATCAAAGGGTGCTGGTCAAAATTTGGCAGTTAAGACGACTCGAATGTACTTTGATAGTTCAGTGAACAGGAGGGCCAATGATTTCTTCCTAGGAGTGTTTGCTTTGTAATAGATCATTTTAGGTCAAATGGATCATATCTGGAGATACTGGCAGGTCTGAGGGGAAGTGAGATCTGGGCTTGCTCAGCAGCATATGTTGTGACCACACCACAACTTTCAGCTACAGGTTCCTATGGTGATAAAGACCTTAACTTCAAACAGTTAGACCTTCAGGAATTGAATCTCCTTCCCATCTTTTTGCCCAAGGTCATAACTGTATGGTCTCTAGGTGGGACCTGGAGGGGGAAGGGACACAAGGCTAGAGTAGGAAAATACATGTGACTGACCCCTCCCCCCAAACATTTTTAAATGCCTCTGATTCACCACACTCAACACATTTTATCATTTTCCTAAGGGCAGAGAGGCACTCAGACATAAGGGATGAGGGCTAACCTCAGAGTTGGGAAGACCTTGGTTATCTCTTGTCATATTCTAGCTGGGAGACCATGGGCAAGTCACTTACCCTTACCCTAACCCTAACCCTAAGTAGAGGAGACCATGGATCGAGATTTTAAGAAAGCTTTTGGCTGTGGTAACCCTCCTGATTCTCTGTCCACTAGTTCCTTCCAGCTCTAAAAATGTAATCATAGGCCACTAAGACCAACCCTCTCATTTTATAAATGAAGAAACCAAGAGATAGAAAGGTTAAACAAGTTGTCCAGAGTCACACAACCAGGAAATATTTGAGGCAGGATTTGAATTCAAGTCTTCTTGGCTTTAAGTCTAAGGCTCTAACTGCTAGGTCATGCTAACTTTCCTATGAAAACAAGAACCTAATGTGAGCAAGAAACTATTGTAGGTTCAAGGGATATAAAGTCAAAGGGAGAAAGTAATCCAGAACTCAGAAGAAGGCAGTCAATGGAAGTTAGCCCAAGGACACATTTTTTCTGAATAGATTAACCCAGTTCTTATGTAACTGGGCATCTTGTCAATGCAAAAACAAATAAACGAAAGACAACCCAAATAAACTCAAAACTATAGTCACTGCAGCTGCTGACTCAAGTCATCAGAATTAAATCAGAGTGAGTGCAGCTGAAATAGGCTGTCCAGGGAGCTCCCAAACTGCTTTGTCCCTCTTAGATCACAGAGCCCTAGAAGGGGAACTTAACCTTGAAAGAATCCAGGCAGGGAGAGAAGACTCTGGTACTGGACACTGGTGCCACACATGTCAGATTGTGGTGTTGGTGAAGGTGTGGTAGAATTTACATGGAGAAATTCTTCTGGCTGCCTCAAGCTACTTCAAAGGCAGTGACCAGCCCAGGATTCCTGAACTGGAACCAAGGTAGAATCACCAGACCCTTCTGGACACTGAAGATTCCCCAGAATGGTTATTTCCCCAGAGATGTCAGAAGAGACCAGGTTTGCAGCCAAACCCTGAACCAGTAATAAGTAGCTGGGTTTGCAATCCTCACAATACTTGCTCAGCAACTAGTATTTATAGGATACTTTTGAGTCAGATATATGGTCACTGTCTCAATGAGGAGCATCAAGCCCCAAGCCCCTGAGCCTGTGAAAATTGGGAGTGTGGAAAAGGAGCATTAAAAAAAACTATTTGAAAGAAGCTGTGCAAACACATAGCAGTCTTGTCATTGTTGAGGGCTGTGATTTTATCCCTTTGAGGAATTTCTCTTGGGAAGCCCCTCTTCCCCTAAGATCAACAATTTATCTGTAACCTAGAGTCTTTGAGATTTGCCCTGGAGGCAGAGCACACATATGCCAGAGTTAGAACTGGATCCAATTCCTCCAGATTCCAAGGCCAGCCCTCAGACCAGTAAACCAGGAGCCTCTCAGACCATACCCCACAGATATCAAAATGACCATCTCCAAAACCGACCTCATTGGTTTTCCCTCCCAACCCATTCAAACTCTTACTAACTTTATTGTCTGTGTCAAGGGTTCCACTATCCTTCAGTCACCCGAGGTTTGCATAAGAACTCACATTGATACAGGGCTATCAAGTTTGCCAAGGGCTTTCCTCACAGCCACTGTGTAAGGTAGGTATATTTAATAGGAGGAAACTAAGGTAAACATGAAGTCCTAGCCTTGGGTTCAAAAATAGCAACTGTGCAAGTAGCAGATGGCAACAAAAATGAATGAAGAACAGCACACACACAAACATACACACAAACACACACACACACACACACACAGGCACATACATTTTGGAGGACTGCAACATCAACCCAGTCAATGGTACATCATGGCACATATAAAGTTAATGCTATCTTGGGCTGCATCCAAAACAAGGAGGCCTATAGACTGTGCTGCACATCTGGTCAGACCACATCTGAAATATGGAATTCAGTCTAGGGCCTCACATTTTAGGGAAGACAGTGACAAGCCAAGAAATATACAGAAGAGGACAACCAAGGTAATAAAGAGGACTGGAAGTCTTGCTTTTGGGGGAACAATTGAAGGAAAAAAGGCATTTTCCCTGGACAAGGGAAGACTAGAGAGAAGTCAGCCACATCCTCATGTTCCTACCTGGCCACACCCATTTTAAGCTTCTTTGACTTTTCCACCATCCCCCATTCCCTCCAATTTCCTCCCACCAATTTCCAACTTCCTTTCCTATGTTGTCTTCACCCATTCTTACATTAGGCTAAACTCCTTAAGAGCAAGAACAGTCTCCTTTTTTTTAGTATCTGCATACTATACCATATACTATACTGAGCACAATGCCTAGCACACAGTAGGTCTTAATAAATGCTTGTTAATTATTGACCTCAGTGCCTCCTCTCTGAGATTGTCCCCAATAAATCCTGGTTATTTCTTGTTTATACATAGCATGTTTGCATGTTGTCTCCCCACTTGACTTGAGAACAGAGACTATTTTGCCCCCCCCTTTTTTGTATCTCCAGTGCTTAGCACAGAGACTCATACACAATAGGTGCTTACAAATGCCTCTGACTTGATACGATGGCTGTCTTCACATCATGGACTTATCCTTTCTAAATATTCGCATTCATCAAAAGTGCTATCCCCAAGGCAAAATGATTACCGAAGAATTAATGTCAACAAATTAGAGCTCTTCTCTGAGCATGAACAATTTCTTGCTGACTTGGAGGGAAAGTTGAGCCAACACACAGTTGGCAACAGGGGAGCAGAAAAGGAGCAGGCAGCTTTCAGAGATTTGGTGTACAGCACTGCATTTGTTCATCTGGGTCAGAATGCTCACAACCACCGAGACTGGTTTGATGAAAATGATGGGGAAATTCAGAAACTGCTAAACAAAAAATGAGAACTCCACAAGATATACAAGCTCACCCATCTCTAAGAAGGCAGCATTTAATTCCATCAAAATCAAAGTACAAGCAAAGCTTAGAGAGATACAGGATTCCTGGCTGAGTAAGAAGGTAGATGAAATTCAGTTTTATAATGATAGTAACAATCCAAAGCACTTTTATGATCCCCTGACAGGTATTTGTGGACCAAAAACCTCACAACTACTCAGTGCTGATGGAATCACATTGATTAGTAATAAGGACATGATCCTACAGAGATGGACTGAACACTTCCACAGTGTTGTCAACAGACCATCATCAATCAATGCTGAGGCCGTTGACTGTTTACCTCAGGTTCAAGTCAATCCCTCCTTAACTGAACTTCCAACTGAAGAGGGCCATTAGGCTCTTTTCATGTGACAAAGCATCTGGTGCATCTATTCCAGCTGAGATGTAGAAGATAGGGGAACCACTGCTCATACAAAAGTTGACTGAAATTTTCCAGGTTATATGGCATGAGGAAGTTATCCCCTAGGAGTTCAAGGACGTCTCCATTGTCCATCTTTATAAAGGTAAAGGCAATAGATTTCCCACAACAATCACAGGGGTGTCTCTCTCGTAGTCAATGCTGGCAAAACTCTTGCTAGAGTCCTCCTTCGTAGGCTGTTCCTTCACCTGGAAGATGGTTATCTACCTGAGAGCCAGTGCGTCTTCAGAAAGGACTGAGAAACAGTCAATATAGTGTTTGCTGTCAGACAACTCCAGGAGAAATGCCAGTAGCAGAACAGAGGTTTGTATACAATGTTAGTGGATCTGACCAAGGCAATTGACACTATTAGTCATGAGGGCTTATGGAAAATTATGTCAAAATTTGGTTGCCCAGAGAAGCTCATCAATATTGTACATCAATTTCATGATGGCATATTTGTCTGGATTCTGGATAATGGACAAAGCTCTTGTGCCTTCCCAGTCACCAGTGGAGTGAAACAGGGCTGTGTGCTTGCTCCCATGCTTTTTAGCATGATGTTTTCAGCCATGTTGACAAGTGCTTTCAATGAGAATGAACACGGCATCAAGGTCAATTACCATATTGATGATACCATACTATCATCAAGTTGAAAGGCTACAAGCCAAAACCAAAGCAGAGGGAGTGTTGGTGCATGATTTTCTGTTTGCAGACGATTGTGCACTCAATGCAGCCTCTGAAGCTGAGATGCGACAAAGTGATGATCAATTCTCTGCTGCTTGTGCTCATTTTGTCCTAACAATTAAAACCAACAAAACACAGGTGCTCATCAGCCATCATCATACTATCCATACATGGAACCATTAAATTACAACAAATGGAGAAGTTTTGAATGCTTTGGATAAATTCACTTACCTTGGTATTGTACTTTCCAGGGATGAACACATTGACAATGAGGTTGATGCATGTATTTCCAGAGCTAGCTCAGTGTTTTGGAGGGTCCAAAGAAAAGTTTAGGAGAGAAGAGGTATTAGACTGACAACCAAAGCGAAGGTCTACAGAGCTGTTGTGCTGACCTCATTACTGTATGTCTGTGAAACATGGACAGTCTACCAGTGCCATGCCGGGAAACTGAATCACTTCCTTTTGAACTGTCTTAGGAAGATTCTGAGGATCATCTGGCAGGATAAATTACCAGATGCTGAAGTCCTTGCTCAAGTTGAACTGCCAAGCACTCAAACTATGCTTCAGAGAGCACAGTTCCGATGGGTTGGCCACATTGTTCAAATGCAAAATGTACACTTGCCAAAAAGACTATTTTTTGGAGAACTCACATGGGGCAGGCAAGCACATGATGGTCAGAAGAAGCAGTACAAGGATACTCTCAAGGTTTCTCTCAAGAACTTTGGATTTGATTGTGCAACATAGGAGACACTGGCACAGGACCACTCAACATGGCCTGCCCATATCAGAAAGGGTGCTGTGCTCTTTGAGCAAAGCGGAATTGAGACAGCACAAAGTAAACACAGGATTTGCAAATTTGGGATATCCACCCCAAATATTCACATGGACTATCTGCGTCTGACTTGTGGTAGAGCATCCTGAGCCCATCTTGGTCTGATCAGCCACAGTCAGACACCCTGAAACTTTACTTTATCATGGTGATGTCATTTTGGTCTTCTTCGAAGATGAAGGACAACAACTGTTTGGAAGGTAGATTAGCCTTGGTCTTGTTAGCCCATAAAGCTATGGGCAAACTTTGAAAGCATGTAAGGGAAAATGTCTGAACAGTCAGAGTAGAATGAGCTACCTTAGGAACTACTAGGTTCCCCTTTACCAGACATCTTAGATGTCTGGATGACCACTTGGCTGGCAATATATGCTATAGAGAAGGTAGCTATTCAGGTATAAGTCACACTAGGGTTGCCTCTTGGACTTCTTCCCACCCTGAAATTCTGTGATTCTCTGACTTAGGTGAGACAACAGTGGGAAAGACACTAAATATGGAGTCCAGAGGAGTAGAAGTTAATTTCTATTCCCATTGCTTACTTCTCTCTTTTCTTGCATTACTTACCAAAGTTGAGTGTGCCTCAGTCAGCTCATCTAGATAATGAAAGGCTTAGAGGTAGCTAGGTGGCACAGTGGATAGAGCATGGGTCCTGGAGTCAGAAGGACTTGAGTTCAAATATGACCTCAGACACTTGACACTAGCTATGTGGCCCTGGGCAAGTCACTTAACCCTGATTGTCTCACCAAAAAGATAAAAAATAAAGAAAAGAAAAGAAAGGTCTTGGTCTAGATGCCCATAAAAGTCTCTTCCAGCTCTAAATCTATGGCCTCAAGATCCTTGTAATTTTCATCTCAAAGAGAGATTGATTTGATTTATTCTTCTTGACCAGGCCAGAGATAGGAGTGATAGGCAGAGATGAGTGATGGGCAGACAATAAATGGAGGGGCAGAGATAGCAGTGAGGGGCAGGTACTGAAGGTGGGCAGAATTTGACTTGAGATTAGGAACAATTTCCTGATGCTTAGAGCTACCTAAAAGTGCAATGGCAGGGGGTGGAGTCAAGATGGCAGAGTAGAAAGATACACCTACTTTAGCTCTTCCCCCAGAGTCCATAAAATACCTGAAAAAAAGATTCTAAACAAATTCTAGAGCAGCAGAAGCCACAAAATGACAAAGTGAAAGAGATTTTCAGCCCAAGGCAGTATGGACAGCTGACAAGAAAGGTCTATCACACCTGGTGTGGAATGAAGTGTAGTTCAAGGAGCCTAGTTCATCCTTGGCCACACAGCACCTGCAAGAACAGGACCAGAGTAGGACACAGGGGGAGGAATCCCCAGCAGTAGCTACAGTTGCCAGATCCCTCAACCCAAAAATGCCAGACAACTTAAAAGGTCAGTGAGAAAGCTTTCTCACCTGGGAGAGAAGGTAGCAGAGTCCTCCCCTAGCCCTGGACCCAGGTGGTGGCAGCAGCAGCAGCATCCATCTTTGGAGCCCTCATCCTAAAGACCCTGGGGGAACTGAGCCTCTGATCTGAGTCTTAGGCCGGAGTGGTTGTCCTGGGGTGAGGAAGAGTGCTGGCATGTTGGAGTTGGTAGAGGCTCTGAAAAGGGAATTCTACTTGCAGATCCTGGATAAAAAAACTTTGGTAGCTCCCAGAGCAGAGAGCAGGCCAGGAGAGGAGTAAACTCTTCTCCCTTGATTGTGCCATCTTGGAGGAATTGAGAATTACAGGTCCCCAGAGTATACTTTCCTCTTGACAAAGGACCAAAAGTCAAGTAACTGACTGGGAAAATGCCCAAAAAGGAAAAAAAGAAGTCTATAGAAGGCTACTTTTTTGGTGAAGGAAGAAGAATGAATATCTTCAGAGGAAGACATAAAAGTCAAGGCTTCCGCATCTGAAACCTCCAAAATAAATATTCAATGGTTTCAGACCATGGAAGAGCTCCAAAAGGGTTTTGAAAATCAAGTAAGAGAGGTAAAGGAAAATTTTGGAAGAGAAATGAGAGTGGTGCAAGTAAATCATGAAAAACGAGTCAACAGCTTGCTAAAGGAGACCCAAAAAATGCTGAAGAAAATAACACCTTTAAAAATAAACAAACTCAAATGGCAAAAGAGATTCAAAAGCTCAATGAGGAGAAGAATGCTTTAAAAAGCAGAATTAGCCAAACAGGAAATAGGCTCAAAAACTCACTGAAGAAAATAGTTCTTTAAAAATTAGAATAGAGTAGATGGAAGCTAATGACTTTATGAGAAACCAAAAAATTACAAAACAAAAGCAAAAGAATGAAAAAATTGAAGACAATGTGAAATATCTCATTAGAAAAACAACTGACCTGGAAAATAGATCCAGGAGAGATAATTTAAAAATTATGGGACTACCTGAAAGCCATGATCAAAAAAAGAGCCTAGACATCTTTTTCAAGAAATTATCAAGGAAAATTGCCCTGATATTCTGGAACCAGAGGGTAAAATAAACATTGAAAGAATCCGCCATTCACCACCTAAAAGAAATCCAAAAATAAAATCTCCTAGAAATATTGTAGTCAAATTCCAGAGTTCTCAGGTCAAGGAGAAAATATTGTAAGCAGTTAGAAAGAACCAATTTAAGTATTGTGCAAATACAATCAGGATAACCAAGGTCTAGTAGCTTCTACACTAAGGGATCAAAGGGTTTGGAATATGATATTCCAGAAGTCAAAGGAACTAGGATTAAAACCAAAAATCACCTACACAGCAAAACTGAGTATAATACTTCAGGGGAAAAAATTGTCATTCAATGAAATAAAGGACTTTCAAGCATTCTTGATGAAAAGACCAGAGCTGAACAGAAAATTTGACTTTCAAACACAAGAAGAGAAGCATGAAAAGGTAAACAGGAAAAAGAAATCATAAGGGACTTACTGAAGTTGAACTGTTTACATTCCTACATGGAAAGATAATGTCTGTAACTCTTGAAACTTTGCTCAGTATTTGGGTAGTTGGAGGGATTATACAAATATGTGTGTGTGTGTGTGTGTGTGTGTGTGTGTGTGTGTGTGTGGAGAGAGAGAGAGAGAGAGAGAGAGGGCACAGGGTGAGTTGAATAGGAAGGAATGATATCAAAATATAAAATTAAGGTTAAGGTTAGGAATATATTGGGAGGAGAAAGGGAGAAATAGAATGGGGCAAATTATCTCTCATAAAAGAGGCAAGAAAAAATTTTTTCGATGGAGGGGAAAAGGAGAGGTTAGAGGGAAAAAGTGAAGCTTACTCTCATCATATTTGGCTTAAGGAGGGAATAACATGCCCACTCAATTTGGTATGAAAATTGGGATAGGATGGAGGGAAATATAATTAGTTTTTCACAACATGACTACTCTGG
This sequence comes from Potorous gilbertii, assembly GCA_028658325.1. Lineage (NCBI taxonomy): Eukaryota > Metazoa > Chordata > Mammalia > Diprotodontia > Potoroidae > Potorous > Potorous gilbertii. The sequence continues at coordinate 696,608,036 of CM053770.1, read as the reverse complement.
AAGTCTTTAGCAAAGACATATATAGCCTATATTGAACTGTTTGCCTTCTCAGTGGGGATGGTTGGGGAGGGAGGAAGGGAGAGAATTTGGAACTCAAAGTTTAAGGAACAAAGGTTGAGAATTGTTTTTGCAAGCAACTGGGAAATAAAAAATACAGGTAATGAGATATAGAAATCTATCTTGCCCTACAAGTAACGAGAGAAGATGAGGATAAGGGAAGGGAGGGATGTGATAGAAGGAAGGGCAGATTAGGGTAAGGGGTAATCAGAATGCATGGTTTTTTGGGGTGGGGAAGGGGAGAGATGGGGAGAAATTTGAAACCCCTAATCTTGTGGAAATTAATGTTGAAAACTAAAAATAAATAATTTTTTTAAGTGCAATAACTTGCTTTGGTCCTTAGCTATTTCTCTAATTCCATGAATTTTTCAAGTGGAAGGTGAATGACCATCATCAGGAATGTGGTAAAGGGGATTTCTGCACAATGGTGGGTTGGATCAGATGCCCTCTGAAGCAATTCATTCAATCAATCAATCAGTAAGTGAGGCAATCCCTGACATCAAGGATCCCACATTCTCTCAGAAAATTCAAATGCTCAGAGATATGGAAACAAGCAATGACTGCCTGGTAACACTGGATTCCTGATGGGGGAGTCAGGAAGTGCCTCCTGAAGGTGGCAATTGAGCTAAGCCTGAAAGGAAGAGGGTGAGGGTGAGCTTTTCAGGCATGAAAGCGACAGGGGAGGGACCTGGAATATCCTAGCAAGGTGACAGTGCCCGAGCCAGTCCTGCTGAAGCAGAAGGAACAGGAGAGTCAGGGAGGCATATTTAGCATGTAAGTGTGCTGGAATCAGACAGTGCCCAACTCCAAATGCCCATCAGTGGAGTTTCCATTTTATCCTGGATGTGAGAAGGAAGTTACCAAAGCTTTTCAAGCAGAGATCTGAAGTGCTCACACTGCTTTATGAATATCACTTTAGTCACTGTGTGGAGGATAGTTTCAAGAGGGGGAGAGAAATGATGCAGAGATACCAATTAGGATTTGGTTATTCTAGCTGAGGCAGGAGGTAAGGAGGTCCATGATGACAATCACTAGTGAAGAGAAAGGGATGATGGGAGGGTTATGCTAGGGTTTAACAACCCCCTCACCCTCTGGAGAAAATGTGTGCAGGACACTCTTTGAATAGTTTCTTCTGTAGAAAACTGAAAATAAATTAGTTAATTTTTTTAAAAAATTAAGTACCTAAGGCTTATAGTCTGATATTATTGCTGGCAAAAAAAAGTTTCATCTACATTCACATTTTCTCCCTCATTTTCCTCAAGCCTGGTCAATCAGCAAAACAACAAATCGAGCCTTGATGTGGAGTTAACTGGTTTCTTGGGTATAAATTCTCACACCACAAATTGAACAACGTGCTTTCCAGTCAACATAGTCCAGTCAACAGACTCCAGCATAGCCCTGGGTGGGACCAAGATGTAGGCAGTGATTGGGTAGTTTGTAAGAGTGAAGAGTCAAGATGGTACTAAGAAGCTTGGGCACTGAACAGAAATCAATAAGCTAGCATGAGATGCGGGGTTAAGAGAAAAGACAATGAATTTAGCTTTAAACATAGAGAGGTTTAGATGCCTTTGGAATATCCAGATGGAAACATCCTGCAGGTGGTGGCAATGCAGGTCTGGAACTCAGAAGGGAAATGAAAACCATATATATAGACTTAGGATTCATCTTCATAGAAATAATAGTTGTGCCAACATGAATTACCAGAAGTAGAAAGGAGACATCCAATTTGTGGACTGCTCTGTTCCATGCCTTTAATCAATATCTAAGGAAGATTCCTGATCTCCCTATTGTGATTTTCAAGTCAACAAATAAATGCCTCAGTGTCCCTCAGTGGTGAGTGACCACTCCCCTCACTCTTCTGAGTCTCACTGAATGAGAAAGACATCATAGATTAATAATTAATTGGAGCCAAAAGTGGATGGAAGAATAAGCTACATTACACATAAAAATGCTGTATAGTGTTTTTATTACCTCCTGAATCTCCTCTATGAAATTAAAGCCCATCTGTTTGCCCTCAACATTCTTCCAGGGATGCTTCAAGATTATGAGTCATGGTATACCACAGTCTCCAAAGAATTCAAAATGTAGATCACCCAAAGGACCAGGCAAAGGTATGTGGTGAGTATGAGTAAGCTGGAACATATTGCCAGCTAAGAATTGTACAGAAGAAGGACCATAAAGGATATTATTAGAGAGGTAAATATAGTTCTAGAGGAAGCTAGGTGACCTAGTGGATAGAACACTGGTCCTGCAGTCAGGAAGACCCAAGTTCAAATCCTGCCTCAGATGTTTCCTCGTTGTGTGACCCTGGGCTGTTATCTTCCTCAGCTTCCTCCACTTTTAAAAGAGGCATAATCATGGTAATCAAATTATGCAGTATTTGTTAACCACTTAACACGGTGCCTGGCATATAGTTGGTGTTTTATAAATGCTTGTTCCTTTGTTTCCCCCTCCCTTTGTCCATATACCCCTGGAAATTCTCTAGCAGATTCATTCAACATATTGGGACCTTTCTCCTAAATCTGTTTTTTGTGGATACTTTAGTGAGTGAAAGTGAAAAGTTGAAAATTATTTGGGTGGCAAGCCTAGGTGACTGGGAAAATGGTGGCATTCTTGACAGTGACAGGGAAGTTAAGAAGAGGAGGGTATTTTCAGGAAAGAGAATGGATTCCATTTTAAACACAGTGAATTTGAGGTGCACATTTCTAACCCTAACCCTCGATTCTATCAGGAGTTTTCAAACAAATGTTTTAGTAAACTCATCTTTCTTTGTTTCCAGCAGAAAATAGGAGATGGTCCAAAGTGAAGAAATTGCTCAAATGAAAGTAAGCTGCTTGTCCTTAATGTCAGGTGGATGACTTCAACATATACAGGGCAAAAAAAGAGAGTCGAGTTTTAGGTAATCCACCCTCTTGGTCTGGACTCAGGATGAAGAGATGTTTTCATTGAATCTTTCAGTTTTGCATTTACTCTCTGCACAGGACACAGAGCCAGCTATGTTGAAACCACTGGGTGGTAGCGCTGGCCATTTTGCAGAACAAATTTGAAATCAGGGGTTTGAATAATCAAGAATGCTTTGAGATTGTATTAAGAAAGGTCTAACTTCCAGGAATATGAATACAACTGACAATTACAGAAATCAAACTGACTCTATTTTGCTATTGCTTTCATTGTGTATCACTGCCAACATTTTTGTAACTAAGCGAGTCATGTTTCATCTGTCTCAGAGTTAAGTTGGAAAATTCATTTTTCCTATAAATTACTCATTGTCTCTGAGTTCACTTTAGAGACCATATTCTCCTCATAATCACTATTCTTGCCTCAAGGAAGTCTATTGTCCTTGGATACAGGTGGATGCCAGGGAGTCTGGTCTGCTGTCCAAGGTAGTCTGGTCCATTATCTCTAACCGTCCTTGAAGATGGACGTTTCTTAGAAACAAGATAAAAGGAGAGGTTTTTGCTAGCCCCTCATTGCCAATTTCCCTATTGTTCCTCATGCCTGTGATTTTATGAGCTTTGTAACCAATCACATTGTTTCCCCCTCTTTGATGTTGCCTTCATTCTGGACAGTCCTCATTTGTTGATAAAAGAGAGCTACTCCCCTCATTTGGGGTCTTAGCTTTGTTGAGGAAGCTAAGACCCTGTTTATTGGCAAATTTGTACTTTTGTCAATAAATTGATCATGCTTGGAACTTCCTGCCTAAATTCATCTTAATGTCAATCATAATATAATCATCCTGTTGTGGTCTGTCTGGGTCACAGAACACTGGAGCAGTGTGTACTTTTCTGGGCACCACAGTTTAGGAATATTGATAAGATGGAAAGCATTCAGTAGAAGGTGACCCAGCCAGTGAAGGGCTACCCCACCCCTCACCCATGTGAGGAATGATTTTAGGAACTTTGGCTGCTAATGCTGGAGAAGACAACCACCGAGGGGACATGATAGTTGTCTTCAAGTACAAGAAACCTATCCTGTAGGAGGAGTAGGAGGAGGATTAGGCATGTTATCTCTGACCCCAAAGGATAGATTCAAGATTATCAAACAGAAGTGACAGAGGGAATTTTGGCTTGATGTCAGGAAAATCGCTAAGACAATTAGAGTCCTGTCTATCTGGAAGGGATTGTGTTGGGAAGAAGTAGGTTCCAATCAGAGTCTTGGATGACCACCTGTTTAATATGTTTAGTAGAGATTCTTGCTCAGGGATGGTTTGGAGAGCCCTTCCAACTCTGAAATTCTGTGAAAGGAGAAAAAAATATGGTTTTACAGGAAAGTCTGATGCTGAAGATTGGTGGGAAGAGGATTGTCAGTATTTATTGAGAAGTTATGTATGTAAACATAGTGTAACAATAAAAAATTTTAGAGAAAATTCCCCTTATAAGTGCACTGGAAACAGATGTCACAGTGCACCAGCTATCCCAGAAAAATCTTCCATCTGGGACATGCAAGACAATTTGATGATGGTAGATAGATTTTTTTTAAATCTTTCCAAAGCAAGAAAGGCAAAAAATGATTTTCTCAGTAACTCATAGGGAAAAAAACACTTGGTGAAACCAATGTCCCAGTTTACAGACAACCTTGGAACTTTGGGGTCTTTGTCATCATTAATTTTTTAACCTAATAACTTGCACTCTCTCTTTTTTCCTAACTTTTGAACGAAAGGGAAATGATCAATGTTCCAAATTTAATTTGTTTTCTGAAGGGAGAGAAGGAAAGACAGAGATTTCTATTATTTACATCATATATTCTTCAAACCTTTAAAGCAATAAAAAGTACAAAAGCAAGTAAAATAGTACAATAAAAAGAGACCTGATTTTGGAGGTATATACACCAGGTTCTATCTGACTCTGCCACTTGCCACCTTGAGTGAATCAATTCCCTTCTCTGGGACTCAGTTTCTTTATGTGTAAAATCAGTGAGTTGGACTGGGTGACTTCTATGATCTGTTCCACCTCTAAATCTATGGTCTTATGAAGTAGGTTTTAACTTGACACTTGCTCTGTCATAGTAGTCTTCCCAAACATAGACCACCAGTCTCTAGAATGGTCTTAGACAACTTTACAAAGCTGCATCTTGATATATCATTCTGTACTTTCCAATTCTTCTTTCATTCTACTTGCTACCAGATTAATCTTTCTTAACCAGAGATCTAATTATGTAACTCCTTTCTCCAAAAATCTTTAATAGTTCTCTATTGCCTAGTAAGTAAAATTCAAATTTGTTTGCCTGGCATTCAGGGTCCTCATGCCAAGCCTCAGCCACATTGGACTCCTGTTTGTCCTTTGAACACACAAACATGAGTATGTTTGTATCTCATCTCTGTGCCTTTGTTCATGCTCTCATTTATTTCTGAGATAGATTCTCTCTTGTCATTTATGTGTTGAATTCCAGTCTATATTTAAAGACTTACCTCATGCTGCCCCCTTCAAAAAGCTGCCCCTGATTCCCATGGATGGGAGGGACCCTTTTCTCCCCCAGAACTTCATTCAACAGGTATTTGGATTGGCTGCTTATTTATGCATCTTGTGGATTATATATCAAGTGATTACAGATAACAAATAACATATTCTGCCTTAGGGCTTGCAAAGGGCTTTTCATACATCCTCCTATTTGATCCTCATGATAATCTTGTGAGGTGTTTTATTATTCTCATGCTGTAGATGGGGAAACTGAGAGCCAGAGAGGGAGGGGAGAAGGAAGGAAGGAAGGAAGGAAGGAAGGAAGGAAAGAAGGAAGGAAGGAAGAAAAGGAGGGAGGAAAGAAAGGAGGGAGGAAGGAGTGGAGGAAGGAGGGAGGGAAGAATCATAAAAACTTTAGAGATAGAACCAACCTCAGAGATAATTCTTGTCCACTCTCCTTCCCTAACACACAAGGAACTCTAAAAACAAAATGTTCCTGTAAGTCACGTACTTTCTCAGCAGTCTCAGGCAACTATCCAAGCCTCTAACTTACAGAAGGGGCTTCCTTTAAAAAGTTCCTTAAATCAGTGACCTCACAGATCCCATCACAAAAGGAAAATAGAAGCTGAGTCCCAGAGGGTCCAACTCAAATTTAAAGACCTGGACTCAGATCCTGCCTCTGATACCAGCTCTATGACCTTGGGAAAGTCCTTTACCTTGTTTGGGCCTCAGGTTCTTCATTTATCTCAGCCTCTGAGGTCCCTTCAAGACCCAGTTGGATGAGTCTGTGATGCTGTGATCAGACACCTTTAAACGGAATTTCAGGTAAGGAGGAACAGATGTCTTAGAGAGGGTAGAGGGAAGGAGAGGGAGTGTCTCCTCAGAAGCACAGTCCAGAGGGAATTTGGAACCCTTGGGAAGCAATGGGGCAACTTTCAAATGTGCTTTTAATTTCAGCCTTCAGAACTCCACAGTATCCCACTAATGAAGTCCATATTCACTCAAGCCTCAATGTGGTAACGGATCCTGGGTAAGATGGGGATGACTCACCAGTTCTTTTTTTCCCCTCTAATAGCTTGCTCAAAAAAAAAAAATCTCACATGCACACATGCACAAATATTATCCAACATGGTCAAAAATATCCTCAAACTCAGTCAGATGTTGTGTTTCAAATGAACCAAGATGGCCAAGGACAGCAAATGCAAGCATGCCTAAAGCCAAATGATGAAATTCATCCATTTTCCCCTACACCTGCAAAGGTTTAAGTACAGCAGGAAGTTCCAGAGATGCCTCAGCATTGTCTGTCAGTCATTCTCACTAAGGTGGGTCTGAGTTAGCTTAGAAAGCTCTGAGAAATCTCTCCACCGGAAAGCAGACAAATTGGAACTGGAATCTGGGGTGGAGCAACACAGACTCAGGACCAGAACCTTGGCTAAGACGAAAACTTAGGCTCCCTCCAAGGTTTGGGGGAATGGCAAGGTCAATGAAATTACAGAATGTTTCTTCAACTTCCCACTTTGGGACGGCCAAGGTCTATGAAAAGCTGTTACCACTGAGTTTTTCTAAAAATCTACTTTAATAATATCCTAAAAACCAACCTAAGATGCATTTGTTAATCTTTGCACATGTCAGAGACTGTCTTAGGGACTGGGAAGACCAAAACAATATAAAATACAGCCTCTGCTATTGACATGCTTAAATTCTTCTGGCATTCTATCTGTTTAAACACATAAGCAAAGTGTGGAACCAAGATGGTGGAATAAAGGCAACAACCCAGCCAAATTCACCCAGCAATCCCCTCCAAGAAACTTTTAAATAACAAGTCAATTGAATTCTGATGTGGCAGAAACAAAAAAAGGTCAGAGTAAGGACATTTTTTGAGCCCATGACAACTTAAGAGGTCTCATGAGAAATGTGTGGCATTGGGTTGGGGGCAACAGCAGGGGTTGGCCTTGAAGAAAGCTATAACAGCAACAACTTTGTAATGGTAAGGGGATTGGACAACTGGACAGGAAAAAATTACAGAACCTGAACTGGCCCTGGGCTCAGGCCTAGGCTCTTCATGACAACTCTATTGCCCATATGCAGTTCTGAGTCATGGCCCCAGGGCAGAGAGGAGCTCTTCTGGTCAGTCACAAAAAAGCATAGGCCTTGGTTTCCGTTCCAAGGCAGAGAGGAGCACTGGCACTTGCAGCTGCAGGGGAGCAGGGATCCTTCTGGGGTACAGACCAGAGCACAGACAAGCAGAACAGTAATCACACTTCTCCCAGAATCACACCATCTTGCAAACACTGAAAACATGCAGATCCACAGAACTAGCTCTGAAAACAGCAACGTGAAAAAGCCTGAAGTTTGACACAGTGCTTCCCCACCCCAAGCTGAGCCCAACTTTAACATAAAGCTCAAAGTCAAGGATTAGGTTAGAAAATGAGTAAACAAAAAAAAACCTGACCATAAAAACCTATTATGGTGGCTGAAAAGACCAAGACACAAACTCAGAAGAAGACAATGTGAAAACAGCTGCAAGCAAAGCATCAAAGGGGAAAAAATGTAAATTGGACACAATAATTCCTGGAACAGTTAAAGAGATAAGAATAACGGAGGGAAAATTGAGAAAAGAAATGAGTGATGCAAGAATATTATGAAAAAAGAGTTGACAGCTTAGTAAAACAGAGAGAAAAAATTCTGAAGAAAATAACAACTTAAAAAGTATAATTGGTCAAATGGAAAAAGAAAAGTTCAATGAATAAAATAATTCCTTAAAAATTAGAATTGGACTAATGACTCTATTAGGAATAGAGTAACATTAAAACAAATCAAAAGAATGAAAAAATAGAAAACTATCAAATACCTTATCAGAAAAACATCCAACTTGAAAAAATAGATCAAGGAAAGATACCTTAAGAATTACTGGACTACATGAAATTCATGTGGTTTTCTTTAAAAAAAAAAAAGAGCTCAGACAACAGATGTCAAAAAATTATAAAGGAAAACAGCCCCAATATCTGAAAACTATAAGTTAAAATGGAAATCAAAAGAATTCACCAATCACCTCCTAAGAGAGAACCCAAAGTGAAAACTCACAGGAATATTATAGCCAAATTCCAGAGCTCAGGGATCAAGAAGAGAATATTTCAAACAGCCAGAAAAAAATCATTCAAATATCATAGAGCCACAGTAAGGATCATACAAGATTTAGCAGTTTCCACATTAAAGGAGGAAAGAGTTTAAAATATTATATTCAGGAAGGAAAAGGAATTAGAATTACAACCAAAAAAGACCTCCTATCCAAACTAAGTATAATCCTTCAAGAGAAAAAAACCAGTTTATGAAATGAAGGACTTGCAATTATTTCTAATGAAAGTATAAGTGCCAAATAGAGTATTCAACATTCAAACACACAAGACTCAAGAGAAGCATAAAAAATAAACATAAAAGAGAAATCATAAGGGATTCAATAAGGTTAAACTGTTTGCATTCCTAAGGATTTTATCTTTATTAGGGCAGTTAAGAGTCTTCATAGATAAAGTGCATTGTGTAAGTTGATTATTTTGGAATTATCTCAAAAAGTGAAGTGGTGAGAAAGAGGGATGCACTGGGAGGAGAAAAGGAGAGAAAGAATAGGGGAAATCATATTGCATAAAAGAGGTACACAAGAAAAATCTTTTATAGCGAAAGGGAAGATGAAGGGGATAGTGGGCAATGTTTGAACTTCACTCTCCTCAGAACTAACTCAAAGAGGGAAGAAGAGGGAAGAGTTAGGTACAGAAATCTATCTTAACTAATTGGGAAGAAGGAAGGGCAGGTTTTGGGGACAGGGGTAGGGGAAATAAAAGGTAGGGTAGATTAAGGAAAATAGTAGTTAGAGGCAAAAACAGGATTTTCAAGGAGAGACAGGGTAAAAAGAGAGAGAAAAGGAGAAACAAAAGAAAATAAGATGGAGAGAAAACAGTTAGTAATCCTAACTGTGAATGGATGAATTTATTCACAAAATGGAATCAGACACAAAAATTGATTAGAAACCAGAATCCAACAATACGTTGTTTATAAGAAACACACTTGAAACAGAGACACACAGCGTTAAAATATAAGACTCGAGAAGAATCTATTATGCTTCAGATGAGGTATTTAAAAAAAAAGGCAGGGTAGTAATCATGGTCTCAGACAAAGCAAGAGCAAAAATGCACCTCATTAAAAGAGACAAGTTCGGAACCTCACATTTTCCTAAAAGGTATCATAGTCAAGCCAAGTTTCAGCAAGTTTCTCTGATAAAGTTCCCATTTCTCAAATACCTAGGGAACCAAGGCAAATTTATAAAAGGAAGAACAATTCCTCAATTGATAAATGTCCAAAGGATATAACTATGCAGTTTTCAGAGGAATAAATCAAAGCTATCAATAGTCACATGAAAAAAATGCTCTAAATCAATATGGATTAGAGAAATTCAAGTTAAAACAACTCTGAGGTACCACCTCATACTTTTGAATTGCCTAACATGACAGAAAAAAATGAGAAATGATGGAGGGGATGTGGAAAAAGAGGTATACTAATGTACTTGTAGTGCATAGTGAACTGGTCCAGCCATTCTGGAGAACAATTTGGAACTGTGCCCAAAATCTGCATACCCTTTGACCTAGAAATACCACTTCTTGATCTGAATCCCAGAGAGATCAAAAGGAAAAAACCCAAATGCCCAAAAATATTTATAACAGCTCTTTTTGTAGTGGCAAAGGATTGGAAATGGAGGAGATGCCCTACCATTAAGGAATGGTTGAACAAATTGTATATGATCATAATGGAATATTATTGTGCTGTAAGAATGAGGAGCAGAATGGTTTCAGAACAAAACATAAATTGATGACATAAATGAGAAGACATAAGTCATAAATGAATTGATACAAGCGAAGTAGGCAGGACCAGAATAACACTGCATATAGAAATAGCAATACACAACGATCAGCTGTGAAGGACTTAGCTGCTCTGATCAGTACAATGATCCAAGACAATTCCAAAGGACTTGTGAAAAATGCTATCCACCTCCAGAGAGAACTGATGAATTCAGACTGGAGTATAATATTTTCTTTATTTTCCTTGGGGTTTTTTTTCATTACATGACTAATATGGAAATACGTTTTGCATAATTTCACATGCATAATTGATATCATATTACTTGCCTTCTCAATGGGCAGGGGAGGGGTTAAAGGGAGGGAGAGAATTTGAAAGAATGTTTTTTTAAAAAATAAATAGACATATAAAAGAGAAAAGAGAATTTAAATAGAGAAAAAGAAAAAACACATCATCACCACCACCAACTGCTGAGTAGCAAGGGATCCTGGGAGAAATAAGATTCCCATCCTCCCATCCTAGGAGCAATCCTGGATTCTTCACCATGTCTCACTCCCCAGGTCCAATATGGTACCAAGGCCTGTTGCTTTCACCTCTGCAGCACCTCTCAAATATACCCCTTTCTCACCTCTAACACTGATGCTCCCCTGATGCAGACCTTCATCACTTCCTACCTGGACAATTACAACAGTTGCTGGGCGGGGGGAGGTGAGATCTGCCTGCCTCAAGTCTCTCCCCACGTCAAGCCAGCCTCTATTTGGCCACTAAAGCAATCTTCCCAACATGCAGATTCAACCATGTCAACTCCCTACTCAGTAAATCCCAGTGACTCCCTATCACCTCCAGGAGCAAACAGAAAATGTTTTGTTTGACATTTAAAACCCTTCCTAACCCAGTCTCCTCCTCCCTTTCCAGTCTTCTTAAGCCTCACTCCCCAGTCTTTGATCTAGTGACACTGTCTTCGTGGCTATTTCACAAACAAGACCTTCTACCTTTCCCATTTATCATGTATGTTGTTCACTTCGGATTTATCTGTCCACTTGTTGTCTCCCCCATCAAATTGGGAGCTCCTCGAGGACATCTGTTTGGTCTCTTTTTGTATCCCCAACATTTAACACTTGGCACAGTGCCCAGCAAATAGTAGGAACTTAATCAATGTTTATTGAACTGAATTGATGCTGACATCTACTCATCAGCTCCAACCCCAAATAAAGCTGCTTTTTGGCTACATCACCAATTTGATTATTGCCAAGAACATCATCCAGAGACACACAGGGTTTCTGAAAAGACAGTCTCCCAGTGACTCACTCCATGTCACCACAAAGTGATGACTCTCCTTCAGCATGTGGCCACATTGAAACAAATTCCCCCTCCACCATGCATGCCAAACCCAAGAGCAGGAAGCCTCTCAGGAAACCCTAGCTGGCATCCACCCAGCAAGGCAAGCAAGAGACACTGAATGACAAGCATCTCCATAGTTGTCCAGAGGGACATCAGGCCTTGAGGGTTGGGGCGCTGGTGCTGTATTTCCAGAGTAAAGCAATTTAACAAAGATGCACGAAATACCTACCAGTCATCGTGAGAAGAAGCCTTTGGCACAAAGACAAAACAGTTCCTGCGCTAAAGTAGTCTCCATTCTCCCATTCTGTTAGTGAGGAGGGAGTAGAGAACATGTCCACAGATAGCTAAAGATAAAATCTAAAGAAAGTAAATGCAAAGAACCTGGGGAGTGTAGACTGGGGGAGAGCAAGAACAATTGAGAGATAAGATGTCAATCCACACGTATTTATTAAGCACCTGCAAAGTACCAGGTACTATGCTAAGCCTTGAGGCGTACCAAGGAAAGCATCCATGCCCTGGAGGACCTTCCAGTCTACTGTGGAAGGCAACATTCACATGACTATGTCCAAATAAGATATGTACCGAGTAAGCTGTCACACACAAGGAAGACACACAAATTGGCACATGTCAAGTGGGTTATTACAACCACCTTGACCGTCATGTCCCCACAGACCCTGACAAAGATAGCCCAGGTTCCTGAGTCCAAGAGTCCTAAGGATAACAATGTCTCCCAGACCACCAGCCCTGCTTCCGGCCCTCCAACCATAGCTACTATTGAAGGGAACAATCCCTGTGGTTATAAAGCCCACAATCCTCACCATCGCCAGCACCAACTGCTGAGTAAATACCACCAATGGCAACCCCTGGGAGGAGCAGCCCCTCCCCAATCAATCCAGATCCACTAAACTTCATAAGAGGAAGTCACTTCTATGGAGATAGGGTCTGGCAATGCCTCTGCCACTGCTTCAGCCACAGCTCCCAAAGACCGAGAAACAAAAGCTCTCACCCTGAAAGTCCTTGGCTCTTTCCACTGATTCCACAACAGAAGCCAAAATAGTTTTATCCATGGAAATTCTGTGAAAAAGAGAACTGATTATTTGCTTTACTGCTGCCCCCAAGGCTCCTGAGGCCTTTCCATCTCAAGGTGCAGATGGCACTTTCCAGACATGGTGTCTACCCCCCCCCCCCCACAATGTGTGCTCCTGGAAAACAAATGTGGTCTTCCACTTGAACCACTAGCATTTAGCATAGTGCTCTGACTATATGAAGTACTAGATAAATGCTTTGCCATTCATGCACTCATTCATGCCAGCCTGGATATAACACTCCATTTCCCTTCTCTTTCTCCCTTTGCACAAGCCATCTCCCATGCCTTGAATGCTCTCTATCCTCACTTCTGCCTCAGAATCTTCATCTTCAATGGAGGTTCAACTCTGGTACAACTTCCTAGGAAAAGCCTTGTTAGTCCTTTCTTCCTCCTCAAATTCCCTTGTATTTGTTTACTTTGCCCACAGGAGACTGTAAACTCCTGGAGTGCATCAGAGACCATGTTAATGTCTTGTTATTCCCAGGACCCAGTAGAGTTTTATACATAGGAGGCATTTCAGAAATGTTTGCAGACTGGAATGGAATTCATGCCCTGGATTCTCCAGGGTTACTATGGCAACCCAGCGTAGTCTCCCATACTCAGCATTTTCTAGGGTCTCAGTTTTCTTATTTGTAAAATGAGGGATCAGTCTAGACAGTCTCTGGGGTCCCTCCCAGCTCACCCTCTATGGTTCTATGATCAAAATGTGCCTGTCCTGTGTCCCATTCACTGATGGCCCTGCTCACTTGGATAGCATCTGGCCAATACACTGATGAATCCCAATGACAGTAACTGATGCTCATGGATATGCTTCTTAACCGACAAGAGCATATTCAATGGCTGGAATTTCAGGTACCACAGGTGGTCATTGAGGAGACAGACCAGTCTTTTAGCTCCTTTCAAATCATGGCACATCAGCAAGGATCTCCACAAAACCTCTTGAGTGCATCTTGGTCCCCACCCAAGCCAACCCCAATCAGTATATCAGCTATCATAATGCAAGTATGACTCCCATGCTGGCAAGGGCAAAGAGGTCCTGCTTGGCCCCAGAGGGCACAACTGGATCATGAGAACCAGATTGGATCTGGAGGTGTATGAGGCGGTCCAGGCATAGGCTGGATGACCATGTGTTGGACACAGAGAGGAGATTCTAGGCCAGGGCACTAGTACAGGCTTAGTACAGGCTCAAGCTGAACAAGTTAGCCTCCTCCTGTGCTGAGGGTCAGGGATTCTGGATCTTCCTTCACCAGGTCCAACACACTACACACTGCACCATCACCTGGCAGTCCATAGGACTGCACACAAAGGAGCTTGGAATTTCTATTGTCATGTTGATCAGGATATTAGACTAATTACGATTATAGATGACTTTCTTTTCTCTAATCCATCCTCCACAAAGGAAACAAACATCAAAATAGGACCTGCCCTCAGAGACTTTACATTCTCCTCAAAGGTTTTCTTATTTTTCAGAAAGGATCAGTGACTGTTGAGCTCATCCTTCATTTTCAAAAAGGACCATGACATCAGAGAAATGATGATATGACTTGCACTTGACTTTATTTTGAGTGAGGAAGGGCTGTGCAAGGTCACCAACCTCACTTTCTCCTCCTGAGCCACCTGGATCCAATGACCAGATATTCATCAGGATGACTGGAGATGACCCAGTATACAATAGGAGACCTTGGCCTTTTAGGCTAAGACCTTTTCAGGTACTCACTTGAAGTGAGGTAATGCTAAGATAATCAGGGGGATGACCCCTTTAACAGAAAAGAAAAAATAAATAGATAAATCACTCTAGGAGGGGCGGGAGTCTCACAATTGTTATTTCAAAGAGAAACTGCTACTACTGACAGTTCATTCTAAGCCAGGAGGGTCCAAAACGAGCCATTGAGTAGAGGTTGGGCAGAGACCCCTCACTGTTCAATCCATGGGCTTGTGCACAGGGTCCAAGGCTTTAGGGGAAAAGAAAGAAAGAAAGAAAGAAAGAAAAGGAAAGAAGGAAGGAAGAAAGAAAAGAAAAGAAAAAAGAAGGGAGGGAGAGAGGGGAGGGGAAAGGAGAGTTACTCAGCTAGCTGGGTCCCCATTTAGGCAGCTCAGTCTGCTCACAGGTTGTGTTCATCCTTTGTTTTCAAAGAGGACCATGACATCAGAGAAATGATGACATGACTTGCACTTGACTTTGTTTTGAGTGAGGGAGGGCTGTGCAACATCACTAGCTTCACTTTCTCCTCCTGAGTCATCTGGATCCAGTGACCAGATATTCATCAAGATGACTGGAAACAGCCCAGGATGCAATGGGAGACCTCAGAGCAGCTTAGTGACATTGTCAGCTCCTTTAGGGCAGGAACTGTCTATGCCTCCTTTTTCATCCCTGATGTTTAGCACAATGTTTGACACATAGTAGGAGCTTAAGAAATGTATAGATTGATCAGAACATCCCTTTGACCCTTTACTGGAACATGAACAGCATCCCAAAGGCCAGGGTCTCCCTCAGCTTCCCCCTGAATCTGACAAAGGAACCCTAACCCTAAATGTACGCTGTCGGGTGACTCAAAGAACCTGCCTTCTGCCAGGCAGAGTCACCCAGGGAGCTGACTTGACTCTCTTGGAGGGTCTGCTCTCTCAGAGTAATAGCAGCTACCTCTACTTATACTGATAGTTGCAGAGCAATGTGATTAATTTGATTCTGTTGCTTAATTGTGTCTCAGGATCTAGTGCCAGTATTACTTGTTAAAGCTCAGTGCTTAATAGAGAATAGCTTAACTAGCTGCTCAATTAAGACAAAAGACTACACACTTGTCTCTTGTCCTTTCCTGGCCTGAAACGACTACAGTTGAGGATTAATGAAATGGGCTTTTGGACATCACCAAGTGGTTGATGAAGTTCTTGGGGTCCTGAGGTATGGAGACTCAATTGTCTCATTTTGGCTCTGGATTGAAGGTTTTCTCACTGTCCCGTTATCACTACCTTATTCTGGGAAAGAGTAATAAAGATGGGTGTTTAAGATTCTGATGACATGGCCATGTAGTTGTAAATTAATGGTATCTCCAACAATCCCCTAAAAACCTTGAACCTTTTGCATCACCTTGCAGATAGTTAGAGGCTTGTCTGGAACCACTGTTGTTTGCCCAGTGATATCACAGGTGATGTCTTGACTTGTCCAGGAATTGCATGTAAGTGAGGCAGAGTTGCACAAAATCATTAGCTTCACCTCTCCTCCAGTTGAAGTCCAGTGTCAAGATAAAAGGCAGGATGACTAGTGATGCCCCAGGATGCAGTGGATGATCTTGGAGGCTTCAGTGTCTGATCAAGATGTATGGAGAGCTAGGAGCAGAGCCATGACTTATATAAAGAAAAGGTCCTTAGTTAAACTGTGAAAAAAGTTTAGATCAACTCCTATTTTGACCGAAGAGAGTGAGGAAATTTCATGAGAGGGTATTAAGTATCATGCCTTGTATAGACTGAGATTGAACCTGGAATTTCACTGGAATCAAGAACTCTCAGATAAGAAAACTCCTCACACTGATGCAGGTTAGCATCTCCTCTAAAGTCTCCTGAGCACTGGAAGGATAATTGACTTGAAGGTTCACATAGACAGGATGTGTCAGAGACAGGACTTGACCCTAGGCCAGGACCTGAACCTAGGCCAGCTCTCTATCCAAATCCAGTCACTATGCATTTTCTCAGAATCCTCACCCACTTAGAATGAAACACACTTAGGGTATATCTGCATTAAGGCCTCCCTGATACCAAAGAAAAAAAAGTAACGATTCCTACCAGGTGACTCTCTTTATTTCAAAGGCTGAAGCCACACTGGAATCTAAGGAAGCCTGCTCCATAAAGATACCTGGGATCAGTCTATGAACTGTTCCATGCCTCGGGTGGGGAATACATGAATACTCCCTCCAGTGCTGTGCTCTTTCTGGTGCAGGAAGAACAGAGTTCAAAACCAGACTCTTACTAGCTCTGTGATCCTAGGCAATACCTCTGTCAGACTCAGTTTATTCATCTGTAAAACAACACACGCCTCACAGGGTTGTTGTGTAATCAAATAAGATATAGACATAAAGTACTTAGCACACAGTAGATGCTGTAGAAATGCTTGTTGTGTTCCCTTCTCCTCCTGATGAAATAATCTTGGAAAAAAGAATAAAATCACTGAAATCTTCATGCTGAGGCCACAGATAGCTTTCTTTGGTGACAAATTTTCCAAATCTCCCTCTGTCCTCTAGAGAATTATGATTATATGGACACTGTGAAGTTAAACTACAAAAGTAATAGGTTTATTTCTCCCACTCAGTGTTGTTCTAGTAACTTAAAGGGTGAGTGTTTATTTGAATTCAAAGCTGGGAGGACATGATTAAAGGGTGTTTTCTGCTTTGGGCATATTTCATCAGCTGGGGAAACTCAAATTCCTGTGCATGGTCCATTATGGATAAAGTATTTATTAGTGGTTTCAAAGGCATCCAAGTCGTCCCCTTTTCAGTGTTTAATTTTCATTGAGTTCCAGGAAATTATGAATATTGGAAGGGCACAATGGGTTGGTGAAGTCTGAGAGCATTTCTCTCAGGAGTAAAGATTTCAGGGAAAATTCAACAAGTTCAACATTTCACTGGATCAGAATTTGAGCACTGGAAGGAAGCTCAGTGGCCATCTGCTTCAACACATACAAGAGAGGCACCCTAAATATAACATGCCCAACAACTTTTGCTTGAAAACCACTAAGGCAGTTTCATCTTCTAGGGTCCATCCACTCCAGTTGGGGTCAGCTTTAAATGTTGGAAAATTTTTCCTGCTATCAAGCCTAGAATGGCCTCTTTTTGCTCCTGGTTCTTAGCTATGGGACCAAATGGGGAAAGTCCTCCAAATGACGAGCCTTCTTAGATTTGAAGATCATTTCTCCCTGGGTCTTCTCTTCCTCAGATCCTTCCAAAGATCCTCATATGACTTGCACAAAGCCCTTCATGATCCTGGTTGCTTCTTCAGGATACTTGGATTTATTGATGGGACCAGGGGACTCAGATCATACCACAATATTCCAGAGGAGATCGGATGAGAATCAAGTATAGTGAGCTGATCCTCCCTGTTCCTAGCAACTCCATCACCACTGATGCAGCCCAAGATCCCATGACCTTTCTGTTGACCACTCCATTCCCTGACTGACTCATGTAGTACCAGAAGTCCACTAAAATCCCCAGAGCTTTTACAGAACAACTGTAGTCTTACCACATAACTGCCATTTTATACAAGTGAAATTTATTTTTTTTACACTGATCCCTATTGAATGCGCCCTGATTAGATTCATCCCAAAACTTGAATCTGCCAAGATTCTCTTAGATCCTGACTCTGTGACCCACTTTCTCCCTCCCAAGTGGACAACATTTTCAATTTTGATAAGCTGGCCAGTCAAGTCATCGATAAGAATGTGAAACAGCACGGCCAAACACAGATCCCTGGGGCCCTCCACAGAGGACCTCCTGTCATGTTGATAGTAAATCATTAACAAAGACTAATCCAGTCCTTTTCATCTTCTCTAAAAGAACAGTATGGGAGGTACCCCCCTACACCTCAAAAAGATCAAAGGAAGAGGAAAAGAGTTGCAGTAACTATAAAAATACTAACACAAAATGCCATACAAAAATATGTATGACTACATATGTTGTAGTAGCAATAAAATGGAAACTAAAGGGAATGCATAACCAAATTATGCTATATAGATATAATGGGTAACATCATGCCATAAGAAATGATAGGAGATATTGTGTTAGAGAAACCTGGGAAGACTTGTCTGAAACAACGAAGAGTGAAATAAGCAACCCCAGGAGAACCATGAAAGATTCGAGAGCTCTTTAACCGGTTTCTTCATATGGAAGATGAATGACAGCCCCTACCTCATAGGCTTGTAGTGAGAATCAAATGAGAGAATATACGCCAAGCCCTTCACAAAGTTTCAAGTGCTAGCCAAGCACTATTGTTGCTGTCATTATTTTTTGCCTTCTCTTCTCCACACTGTACAATCTTAGTTCCTTCCTTTGAGCTTCTGTATCAATAATGTATTTCTGTTTATGTTAATATAATTTTGCTTTTTAATGGGAAGATCTTCCCCATCCATTCATTAATGGGTCTGCCCATTAAGGAGAGTTTGATCAGGGAAGGTTTGTAGGAAAGCCCACACCTTTTGTTAATGAGGCACTGGTTCTCAAGGGTTGTGATGCCCTCTGGCTCTAAAAAGTGTATAAATACTCTGAGGTGAGGTTTTACTTTGGGACTTACTGGTTGGAAGTGTTTGTTAGACCAGAGGAGACTCTGGGAAGCCACTAAGAAGCCCCCAGGCTTGGAAAACCCAGATGTTGGTGCTTCTGTCTCTGGTAACTATATATGTATGTTATGGTCAGACAGTTGGATCTATCTATTGACCTTTGATACGTGTAGTGCTAAGGTCAGACAGTTGGAAGCCACGTCTGTTGAATTTGATTTCTCTGTATTTTCTCTGAAGTTCAGAGGCTGACTCTTTCTCCTGAACTAAGTAATGCATGTGCTTGATTAAAGTGACTGTTGACCCCTCAAAAGTTGCTTTCCCTTTAGAAAAGCAGATCAAAGATAGCAGGCCCTCCTGTGTATGTTGAAGTGCTTGCTTTTACAGCCTCACACGTCAAAGTCCTTTAACATCCTTGTCATCTTATGAATGCTCTCCATTTATCTCCCCTAAATGACAGTACCCAGAATTTGAACACAATACTCCAAACCTTGCATAAGCAAGGCAGAGAATAGCAAGGCTATACCACTTCAAGATATCTTGGACTGTGCCTTTCAATAACCTAGGATGACATTAGCTTTTTTGCCTGCCAAATTGTCAACTCATAATGAGCTTATGTTCCATGAAACCCCTATTTTCCCCAGATAAGCTGATTTCTAGCCATAATTTCCCCATATGTTGGGTGAAGTTGATTTTGGAATCCAAGTTCAGTTGTAAGAATTTGTACTTAACTTTTTAAATTGCATCTTACTAGACTCAGTTCCAAGCTCTAGCCTATGGGTTCCCTGTCACTGGATGTCTTCAAGTAAAGTCTGAATATGACATAGAAGAGATTTTTATTTAAGGATAGGTTAGACTAGAGGCAGTCGGGGGTCCCTTCCAACTCTCATATTCCATGATTCTCCACTGATTCTGTGGTGATCACCACACCCCACCATCAGTAACCTAGTTGCTCTAGTTAGTTCCATTTTTCATGGTGCTATTTGCATCTTGATATATCCAGTGCCTTCTAGTTGTCTTTCTAGAGGAAAATATTCAAGACCTACATCTAGATGCAAGACTTTTGAGTTACCTACATTCTCAAACTTAAGTTACATTTTTCAGGATTTTTTGTGTTGTTTTGTGTTGTTTTTTGCTCTCTTCTCTCTTTCCCACTGAAATCATTGAATGCCAGAGTCCATGCTAACCTGACTTGGAGGATCGTATTAAATTCTTCATTGAAGTTCTTGCTTTTTCTCCTTGTCTGTGGCAAATGTTTACATACAGTGCTTCATGGTAGTCTTTCCACACATTAAGAGGATCATAAAACAAGACAATCAAGTATCCCATGAGGTGATATTTCTTATTAACTTTGGACTCACCATGAAATTAACTCCAACAGCTGCATTCTTTGTTTTCACAAAGAGAAACTCTCAATTCTCTTTCCTTTTAATTGTACCTTTCTCATTAGCCAGTCCTACAGGAAAAAATAAGAGTTCTAGCTGAAGGGGTAGCTATGTCCAACCTCTAGCCCTACCAAGCCTCAGGGCGGGGAAAGGAATTATGTAAAAGAATTTTCCATAGTCCTTAAAGGAAACCAGCAGCTGTGCTATTGCATAATGATATGAGACAGCATTCACGTGGAAAGCACCAGTGAAAGTCCAGGGAGCATGAGAGGGATTGTCCTCCTGAAGTAAACATCTGAACTCCTGAAAAAATAAACATATGTCCTTTAATCTAGAATTTTTAAAGAATTCCCAAAAGAAGGTTTGGGACTATTTTACGACATAAGCAACAGAAGCCCAAACCTTTCTTTGCAGAACTGTTTTTGGATTTTGGAAACAAAAAAACACGTCAGTGATCCAGCACCACCCAGCTGCAGATTCCCTTCCAACTACTCTGCCCATATCCTGTATGTCATCATTCACACGTCTTCTCTATTAAAATGTAAGCTTCTTGAAGTTAAGGTTGGGTTTTGCCTTTTTGAATGCCCTGTGCTTAGCCCAGCAAACAGTAAGTGCTTATTAAACACTTATTGATTGATTTTCTCTTGAGAATGACTTTTGAAATCTAGATTAAAGAATCTCTACATATATTTATTTTCCACCAGCCCAGATATTCATTGCAGCCAAAACCAAGAAAACAAAATCATGTCCCTTTCTTTTTATTTGGGAAGACAACTGAGAAAAATTAAGTCTCCTCAGCAGTCCTAACAGAAAAATTGTCATGAAACCAGCAACCTTTCTGCCTGGCCAAGAACAACAGTAAGCACATTCATTGCCATCATCTTCAGAGATGAGAGTGGTTTCTTTCCTAATACAGTCATCATTTTTTCCATTGCTGGGCACATTCACTCTAGGTCTCTGAACTCTGAACTCAGTACCCAAGACATCCTTCTTCACACACAGTGGAAGTCACTTCTGAGCATACTCACACCCCATACCACAATAACAAGAACTATGCACTGCATCCCATTGCTTTTCCACTTCATAAGAAAAGTCCACTCAACATGGAACACTCACCAAACATTTTGTGAAGTGCTCTGTGACGTTCTTGCTTCCCAAAGAAGGTGGAGATTCATTCTGATCTGATCCTACCAAAACAGGAAACCACACCCTTTAACCAAAAAAAGAAAAGAAAGAAGAGGCTGGCTTGCCTTGCTCATCTCATACCTTCATCAAGGATTCCCTCAATACCCTACAATTCTCTTATTGTAGACTATTCTCATAAAGATTTTCTACAGAGTTGGAAGGGGCAGGAATCAGTAGTTATCAAAATTTAATTGATTCATTTTCTTTCGATAACAATGATGACCATGTTTGTTTCCTTCAGTTCTCTTGATGCTTATCACTGCACCGCACTGAAAATTAGGGTGCTTCCAATGTGACCCTTCTCTGGATATTTGGACTAATTCAGCTGGGTGTATCATCTTGGCTTTTTCCTCTTGTCATTTCTACTTCCTAATTGAAGATAAATAGACTTGGGCTTAGACTCAGGAAGACCTAGATTCAAATTTAGTCTCAGATATTTATTAATCATGTGACCCTGAGCAAGTCTCTTTACCCTGTTTGTCTCAGTTTCCTCATCAGTAAAATGAGTTGGAGAAGGAAATGGCAAACCACTCCAGTATATCTGCTGAGGAAACCCCAAATAAGGTCACAAAGAGTCACAACAGAACTGACTAAACAAAGACACGATTGAAACAACTGAGCAACACCTTAATGGAATGGAATATCCAGATGGAACATCATAAGCTCGCTTCCTCGGGACCTGTGCTCAGTTTTCTCTGCTGTGAATAGCACCTAGCCCACAGAGTTTTTCTGAGGATTAAATGAGTTAATATTTGTAGAGTACTTTGAAAACCTCAAATCACTCTATAAAGCTAGCTGTTATTAATATTGTTACTATTTATTATTATTAAGCACATTGCATATGAGAATGTTGCAAACCCAATGTGATGGATCCTCTGTGACTGACAAGGAAAAATCACTCTATAAAAATCAATCAATGAGAATTTATTAAGTATCCATTATGTGCCATTATGTGCTCCCAGTGCTAGGGAGGCTGAAAGACCATTTATTACATAGGTTGTCCTGGGAAGTCCTCTCCCAGGAATGATTTGGACAACATGATCCCTGAGGTCCATTGCAATGGCAGAATTCTCTGATTGTTACATGATGCCATCATGCACAATCTGTACTTGAACAAGGGGTTCCTCTACAACACTGATCCTGTAGGAGGAGATCTTGAATAAACCAGAAACCTCTAGCTCCCAAAGCAGACCACTTTGCTTTGGCTCAAATCTAAATATCACAAAGAGTTTTCCCTTGTAGCCTACTGGTCTCTTTGCACCCTACACCCATCACTCCTTGTTCTGCTCTCTCACGCCAAAAAGAACAAGTCTAATTTCTCTTTCATGTGATAGACCTTCCAATTCTTCAAGACAATCATCATACATCCCCCAAGTCGTATGTTCTCCAGGCTAAATATCTCATTTCTTTCAAATGATTCACCTATGGAGGACTTCCTACAAAGGTCTCAGTCTGAGCAAAGATAAGACCAGCCAGCTCTCACATACTTACTCCAGGAGGACCTTAAAGTTCCCATCATTCCAAATTATGATCAAGAAATCCAGCAAAAAAACAACTACAGTTTTAGAAGTAACTTCTCCTGCCCTAGAACTGCACAGAAAGTCATCCAGACGCCTACAGGCAATGGAAGCAAGCTGCAGGACAGTATAACCTCCCACTGTGACCAACGACGGCCAGGGACATGTGCAACCTGCATGTCTGTGTCCAAAGGAGGCAAAATCAAAATACTCTTCTTTGAAAAACTCAAGAGCAGGGGCCTTGGAAGTTCCTAGAAGGGGTAGGGTTAGTAATCAGCATGGAACCACATCACTCAGAGAGGGAATCCAAGCCCTAGGCATTCTGACATTCCCAGTACTCCATCCTGAGATGCTGGGGAATCCTCAGAGGACAGGGAAAATCATTACAGGAACTGGGGGACCGAGGCAACCCCTAAGTAGAAAAGTCTAGCCATTCTATCCAGAAATGCAGCAGGGTGTGGAACTTGGCCCTTGCACAAAGCCTCAATTCAGGAAATAAAGTTCAAAAGATGAACGAATCCAAGATAACACTGACTAACATAAAATCAATTGTAAGTTTAGAGGTCCTCAAAAGAAGGGGGAAACATAACATCTTAAGTGTATCTCCAGAGAATTGAAGAAATGAAGTGTTTATAAGAACTACATGAATGTCTAAAACAGATGTGAAGCAAGAAGTAAAAAATAAAAGGAAAGCTCTTGGGGAAAGAATTAGAAGTAGACTAAATAAATTAAAAGAGAAAGTGGTAAGCCTTACGAAGAAATGGAATCCTTGAAAACTAGAATAGATCAAATAGAAATGAATGATTCCATGAGATAGCAAGAAATACTAGAACAAAATCCAAGATTTTTTAAAAATCAAATAAAATGTAAGATATAAGAAATCAGGAGCAACTGTCCTAGGAATGGTTCTAAGTGTCTAGATCTGAGAGATTGAGTAAATACATTCAACTTTGAGGAGCAAAGAGAGGACTGGTCGTAGCAGAGAAGGGACGATCATTAAACTCCACAAGCATCTTGCTGTGGAGGACTCAGGAGAAGGGAAGTCCCAAGAAAGAGTGAGCCCTTTCCCAAACCCCTCCTCCTGATTCCTATTTGCAGCATTAGAAGATATTCTACTGCTTTGATACCCAACGGTTCTCAAAACTGAATTTTATTTCAACCACAAAGAGTTAATTAGTGATAGACATAAATGTAAGATTAAGCAAAAAGCCCAACCTCTGCTCAAATGTCAAGAATGTTCCTCTCTGGGGACTTGGAGCTATTGTGACTTAACCCAGAACATTTTATCAAAAATAATCCCCCTAAAGCCAAAGATGAGTGAATCAAGTGGACCTTAGGGGCCATTATATTCCCCCTTTCAGTTAAAATGGACTAATTATTGGCAGAGTGTTATAACACACATAAGCAAATAAAAAGCATAGCTTCACTATCCAAAGGGGAGTCAAACAAAGAGCACCAGCGTTCTGCTTTGGTGGTATTCCAGGAATCCAGGAGGCAGAAGTCAGGAGGAAGGACATTATATGCCTGGACCAGCAGGCATGGAGTTGGAAGGAGTGCCATGGACAGAGTGGATTAGGACAGAGTATTTGTAGAGGTAAGAAGCAGGAAATTGTTAGAAAAGTACATGGAAGCCATGTTGCAGAGGGCTTTCAATGCCAAGCTAAGAATTTGGTATTTATCGGGGCAAGGGGTGGGGAGGTGGGGAAAGTAATAGTGAACTACTAAAGATTTTTGAAAGCAGAAGTGGGATAGTCAGTTCTGTGTTCCAAGGATATCTACAGACTTGTTCATGGCTATTTTCATGACAAAATCCAGATGCCTCAGGCAAAAAAGATAATCTACCTTTGGTGAAATTATCCATGTATTCAGCACTCTCTTAGAGTTTTGCAAATCATGCTAGGCTGTATTTAGGGTTAAAAGACAAAAGAGACAAGATGTGCTCCAAGTCCAGCATGGAAGAGTAAGAACCATAGTGTCCCCAAGTCACACCAGCAGGCAGTAAATGCATCCAAATGGCTTGAAATGATGCAAGAGCCTAGAATTGAGCAGTCAGTTCTCTCATCAAACTGCCAGGCTGGAAAACAACAGGAGAAACTGTTCTGTGTTCATAATAACTCAGCAAATTCTGAATTCACAGAAGATTCTCTGAGACGCAAAATCTGAGCTCAAATCTCTGAGGAATTGAAGTATATAG
This sequence comes from Potorous gilbertii, assembly GCA_028658325.1. NCBI lineage: Eukaryota > Metazoa > Chordata > Mammalia > Diprotodontia > Potoroidae > Potorous > Potorous gilbertii. Next base: position 696,582,773 of record CM053770.1, on the reverse strand, counting down.
GGCAGACAGGTGAGGACACAGGAACACAGAAGAGACAGCACTGGCTCTGGAGTCAGAAGTTCTTGGTTCAAATCCTGTCTTAGTGTACATTTAGGGGTGTTTATAACTCTGAGGTAGTCAGGTGGTGCAGTGGATAAGAGAGCTGGGCTTGGAGTCAGGAATATAGCCTCAAACGTGGACAAGTTACTTAACCTCTGCCATTGGCTGAGGCCCAGGGAGGGTCACTTAGCCAAAGCTATGAAGGTTACTGTTCATTTCAGTCATGTCTGATTATGATCCCATGGACAGATGTCTGTCCGTGGAGTTTTCTTGGCAAAGATACTGGAGTGGTTTGCCTTAGTTTCACCATCTGCAAAACTGGAGGGTTGGACCAGATGGCTTCTGAAGTGCCTCCAGCTCTAGATGTGGGATTCCTATAAATTCTGATCTTCTTGAGGAGCAGGGTTCAGGGCTTCACTGCATGTGTGACCTCTGGTCTATCAAACTAGGGGTGCTTGATAACCAATCCATCCAATTCTAACATTGCCCAAGGCACATAAAAGTGCCACCGCACCAACCACTTGCCTGACTGTGCATCTATACTCCTAGGCACTAGAAGAATGATTAAATACCCTAGTGATCCAATGGGGTTGTGAATTCATCAATGCCGGTCTTCCATCCAATGGTGTAGTTTATATTATAACCCATCCTCTACTTGTCTTGCCAAGGGTTTCTCCTTAGTTTTCCCCATAGGATCCACCCAAGGTATGTGAAGGGGGGCAAAGGTGTATGGGGAGGGGAAGTAGGCAAAAAGGTCTGCCTCCCTTTCTCCTGAAATCCTGAAGAATTCATTCAAGTACATCAATAGTCCCTGTTCTCCATGACTAGCCATCCTTCTTTCCAAATGGCACATGGCTTTGATAACAAATACTCTTTATACCCTACTCCATTGACCATTCTTGGAGGAAAGTCAAGCAGCTAAGACTTAGAATCATACCATCAGATGGGGCCCATTGCTGAAGCCATGGGTTCTAGCACCAGTATCCATTCGCTTCTTGTCTCAGTTGCTTTCCTGCTTCCAGTCAGCTCTCAGAGACAGGATATCTCTGTGTCTTAACCATCCTCTTTTTCCTTCTTATCCAACTTGGAGAATGGACATACAAAGCAGATATTACTTATCATTCTTAAACTATTTTTTATAATCACAAGAACCTGGACACTTCCAGTCTGGCTCACCCTCTTGAAACTGAGTTGGTAGCCAGTACTGCAAACCAATCATTGATGTTACACATATTGGAAGAATCCACTTAAGGAATGAATTTTTATTTGACAACATTTTGATCATCTATATCCTGCCCAGAGGTTACTAAGTTCTCATATTTCCACTGATCTGTTTACTAATTAGTGAGCTTGTAGGAAAAGGCTCAAGTCACTTTGATTTCCTTTTTCTCATTAATAACATTCCTGAAGTGGAAAGAACCAGGCTGTTTGGAGCACTCAGTTGTCATTCTCATAGAACACTCAGTAAGAACCAGCTTAAGGCCTCATTGGGTTAGGGATATCTTTTTTGGTTTCTCTTCTACTTCATTAAAAGCTTAGCATTGATAAGAGGATTATTTTCCATGTTGGCTCAGGTGGTTCATGTGGAGCCTTTGGCAATTCTCCTCAACAAATTCCTTCCAGATACAACAAAAGAGACTTTTTGGCCTGCAATTGAAGGCCTTCCTTGGCCTTCTGCCAACCTACCTTTCCAGCCCCGTTTCATATCAACCCCTCTTTTTTTTGTCTAGACAACATCAAACTGGTCTGGTCACACTTCTACAAACACAACACCATGCTGTCCACTACTGACGCCCCACTAGAAAAACTCCCTGAAATGTAACTCCCTTCTTCACCAAAGGGTTTCAAGCTAGTGGGGGCTCCTCCATTGGAAACCCCTCAGAGTTGCAAGTACTTTTGCCATCAATCTTTAAAGTAGCCCCAGGATTCAAGATTCTCTGTCTCAACCTGGTGCCAGTCTACCTTTCCAGCCTCATGCATTATTAATTTCCTCTGAATGGTCTTCTGCTAACCACTCCAGCCATACTGCCGTCCTTCCCCTGTGATGTACCATCGAGTGCTTTGCCCAGGGTCTGGCTATCCCCCATGCCAAGAAGGCGCTCTTTCTCACTTCCATCTCTTAGGGTTTCTAGCTGCCTTTCAGGCTCAGCTAAATCATCCTCTCCTACATTTGGTCTTTAAATACACACACACACACACACACACACACACACACACACACACACACTTAAAGTTTTTTTCTATGTAACATGAGTAATCAGGGAAACAACACCCATGCCCAGGTCATTTCTGGAGACATGTGCTCTGACACAGCTTTCAGATGACTCATCTACCACATATTGTACTCTACAAACTTAGGAAGACATCCTTTATTAGTCACCTGGTCTCTTGAAGGTTCCTATGTGACGTGATGCTTCCCCAGGACTAAACCTGGATCCACCTAAATCCAGACCTGAGGCTCTTTAGTGGAAGAGGATACCCCAGTGACCTAGACTGAGGGGCTTTACATACATGTTTTTAATACTCATATATATGAGGCAGATGGGTGGCACAGTAGATAGAATGCTGGCCTGGAGTCAGGAAGTTGTTGGTTAGTTGTTTCAGTCACGTCTGACTTTTTGTGACCCCATTTAGCGTTTTCCTGGCAACAAAAAAAGCCATTTCCTTCTCTGCCTCATTTTACAGATGAGAAAGCTGTTAAGTGACTTATCCAGGGTCACACAGCTAGGAAGTGTCTGAGGCAATTCCAAGCTGTGTGACTGTGAGCAAGTCACTTCACCTCTGTCTGCCTCAGTTTCCTCAACCAGAAAATGGAGATCATAACAGCACCAACCTCCTAGGGTTATTGTGAAAGTAAAAATGAAATGATATTTGTAAAGTACAACAATTGGCACATAGTAGGCACTCTATAAATGTTACCTATTATATTCTTGTTACATATTTGAATGCTTTATCTCCAGATGGGATATAAGCTTCTGGAGGGTAGGAGTTGCTTCAATTTTGTCTTTCCATCCCTAGAATAGTGTCTGACACTATGCTTAATAAACACTTATTGAGGATGTCTAAGACAATGTAAATGAAACAATTGAAAGTGGATGTAACAGAATTACAAAGCTCTTTTCGATTTCTACCGAATATTCTTTTTTGTGGGGGCAGGAGGGAGTGGAGTTGAAACCGAAAAGATTTTTTGCTGCCGTGGTTGTTGTTGTTCAACCACCCTACTTGAAAAAGACCAAAATGACATCACTATGTTGGGGTCAGAGTACAGAGCGTCCACTGTGGCTGATCAGACCAGTATGAACTCAGAACGTTTTCCCATACGTCAGACATAAAAAATCCATCTGAGCATTTGGAATGGAGATAGTTCCAACTTTGTACATCTCATGTTTCTTTTGAGGTACTGCAATTCTGCTTTGCTCATAAAGTACCAGTGCCTTCTCCTAAATGCAGGCGCAACATGCTCGGCAGTCCTATGCATTTAGGGTTAGGGTTAGGGTTAGTGTTTGGGTTAGTGTTTCCAATGTCTCCCAATAAATATCAAAGTTCTTCAGAAAGACCTTGACAATGTTTTTGTACTGCTTCTGATTACCATGCAAACTCTTGCCTTTTGTGAGTTCTCCAGAAAATAGCCTTTTCAGCAAATGTACATTTGGTATTCAAACAATGTGAGCAGCCAGTCAGTTGTATTCTCTGTAATAGAGTTTGAATGCTTGGAAGTTCAGCTCCAGAAAGGATCTCAGTATCTAGTGCCTTGTCCTGTCTGGTGATCTTCAGAATCTTCCTAAGATAATTCAAATGGAAGTGATTCAGTTTCCTGGCATGCTGTCCAGATTTCCCGGGCATACAACAATGAGATTGGCTCTATAAACCTTCAGTTTGGTAGTCAGTCTAATACCTCTTCTCTCCCACACTTTCCTTCAGTCTCCCAAACAGAGCACATCAACCTCATCATCAATATGGGCATCCCTGGAAAGTATACCACCAAGATAAGCAAACTTATCCACAGCATTCCAAATTTCTCTATTAGCTATAACTTATGATTTGGATGGTATGGTTCTGATAAGTCCAGAACTTCTGTTTTCTTGGTGTTAGTTGTTAAGCCAAAATGAGCCCAAGCATCTCAGTCTCAGAAGCTACTTTGAGCACACAATCAGTGCCATCATAGTACAGTCTGTAAAAAGAGCAAGAAATAAGCAAATGAATTGGAAAAAGAAGGTTCTCTCGAGTCTGACTCAGTCCAAGTGGGCCAAGGAAAGGCCCAGGCTCCCTCAAAATGCCAGCATTGAGCTCAGAGGCACTTATCCCAATCTCCAGCTTAGTTCTTTTGAGGAGTCTTAGGTTTGGTCCTGGGGTTTGGAGTTGGAAGGAACTATTTTTTTATACAACAAACTTAGCTCTATTTTCTACCAAAGGAGAATGTTTCAGTGGGAGGAGAAGGGAGACATTGCTTTGAATCAAACAACAAAAACATTCTTCCTTTGGATCCTACTTCTATTTTTTCTTCAGGGACCTACAGCAAGGCCTTACTCTGTGTCTCAATGATACCAAAGGATCTTTTCTATAACAGCTTTGTGCTCTCATCCTCCTCCACAGCCAGAGCCAGACCAGAAAGAGCAGCCCAAGTGGAGCTGGAGAACATAGTGTCTATTGACTGACTTTGGTCATGGCCAAGTAAGGAAACTGGCTGACTGGGGTGGGGGAAGGAAAGGGGGGAAGAACAAGGGCAGGACCTGGGGAAGGGACAGTAAGCCCTCCACAGCTAGATTCACACCTTGTTGATGGCCCCCAGATTGACTGGGTGTCTGGGATTACCACCATCAGGAGTCAGACTTTGATTTGGACTAGGAGAACACAGTCTCATGTCTTGTTTCCTTTCAGGACACCAGAAAACACAAGTAACCCATTCAAATCAATTTTATAAGCACTTACCAAAATTAATTAATCTATTAGTTATTTTTTAATACAAAGAAAATTAGATATTTCAAAGAAAATGTGGTATGATGGGGAGAAGACAAGGCATAGAGTCAAGAAGTCCTGGATTCAAGCTTAAGTACCTACTGTGCAGGAGGCTTTGTGGTATTGTGGGCAGAGGGCTAGCCTTGGCATCCAGAAGCCTGGGTTTCAGTGTAGCCACATGCTGCCTATCAAATCATGTAAAGTCTCATGCTGCATCTCTAAGACCCAGTCAGTCAACTGGCATTTATTAAGTACCTACTTGCCTGGTACTGGGTTAAATTCTGGTTATACAAATAAAGACAAAAAACCCATCACCTTCCCCTCAAGGAGCTCACCATCTAATGGGGGAGGCAAGTTGGGAGGATTAGGGTTGGGGTTAGGGTTAGCTGTGAACAAAATCAAGACATGATAAGTACAGGGTCATCTTGGTGAGAAGGCATCCAGATTGAGCAGAAGGAAAGGTTTCCTGAAGAAAGTGGGGCTTGAGCCAAGACTGGAAGACCAGGGATTCTAGGAGGCAGAGATGAGAAGAGAAAGAATTCTAGGTACAGGGGAGGTCAGTGAAAATGGCCAGAGTGGTAAGATGGAGCCTGGGACCCTGGACTGAAGCCCCCATGGAGGACAGTGAGGAAGAAGAAGACTGGAAAGGTAGAAGGGGCAGGGTGGTAAAAGGCTAACAAGATTTAACATTTGACCCTGGAGATAACTGGGAGCCATTGGAGTTTATCAAACTGGGGGATGATAAGGTCACACCTGCATTTTAGGAAATCAATTACACTGAGAGGAGGAAGAACTGAATGGGAAAACACTTGAGGTAGGAAGATGACTGAGTAGGTTATTGAGGGGATGAAAGTCTGCACCCAGAGTAGTGACCGTATGAGAGGAAAGAAGGGGTGGTGGGAGGAGATATAAGAATGCAACCAAGGTAGAAACAATGGGACTCTGGCCCTGATTGCATGTGGGAGATGAGAGACAGGGAGGAGTTGAGGAGGACACCCTGGTGGTGATCTTTAGTGCCCGGAAGGATGGTAATGACACAATATTTGTAAAACACTTAGCACAGTGCCTGGAGCATGCTAGGTGTTCAATAAATGTTTCCTTTCTTTCTTCCTTCCTTCCCACCTTCAGCAATAATAGAAAGGCCAGGAAGGGAAAGGTTTTGGGGGAAAATAATGAGTTCACTTTTAGACAAGTTGAGGTTAAGATATTTATGGGACATCCAGTTCAAGATGCCCACTAGACATTCAAGTAAATTAGAGAGTCATATGCATAGAGATGATAATGATATGTTTCCACACATGTCACAAGGTCTTTGGACCCTGCATATGAGAGTAGGAGTGGGGAAAGAGAGAAAGGATAGAACCAGGCACTGCCCTTGTTGAGAACAGAAGGAGAGTATCCTGGAGGTCTGTAGCCAATAACCACTGGAATTCTGATTGGGTGATAAATACAGATTGGCTAAACCTTCAAGATGGAGAGATGGCTGAGTAATGGTAGTAGAGGGAGAACCTAGAAATGGCAGGGGGAGCAAGAATATTCTACCTCCCCTGCCTCAGTGTACCCTGATTCCAAGCATCCCAGGTTTTCCTCTATGGCACTTTACTCAGACATAACCAACACACCCCAAAGAATATGCAAACAGAAGTCCTCTTCACAAAGTGCGCTGCCCCCAGATGTCAAGCAAAATCACCTAACAGATGCTGAGGGTCATTTTCCATTTGGGTGGGTTACTGGGTGTGGCAAGCTAAAATTAACCAGGAATATTTTAATTACATTTTAGCCCCTGGGGCTAGAGAACTAGACTTTCTCTTGATGTGACAGCATGCCAGGCAGTTTACTCTGTGCCAACTGTGGGCTTTCTCTAAAATGATCAGTAACTAAGATCTGATGTGCCCTGGGTAGACATTAACCATCCCGTTGACCCTTTTCCTAACTGTAGGAGATGGTCCCAGCATGAGCACTTTATTGTGGGTTCTACTTAAAGAACACTTACAGGCATCCTACCGTGCCCACCCATTCCACTTCTACCCAGCTCCTAAAGATTCTAAGAACAAATTAATTGAAGCTGGTGGGAGCTGTGAGTTTGAAAGGAGGGCATGTGGGCTAGAAGATGAAGCACACCCTTGGAATTCAGATAAACAGATTTAATTTAGGCTGATTTAGCATGCTGTCATATAGGATTCCCAAACTGAAACTAACTGCTGGTTGATTTTTGCTACTGAGGACCTGTTTTATTTGACATCTGGAAATAGTTGTTCCTCATTCAACAAATGGACATTGAGCACGTGCACAGCACTGTGTTAGACACTATGGCAAAGGAAGGCAAAATCAATTCAAGTCATGGGACACTTAGTAAGTATCCATGTAACCTGGAACCCAGGACCCTCCAATGACCCTGGACTCACATGGACAGAGTTTGAGCAACTAATCAACCAATTAATAAGTGCTGAGCCAGGTAATGTGGATATAAATACAATGATAAGAATAATTTTTGTTAGACAGTTTGTGAAACACTTTACAGACACTGTATCATTTGGTCCTCACACAATCCTGGTCAGATGCTCTTATTACCCCCATTTTACAGATGAGGAACCTGAGGCTGACACATTGAGTGATTTGTCCAGGATCTTCTTGACTCCAAGTTCAACATAAAATAGCCCCTACACCCACAGAACTTAATTTCTACCAGAAAAGACAAATTTGTATAAAAATATTTATAGCCACTCTTTTTGTGATAGCCAAGAATTGGAAATCAAGGGGGTGCCCATCGATTAGGGAATGACTGAACAAGTTGTGGCTTGTGATCGTGATAGAATAACATTGTGCTATAACAAATAACAAGCAGAATGAATTCCAAAAAACTGGAAAGACTTAAATGAACTGATGTGAAGCGAAGTGAGCAGAACCAGGAGCCCATTGTCCACAGTAGCAGTAATATATTATGATGAAGAACTGTGTATAATTTAGCTACTCTCAGCAATACAATCATCAAATGCAATCCCAAAAGACTCATGATGAAACGTTGTCTGCCTCCAGAGAAAGAATTGATGTTGTCTGAATATAGACCAAAGCATACTGTTTTTTTATTTTCTTTCCTTTCTGTTGTTTGAATTTTCTTGTACAAAATTACTAATATGGCAATGTTTTACATGATTGCATCTGTATAACCTATATCTGATTGCTTACCCTCTCAGAGAGGAACAGAAGAGGGAAGGAGGGATAGAACCTGGAAATCAAAACTTTAAAAAGAAAACAAATGTTAAAAATCATTTTAACATGTAATGGGGGAAATTAATATTATTTAATAGCAAGTAGATTTTTTAAAAAGACATAGTTACCCCAATCAAGACAATGAATGAAGATAATTCTAAAGATGGAAAATGTTATCCACCTCCAGAGAGAGAGAATTGATAAACTCTGGATGCAGATCAAATAATACTTTTTCATTTTATTTTTCTTGGGTTTCTATATTTTCTTTTGCAACACAGTTAGTATGGAAATATGTTGTATATTCTTCACATGCACAATCAATAATCAATACCATATTTCTTGTCTTTTCAAGTAGGAAGGAAGAGTAGAAAGGGGGAGAGAATTTGGAACTTAAAAATTTTAAATGTTTGTACATAATGGAATAAAAGAATTGCCTAAATTTTAGCCTATATTTGGAAAGATACACTACAGAACTTGCCCATCAGTATTTACACCCAGGATGGACGGTGTCAGAGGGTAAGTTGGGTGCAAAGTTGAACAAGAAGATGAAACAAAACTGGATTAACTTCAAAATATCTCTGTCTCCTTTACTGAAAGCCAAAGTCCATCTTTCTAATACTACAGTTCTACTTGAGTTGCTATCCAGAAATAAGGAGTGGAATAAAACTGCCTCCTAAGAACTGAAAATGAGTCAGGAAGCCAATGGACATGCTCTATTGGGTGTGAGCAGATTGCCACCTAGAACCAATGGGGAGCCCCAGCAGACTGCAACCTAGAACCAGGGAAGCCCAAAAAAAATAGGAGTATAAGACGTCATCAATGTCCCTTTCCAATGTCAGAAGAAAGAGCTAGAGATCTCTAGCACATTGGTCAGACACCTATGGTGAACTCATTGGAGAATACGGAAGAGTGACTCTGAATGGGCAGACATGGAAGGGTTCTAGTCCGTATCTTTAAAGGGAAGTTCCAAAACAGTGAGATAACAGACCCGTTTCAGCGTTTGAGTACAGCTCTTGACTAGATTTCCCTAAATATGGATAGTAGTCTCCAACTCCTAGATGGGTACTCAAAGTAGTCAGCGAATACTATTGGGACAATCTTACACACACACACACACACACACACACACACACACACACACACACTTCCAGATGATGTAGAGGTTTGAAAGGACTCATAAGAGCTCATGTATAGAGAAATACAAAAGACATTTAACTAGCCCATGGAATTCCCTTCTTAAGGAAAAAAACTTTGAGTCAATTCTGAATAAACAATTCCTTTCCTATTAGACCTGCCTTGTCTGGGTAACTCATTGTGGAGAAGGGTACCACAACCCACAGCTCCTGGCCTCTTATCTCTAATCATCCAACTACAAGCACAGCACATGGGGGTTTCTCTTCCTCCTCTAAGAAGTGCATCCCTTGAGGAAGCAGCCAGGGCTCACTCAAAACTCACTCACTCAAAAACAGCTCTCAAACTTGACATCACCCACGAGGTAACACTTAGGTCCTGAACAGCTCATTTTAGGGATCCCTTTTCTCAAACATCATGTGAGCATATGCCTCTGTATACCATGTGTTTCATCCAAAGCACCAGCAAGGTCCAAGCTCTCCTATTCTGGGCAAAGAGAAGCCATCCTCAGACATTCTCATCTTGGACCTGTGTTCAGAAAAGTAAAGAGAAAACCAAAGGCCTTGGGTCAAGAACTCAAGGTCCATAAACCCCCTCTCAGGCCACCTATGCAACTAAGTAGAGTCTTCTCTAGCCAGTCCCCATTAAGTTCTCCCCCTAAAAGAGAGAAGGAGAAACTGGTTCTTCTGTACTTTGGGATGAGGCACCCCCTAACTCTTGATGTATAGCCCAAGAAGGAAGGACAGCTCCTCTTAAGAAATTCTGCCTCCCTGGTTCCAATGACATTGGATGCAGCCCAAATCACTGGACACCAATGAGGGGAATATCCTGGGTCTTTTCATCAAGAGGGCAGTGCATTGTCTACTCTCCATGGGGAGATGCACCTCAGGTACCTCAAAATAAAAGGCAATAAATTAATCATCATTTGATGAGGATCAGAGGATCAAGACTTAGAACTAGAAAGGACCTTAAGAGGCCGTTAAGTCTAACCCACTCAGGTTACAGAAGAGGAAACTGAGGCATAGAATGGTTAAGGGACTTGCCCATGGTCAGACAGTGACTAGGTGGGACATGAACTCACATCTTACTGACCAGGAGACCAGTTCACTATCTGCTACCTCTCATCAAGTTGATTGGAGATGCTCCTAAAATCGCTCTTTTGTATCTGCTCTGTCCAAGGTGCTGCTGAGCCCAAAGGTATAGAGCTGATAAGGGTATGACTTCTACCCTCAAGGTGTGGGTCCAGTGCTCAAGAAGTTTATCTAGTTGGGGTCAGAAGGCAGAAATATGTGAAAAAGCCAAGAAAGTAAATAACAGATTTTTTTTCTTGCTTCATTTGTTTTAGCTCAGAGTGGTTTAAAGTATAACATTCAACTTGCCAACTATCACAGAGTCAATGAATTTCAAGTTCCTATTTCCGGGGTCCAGATTGTCATCAGAGCAGGCACTCTGGCAGCAATGCAGATGGAAAATCCATTACAACTTGGTAGGTGGTCTTTGAGAGCTGCCTTAGCTAAAAACATCAGACTCCTGTGGCCAACTTGGTGCTGGGCCTCTCCCAACTTGGACTGGTCTTCAAACAAGAGTCATTGGCAGAGGCCAATGCCAAGCCTATAAATGAAATCTTTCTGTGTTGGATGGATCCGCCAGAGTTTGCCCTCACCTGACATGAGCTTTGAGAGTCATCTCCAAGTCAGGATAAGCCATTAAAGAAGTGCTTTAGTAGAAGAAATATTTTTATAAGCCATCGAAATGTTTGCCTACTTAGTTAATAGACAGACAACTGAATAAACAAATATAATAGGGCACTGCCTTCATTTGGGTAGGAGGAGATGCTCACCATTAAGTCAGAGGCCTTGATCACTAAGCACAGTGGCAGAGATATTAGGAGAGGGAAATCTCATAGTCTGGATGGAGTGAAATGGGCTTTGGCATTAGCTCTCCCCCAAGCCAAGTTCACCCTGGTCTTATGGTAGGTCTGGAAAGGTGGCAGGTCCACTAAAACACACATAAGCATCCCTGCCCGTATCAACTTAGAAAAACACATATTAACATTATCTATGTTCTATTGTATTTTTATCTATTTGGTTAAATATTTCCCAATTACATTCTGGTGCCTCTAGTCTAGAGCATCTACCAATCAAAATCTCTCTTTTATCAACCAAAAGTTTCTACCCAAAATGTCTGTTCTTATGGAACGTTGATTAGTGCGTTCATGGAGCTGAAATAAGTTAGTGTCCCCTGACCATTTCTACAAATAGCAATATGCAAATACTGACTCTTATCATTAGCATTAATAAAAGACTTGCCCAGGGTCACACTGATAGTTAAGTATTAAAGTGGGTTTAGAATTGATTGACTCTTGACTCAGTGCTCCTTCCTCTGCCATCCACAATGACTGCTGTCTTCAGGTAGCTAAAGACTTCATAAGACCCCTACCACTGAAAGTCAACAAGGTTGGAGATCCACTTGTGGGGTGTGTGGCAGAAGAGACTCTCATGCAGATGTAAGGTATCTGGGATGGCCCCCAGGATCAGATTCTGTCATTCTGATTCTCTGATGCAACTTTCTGGACAGAGAATCACTCCCTGAATTAATCCAAGGATTTTTTTAGAGCAACAGACCTGTTCCATTTCATTGTGAGAGACTGATTATATCCAGATGGCCAAAGTTTACAGGAAACATCCAGCCAAAGGTAGAAGAGACATGAAGGGAGCTGGGAAACATTTTAAATAGAATTTCAGATAGGAAAAAGAGATAAACATCTCATCATATTCTCCAGTTTGGGCACAAACACTTAGAGAGAAACAGATTCTGTTCCTCATCATTTCTTGTCTTGCTTTTGGCTGAAACCAAGGAAGGCCCACTCTGAGGATGCATCATATGTAGTGGAGGTTACTTCCAAAACCAGTGGGGCACAGACTGTACCACTAATGGAAATTATTCCGACCGTCTGATTTAGGATTAGCTCATGTTTCAACTCTACAGAACCATTTGTCTGGAGGACCCTCATTGTTATTTTCAAGAAAATATTGAGAGTATGGGCTTTACCTGGAAGAACAAAGAGGGTTAGACACAGGTTCGCTGTCTCAAATGAGACACCCACACAATTCTGAATGAGACTCAAAGATACCCTCCCCTGTAATTCCAGATTAACCCATCCCTGGCTCCCTTTTCCATGCAATTCATTCCCAAGCTATATCCTTCAGGGGCCATTTCCTGCTGGCCCAGGAGGAGTCCCAGGAGCTATGACATCAGTTTCTTATTCCCTTATGCTACACTGAGATTTTTGCTTTCTGGTTACTTTACAGGTAAAAAATTAATTAATTAAATAAAAAAAGAAAAAGCAAAGAAAATGCCAAAGAGAGAGGAAAGGAAAAGTGGATATAAATAATTGTCCAGTATCAAGTAACTCAAAATAAGGAAATAAATTATTTTTATGAGGTTTTCCATTACAATGAAGGTCAGGTTCCCTAGGGCATTCACCTGGGGTTATGGTGAATTTTGTTCTTTTAGGCAGGGAAGGAAAAGGGAAATTTAAAAAGGAAGCATAGGTGCAGTTTTTGGTTGTCCTCTTGGGGGGAGACTTGCTGGATGGCTAAGGGAGGGGAGATAAATTTGGGAATGAGGATGATGTGAAAACAAAGGATATAAGGACATCCACGGACTCACACAGGATAGCAGATCAGCAAACAAAAAGAGAGGGAACAGAAGAAGAGGAGTCCCTAAGAAACTGCCCAAGGACCTGGCTACATGGCAATTAGTCCATTCTGCTGCACTGTATTGCAGTCTAGTTTCTTGTTTACAGATGTTTTTGTTGATAACTTTTCATCTCAGCGTTCACTTTTTCCCCACTATGATGTGCTTGCAAGATTCTTTAAAATTGCAAATCCCAAAATATCTTTCTCTCTCTCTCCAGCTGAGGAAACTGAAGCCAGAGGGGAGGCAGGTCCTGAAGAAAGTATCCAGCAATCCTGCTCTAAGACTGGCAAGTTGTTTAGATGCTGATAAGAGCTGGGAAAAGGAGGCTATTGATGAACTTACCCCAATTTGATCATTCTGAGTAACCAATGACAACTGTTGGGGCACATTGCTTTCCTTCCGTCAACTAATTTTAACTACAACTCACCCCCAACAAGCTCTGTTAGTCAAGTCTTTGGAGGTTACATTGTCTTCCAAACTCTCCCTTGAGTAACATTCTTAATTAATTGAATAATTAATCCTTTCTTTGCACTATAATCCTGCCAACCTACACTCTCTTCTCAGCAAGTGGAAAGCGAATTAACATGCTAATTTCTAGCGTTGTTTCAGATTTTTCTTCTTTGGGAAAAGTTCCTTAGTACCTCTTCTGAGAAAAGAAAAAAGTTTGAAGACAAAGAATGTCATAGATGTCATATACATTTAAATAAACACTGCATCATCACACTCTCAGCAGGGTTCAGGGAGTTTAAAAGTCTTGAATATCCTCTTCACCTTGGAAATCATTTTGACAGTTTTATGCCAAGAATGAGGGCCATTCCCTAGGAAAGTGTTAAGTGGGGTATCTCACCATGTGTGGGTTTTTCCTCCAACAAATGCTGGGAGGAATGGGAGGCAAATAGGAGGAATTAGGAATAAAGTGAACGTCCCCAGATTCCCAAATGGGAAGAAAACAAACAAAGGGATATGTATTCCTAGATGAGAGGAGAGAAGCCATTGTAATTTAGTGATGATGGAGAAAAGAAAAGGTATTATGTGAACCTCTGGCTTTTCTAAAACCTATTGTCAATCACCTCATTCTCTCTTTCCACATAGTTCTCTGAATTGTGGCTGATGGACATGAAATCATAGAATGATAGAGGCTTTGAAGTCCTGGATCTGAGAAATTATTAGGATTTGTCATAAACTGAGAATGACCATCCCAAAAGTTTTTTTTTTTTCTCATTGGATTACTGTCTTAGAACATGAGCTCCTTAAGAGCAGAGTTGTCTTTTTCTATCTGTATTCCAAGCACTTGTTATTGCACATAGGAGGCATTTCATAAATGCGTGTCATTCATTTATACTCAGCTACACATAAATACCAATACTTGTTGATGGATTGTTTGGTTGAATAGCCAATGCCACATGCAAAATCATACCTATTTCTAAAATGAAACAGGAACAAATTCCTAATGATGGAATCTTAAATATTTAACTAAAAATTCTGACAAAGGCCATTTCCCAATATATAAATGATCAAAGGATATGCTACAACAGCGCTCAAAAGAATTGCAAAGTATTCACAATCACATGAAAAATGCTCTAAATCATATCACTAATGATAATAAAAAAATTAAATCAATACAACCCTGCTATTTCACCACACACTCTAAAAATTGGCAAAAAGAATCAAAAATGTCAACAGTCAATGTTGGAGGGGTTGTGGAAAGAGAGGCACACTAATACGTTTTTGTTGGTGGAGCTGTGAAATGATGCAACTGTTTTAGAAAGCAATTTGGAATCTCACAACTAAAGCAATCATAATGTTTATACACTTTGAATCAAAGATTGTACTATTAAGCTGCTACTCCAAGAGCCATCAATAAGATGGCTCCAAGTACTCCAAAATATTTTATAGCAGCAATTTTGTGGTAGCAAAAAAAAATTGGGAACAAGGAATATGTCCATTGATTAGAGAATGGCTAAACAAATTATGGTACGTAAATGCAATGGAATATTACTATACTAATAACAAGTGATGTGTGTGATGAATACAAAGAAGCCTGGAGAAATCTAAGAACTGATACAAAGTGAAGTCAGCAGGACCAAGAAAGGAATATACAAAGTAAGTACAACAATGTTAAGTGGACAGAACAACAACACATCAAAGCATCAAAAGTCAATGCAGTGAAATTATAAAGATAAATTAGGACTTGAATGAATATGAGGGGATGCCTCAACCTTTAGTGGAAATGGGAGGTCTACAGGGATTATGCATTACATAAGTTTTCAGATTTTTTTCAAGGTATCAATCACTTGTGCTGATTTTTTTTTCCTCTTTAATAAATACTATTGTCACATGAGCTGACTGTCAGGGAAAGGGAAGAGAAAGGATATATGGAACACTCTGATGACGTAAGAAACAGAAAATATGAACAAAAACTTATTTTTAAAAAATAAAATCCTTACAAAATTTATCCTACAATTGCCTCTCTGTGCCTCTATTTGCCTTTTCCCCCCAGCCTTAAAGCATACTCTTGCCCTTGATCTGTGTGAAATGTAAGTTCATTTCTCTCCATTTCTTTTTAAAAGGTTCTTTATAAACCCCTCAGGGCTTTAGGATCAATATTCCTTTCTGGTTACTCCCAGAGAGTTTATTAAAGTTCTGTTTTCAACATACTCTCTATTGGCTTCACCCCCATCCCACTGGAAATTCCATCTTCTTAGGTCCAACCATGGAAAATCACTTAGACCTCAGAGCATAACCAAAAACAAAACGGTTTAATTAGGAAAAGCATGGCAGTATCAAGTAGTATCCAGGGCAGGAAGGATATAATATACCAACCCATCCTCACCCCAAACCACCCCCTCACATGCACTAATTCCTGCTCCCTCAGATGTCTGGCGCCACCACCCCAACCCCACTCTCACCTCCAGTTTCACTTCTGTTGACATATCACTTACAGGCTTGGAAAAATAAAAGGATAGTGCACATCAAGACTTGGGCAGTGGTGCAGGATCAGTGCTCCCATCACAGACTGCTCAGACCATCCCTCTTTACTCTCAAGAATGGATACCATCATATCCAGCCTCCAATGCCAGAACAAGGCCACAATCTCATTCATTTGTTCTCCATGGAAAAGATGGAGCTCCCCTCAATATTGGAAAACTAAAGGAAGAAAATCTTCTCTCCGATGTGATATCCCTTCACTTCTCTGTTCCCTTGAGGTTCTTCTTTCTCTCTCTCTCTCTCTCTCTCTCTCTCTCTCTCTCTCTCTCTCTCTCTCTCTCTCTCTCTCTCATCATTCTCCTCATTTTCTCCATCTCCATCCTAAGGGCTATATTCAGTCGCCATCTGAAGAAGCACCAAGCATCTCTAGAAGGAAAAGAAAACTAAGCTTCCCCAGAGAGTTCCCATGATAAAAGTTAATGAGAAACACCACCCAGAGAAATCCTTCACTGCTTCAATTCAGACATAAAATCATTCTTACTTAAAACAGGCCAGGGGCCTTCGATCATAGAGGAGTAGAAGGCAGTCAAATGGGAAGTAGGTTGAAAAGATGGGAAGGAGCCAGGGTGTGAAACCCTTTCAATACCAAATAGGATCATTAACTTTGATCTTAGTGATTATAGTGAACTGCTGGAGTGCATTGAATAAGGAAGTGACACAGTCAGACCTGCTCTTCACTGGGACTCAGGTTTCCAGTCAAGTCTAGAGAATTTTCATTAGACTCACCTAATTAGTTGAAAGAATTCTAATGCAATTCTTCAGGCCTTTATGAAGGTAGGAGTGGGCTCAAGAGCTTTTGTGCCAGACAGGTGATACCTGGGAGAGAAAGCTAGACCTGGAGTCAGGAAGATCTGAGTTCAAACCCTGCCTGACACACTAGCTGTGTGACCCTGGGCAAGTCGCCTAACCTCATGCAGTCTCAGTTTCCTTATCTGTAGGATGAGAATATTACTAGCACCTACTTCATAAGGTTATTATCAAATGTAGGAGCTCTCAACATGCTTTGAAAACCTTAAAGTCACATAGAAATTCCAGATATTACTATTTTCATATTATTATTTTATTATTGTTTCATGGATATTAGTGGAGGGTATGGGTTGTCCATAGATTATCTCTTCTCAGAATTATCCTATTCTCAGATATCAATACAAAAACAACTGATGTTCAGAAGGATGACCCAGAAGCCCTGGCCAAGTCTGAAACAAAGACTAGGTGGAGTCTATTTTAACATCAAGTAAATGTTACTATGTACAACTATACTGGCAGCCCATGTCATTATTCTCATGGATGTCCATGTTGTAGTGGGCTGGTGCCCATAAAAATAGAAAAACCACCCGGGAGAATCAGAGAGCACAGATTCAAAGCCAGATCCGTCACTCTACAAGGTGCTAGTAGGTCGTTGTCTTTCTGTACCTCAACTTCCCATCTGTACAAAGTGAAGATATTGAACTGCATGACATCTTAGACCCCTTCTTTCTCATTATCTGTAATCGCATGCTAAACTGAAAGAATGAAAAAGAAATCTCCAAAGTGCTAACCAGGCTTTCCCTCAATGTAAGATTTGGGGCGAATGTGGGCAAGAATCACGCAGGATAAGAAAGGAGTCATAGATAGGTTATAATCCACATTGTTAGAGGGAGTGCCCATGCTGACAATATTCTCTTTTGAACCAGAACATCCCATCCCCCAAGCATGCAAAGTAGAGCCCATTTGAGAGGTGACTACAACATCATCAGCTGTGAAAAGTCAGTTTCCTGGGATGGGGATCACATTCTGCCCCCAGAACAGAACTCCTCAGCTGCTATTGCCCTGGTGATGGCTGCAATGAGAAAGCAGAAGAGAGGGCTGCTGGGAGCAAAAATGATGCTTTTCCCACTCCCGCAGAAGAGTACTGAGCCCGAGGAGAACTTTGGAGGGAAGTCACGAGAGAAGTAGATTGGCATCACTGTTTATTCGCCAGAAGGAACCTGACAGATTTCAGTAGATGAGGGGCATGTCTACTGGCTTTAGCCTCACCTTCCCCCAAATGAGAACCGAGATTGGACTGGAGAGCGCAGAGTAAGGAAGAGAAGCTGACTCAGCACAGGCATGGCCAAGTCTAGACAAAAAGGGGTTATTTTATTTACCTAAGCAATAACCCAGAAAGCACTAAATATAATGACATAAAAAGCAAGACAGCAACTTGCTCTAGGACTGTAGGAAAGTCATCAGAAATTAGACTGAGATGATTAATTATGAGTAGTGACAGGAGCAAAAGAATCCAAATCACATGAAAACTGAAAGTACCACCTGTTCCCCTCCTGCTGGCTGCACTAGAGTGGCCCAGATCTGTCTACATTGAGCCTACAGCAGATGAGCTGAAATCCCAACACTTTCATTCAATTCTTTAAAACACAACCCACTTTCTCATCTCCCTGACCAAGAGTCTGCCAAACATTCCATTTCTTTAGCCTGAGTGTGGACCTTTCCTGCCTATATACACATACACACACACACAGACACACACGTGCATGCACACATGCACATACATGCACATGCGCACACACAATAGCAATGGGAGGGGGATGGCAGATGTGTGAATTGACCTAACTATAGCTATAATAGGATTGACAAGGTCACTGGTATTTCTATGGCCCTTTAAGGCTGACAAAGGACTTTATCTCATCCCACGGTGCTGTGGCACCAGAATGCTAAAGACATTCTTATCCCGATTTACTGAGCAGAAATCCAAGGAGAGCAAAGATCAACTAACTTGACCAAGGTAACACCTCTTGTGAAAGTTTCAGGCAGGGTCTTCCCGAAAAAGCTGCAACAGAAGTCCGGAAATTCTCAAGTCAATTCCTAAGTCATTTGGGGTTTTACTGTTGAAAGTTTTTTAACTGGAATCAGTGTGAAATGACAATAGGCTGATCAGGATTCTTTTTTTCTAACCCTGCTTTTTAATCACACAAACTGTACCATGATGATGCAGCAGGATGGATGAGGAGCACAAAGGAAACATCTCCTGTGTCACTTACAGCTCCCTGGTGAGTGAGCAAGATCATCAGAGGAAGCATCTTCCATTCAAATTCATCTAGAGAAAAGGTCCGCAATCTCTCCTTAAACAGATGGCCAGAGAGAACACCAACCAGATTCACCTGAGGAAAAACATGCAGATAAATAATAGCTTCCTCGAGGAAGTGGCCCGGCACAAGAAGCCTTTAGGGAATTAAAGGTATCAAGCCTAGTTGGAACTTTATGTGGAATAGGTAACAACTTAATTTCTTGGACCCATCACGCACCAAACAAATAGAAGAGCTGTAATCCACAAATGTGTGATATAATATATACATACATATGTACATATTTCTTAATTCACTATTTCATCTGCAATCAGATGAAAACTTGATTTGTTTGAGTTGGGGTATGATGGCCATCAGTGGACAGAGATGGCATCAATGTTCCATCTTCTCACTTTTTGTCATGTTCACTTTCATGGAATTTCATGATTGAGGTAAATAGTTAGTCTTCCATGAATTATATGTTTTTATAAAGGTAGCTTAACAACAATTCATTTGTCTAATCTACTGGAAAAGAATCATCAGTTATGAGCAACAGATGTAATTTTGATGTAAATTAGTGTCCAGAAGGAAAAATGGCATGAACAGTGTTATTCCTATTCCACTTAATTTGGATTTTGGGGGCTTCATGGATCAATATCTTTGTGTAAGACTTTCAAAGTTTATTTATGTTTATTCAGACAATATTCTTGTTAACAAAAAAAGATGCCAGTATTTTCTTGGGCTATGTATATTTTATACATTTTGTAAAATATGTATATATTTTATATTTCATAAAGTTTTTCATCTTCAAACAACATTTGACTGAGGACTGCTATCATCAGATTTTATGTTTGTGATTATTCCAGCTTGACAAGTATTTTTGAAATATTGTAAAGGAGATGCACATGTAATCATACTGAACTATTTTATGCTTAAGATCTTAATATAATAGCTATAAAATCATTGGTAGATTGACTGCCAAGAGAATGAACAGTCCTTTATCTTCCACAATTTTCTCCAGTCAAAGCCTTTAACTAGCATTTCCTTATTGTAGCTTTTAGACACAGTATAAAGAGAATCATACCATTTACCAAATTTTTCCTCGTTCAATGACTGACAATATCATCCATTTTCAAAGGATTTTGCTAATTTAACACTAACCTGAAAACTCCTCTGACTCCAATCCTAAACCTACATTTATCGATAGTCATATTCATTAATCATGAATATCCGATTTTTCTAGAATTAAATTTCCCTAATGAAGAAAATTGTAAAGATATTTTAGTATTTTGTGTATATTTATACCACATTGATAATTTGTATATTTGTAAAGAGAAATGTAGTTTTTAAAAGGGGGGCAGCTAGAGGGTATAGTTGATAGAGAGTCAGGAGGACCTTAATTCAAATGTGGCCTCAGACACTTGTCAATTACTAGCTATATGACTCTGGGCAAGTCACTTAACCTCATTACCTCAGCAAAAAAAATACTCCAAATATTACAATGTCCATTTTGCAGAGGCAGAAACAGGCTTGGAGAACTGCGCATA
The DNA here is from genome assembly GCA_028658325.1 of Potorous gilbertii. NCBI lineage: Eukaryota > Metazoa > Chordata > Mammalia > Diprotodontia > Potoroidae > Potorous > Potorous gilbertii. The sequence continues at coordinate 696,562,159 of CM053770.1, read as the reverse complement.
GACACATAGCAAGTAAGTGTTGGAAGGAAGTTTGCAATCAAGAGGTGTGAGAAGGGAAGCCAAACACAGATCTTACCTATACCTAGGGAAAGAAATGTCAGACACTTTAGGCATAGTCTTAGAATAGTAAAGAACCATTAAAAACAATAAAAACTTGCCCAGTACCCAGAATTTCCATGCATATTCCCAGCTCCATGAGAGATTCAGCTTTCACCCCAGCTTAGTCACTTGCTGTGTCACACTTCTGGTGAGTCACTGACCCTCTCCAGGCTTCTGCCATAAACGGAGAAATGGGATTTGATGGTCTCCAATACACTTTTTGTCTCAGAAAATTCACTGTCTGCTTCTTTGTTTCCTCTAAATTAATTGACCTCCACCTCCCTAACATTTTTATTGTAAGCAAAAGGCACTGATCTAACAATAAAAGTGGTTTAATTTTTTTTTTAATCTTTTATGTCAAGTTCTTGTTTTTCTTCAATTTTATCACTAGTTTTGCAAAGCAATTCTCTCCAAGGTCTCACAGAATGTCATAGCATCTCAGCTGGACTGTATATACTGAGAAAGATCTGCCCTGAGGCATTGTCAGCAGTTCTAACACCGAGTCACGCCAGTGGCTTTGGGAAGAGTTCTGGTGGGATGAGATATGAATGTACTAAAGTCATAGTCAACAGCTGTCCAAAAGGCACCTGCCTTTTCTAGAAGAACAAACACATTCATCCCAGTTTGCCCTGTCCAGACCTGGGAATAGACCCCACCTTCCTGATTCAGTCACAGGCACAGTCCCCAGAAAGTCTTTCACCTGCCAGGGCTTTCCTAAATAGAGAAGCCATAGAGAGGGGACAGGCTCGAGCCTTGGGAGGGGCCTTGGGAGGGGCCTTGGGATCATCTCATCCAACCAACCAAGGAAAAGGATTTTCTTCTGCCAGGTTTCAAACATGGTCATCTAGCCACTATTTCAGTTTTATTGGTCACTGGCACCTGATCATGAATGAACTGGTTGGAACTTCTCCTGAGACCATTTTCTACTGAAGGCATATGGGGGAAAGGTCTATAATAAATGGGTCCCTGAAGAAGAAATATGGGGGGAGGAGCAGAGTGTTATAGTCAAGAAAAGTCTCTGTTATGAGGGGATTCTCCCCTCTGGAACCTGGGGAAGCCCATGGGCCCTTTCTCAGAATCCTCTTTTATAGGCCAAAAAAACGATACATAGGATTTATGTAGTTATAAAACACATAGGATTGTAAAGGAAACCAATTGTGTTGAAATAGTTATCAAAGCTAGTTCATGGCCCCCATGTTAGGAATTCTTGTTCTAAAGACATCTCCTCTTCCTCCTCCCTTGACAAACCCACCCAGCCCCAGGTGAGGAAGCATGCCTCCACCCCATATTTGAGATCTCTGGTACATAGAAACAACTATCTTCTAGCTTCCTAATTGGCACTTACCTATCTTTGATGTCAAAGCTGGGAATCCAATCAGATGCATCTGAGTGGAGTCCCACCCATCCCTGTTCATCTTCTCTGAGCTTTGATGCAGACACCCAGGAGTGTGACACCCATCTAACTGATGAGAGGTTGGTTTAAAGATGCCCTGGGTCCCAGGTGCAGCTTCCTATAAGGCCATCATGGACTCCCTATTCCTACCATGTCTTCAAATCCATCATGCCCAAGTCTATCAGGCAATATTCCAAATTCTAGACCTTCCTGTCCTTCACCAACCCTCTTTAGAGGGATCTATCCCAGCTCCACAGGAAGGAGGAAGTCAGCAGATGCACCAGATTGGGAGGTAAGTGCTGCCTTACTTCCTTTCCTTGTTGCCCTCCTCCTACTTGTGCTCCCTTGAATATCATCAGTTAAGCAATTTAACCTTCCCTTGAATGCACCAAATAAAGGTGATCTCTCATTTTCAACACCAACTGGTTCATCCAGTTACTCTTTAGAAACCCCTTGTGTCCAAGCAATTGTCACCAATACAACTAACAGAAGATACATTTCTCTATTTGGCTGAAGGTCATTGTTCAGTCTCTATGCACTAAAGAAGAGTAATCCTGAATCCATGGATGCTAAGATTTCTGTACATCCTTAGGCCTTAAGAAGCCTATGTCCACTGTCATTGGAAGCAAAGTTCTGTCGCAAACTGTGGGTCTGCAGAGGAGCCAGGTCAAGCCAATGACCAGTCATACTGACTTTGTTTAGAGCAAAGATGAAGGATTGGAGTTCAGAGGGTGAGAAGCCATCACCAACAACAATGGCAGTCATAGCAATGGTTATTAGCTACTGACAAGCAAATAGAACTACTGGAGTTCATTCCTCTTCTCATTGACATTTTAGCCACAGACACTTAAGGGTAGACAGACAGTGGTGTCCAAAACCAAACAGAGAAAGTGATTGGGAGGGAGAATGAGAGAGCACAAAGTACACAGAACATGGGAGAAAGAAGAAGGAGAGAACATGGAACCAAAATCCTGAACGTAAACCTAAGAAGACAATGCCTAAGGCATTCTTGGAGCCCACACACCTCCCTGATGGTTTTCAGGCTAAGCCTAAATGCTTACTATTTAGACCTTTCAGAATGCTTCCTCTTGATCAGGAGAAGTCAATGTTGCACACATATTTTTCATCTCCACTGAAAAATGGGAATTTGAATCATAAGAATCCATAAGCCCAGCCTTATCTCTGAGGTTCTACAACCAGTGAAGAATCCAGAGCAGAGAGGATAGTGCATTCCAACGTTGGCACTTAAGCAAACCCTAAATACACCCACCTCTTGCTGGCTTGGGGAACTTAGCTGTTCTGTGGGGTTGCTATGAAATATTGGGAGCATGGAGTGGTAGAAGGAGGTCATTGAGAAGTGACTTTAAGACATTAAAAATGAGCAATAATAAAACATTTACTTAATTTTTTAAAATTATACTTTTCAGCATCCCTTAAGAGATCTGGGTAATATCCCTGGGTCTGCCAGCTCCCAATAACTTCTGGGCCTCAGTTTCCCAATTGGTCAAGTGAATGAGTTGGGCTGTGTTTCCTTCACATCCTTTCCAAGCCTAATTCCACAACTCTGTTGAATGTATTTCATTAAAATGTCAACACACAAGTCTCTCAGGTTTGACAGATAGTTGGTCTCCTTAATCCTCTCCACAGGAGACACTCTGGTAGAAGTACAGCCAATGGCAGATCCCACAATGTACACACACTGCTGGGCTGGGAAGGAAGACTTGAACATATGGCCCCAGGGACTGTGGATGTGGTATTTCATGGGCCTCTGCTGAGTCAGTCAAATATGATTTCCCAATTCCAGCTTCTCTTGCCTCAGTCATAGCTGACTGCAATGGTCCAGATTTCATTCTGTGAAGAATGTGGTCTTCATTCTTTCACAGTTTTCCAACTTCCCACTTTAAATTCTGGTTAAATAGACCCAACTCAAATAAAGTAACTGGATTGAAGAGATAGGAGGGGAGAGGACAGAGAAAATAGAGGGTGGAAAAAAGGTGATGAGGTATTTAGCAGGCTCAGAATTTTGCACATTAAACACTTTGTGACGGCAAGATCAATACCAAAAACCCACAACAGTTGGTGAATACTCTTCCAAAGAGAGGCTGTAGTTGATGCTTTCCTAACACACGACATGAAGCTTTTACAGACACAAAATATGGAAATGAGGGGAATTTCATCTATGCAGACATAGGTTAGAGGCCTTATTATGCTGAAAGAGACAGAAACAGAAAGAGAGCTTGACATTTCATCACTTGGAAAGTAATAGGATGAGAGAGATCTGGGATAAACCTCAGAGACCATCTAATTCAAAAGCCTCGTTTTAAAAATGAGAAAAGTGAGGTCACAGGGGCAAAGGGCACAGAGACCACAGCCCGGGCGCACTGGCCCACTCAGCCCATTTTTATGCTGAGCTATGCCGGCAGGACCAAGGGATTTTCCCAAGGTGAAGCAGGTAATCTGCACCAGTGAAAGGCAAGAGGGGAACTCCTGATCTTAATCAACAAAAAGGAATTAGCTGGTGAAGAAACTCTTGTCACACTATGGTCCCTAATGGCCAAGGCATGGTCCCGGGTCTGACCAGACTTGTTCCTTTAAAGTTTTGAGCACTGAAGAGCAGGTACTGCCTGAGGGGTTGAACCCAGGAACTCCCTCAACTTGGTTCTGACTCAGAGCCCAATCTGTGGTTCAGCACACATCTTTGTTGACTTGGGACTCTGCCCATCTTTTCCCTTCCATCTTTTCCTAACCCTAACCCTTTTCCCTTCCCTTTCCCTGCCTCATCCTGCTAAGATAACCCATCCCTAGGACACAGGTCTTCACACTCCAAGCTCAGACAGACCTTTTGCTTGGACTCCCTTTTTGTGACAGATGCTTTGGATCTATCAACAAGCACTATTAGTTAGCTAGTATGAGGCAGTCTCTGAGTTAGGCACTAGTCTATCCAAGCAGTGAATCCTTGCAGCCACTCAAAACAGCTTTTACTGACCCTAGCTTTGACCCAGGGCAGAACCAGTCTACTGTCTACTCTAGGTCATGAGGCTAGATCCACATATACCTAGACTATCTGGAAATGGATTTCAAAAAGCAAAGGTCAACATTTTCCCATAGCCTGAAACTCTGAAAAGGAAGCTGGTACAACACTCATGATATATGTGTATGTATATGCATAGCATGTGTAAATGACCATGTACAGAAATGCAAATGGACTCACATGTGTATGTGTATGCATTTTATGTGTATGTATACACATTCCTTGTGATTTGTGTGAATACATGCATGTATATGTTTATACATGTATAATACATTTATATATTATCTGCAATTTTTCAAAGCTATAGCTAGAGATGTATATCTATATTGACATAAATATACAGATATTCTTATTTGATCCTCGTAATAGCCCTATGAAGTAGGCACTATTGTTATTCCCATTTTACAATGAGGAAACTAAGGCAGAAAAAGATGAAGTGACTTTTCCAAGGTCACACGGCCAGTTAGAATCTAAGGCAGGATTCAAATTTAGGTCTTTCTGATTCCAGATCCGGCCCTTTCTACATCTAGCCAAGTACATGCATAAAACCATACATATATTTATGCACACATATGAAGCAACAATGTCTTTGAAAGGGCATTATCAGACGTTCACAGCAATCACATTCAACTAAGGACCCAAATCTGTTTCCCCTTGATTCAAGCTGAGAGAGACCCGTTGGTGCAGTACTTGGCTTACACACTAAGTGACTGGATTTCTAGGTGATGTGAGCTGATTCCTAGCTTGCTTTTCATTTACAAGGAAAGCTATCAAAGAAACAAAGCATAATCCAGTCACCCCACCCTTCAGCTAAGTAAGTAAACATTTATTATGCTCCTTCCTAGGCCAGGGAAAGAACCCTAAAATGCTGGGCACTGAGGACATACAGACCAAAATAAGATGGTCCCTGTCCTCAAGGAGCTTTCATCTTCTCAGAAGGTGATAACACCCTCATAAGTTAGAAAATATAAAATCTATACAAACTAATACAAAGCAATTTCCAAAGGGAGAAGGTGTTCGTAATAAGGCAGAAGGTGCTGAACCAGCTCTGAAGGAAGTCAACGACTCTGTGACACAGGTGAAGGGAAAGTGTATTCACATAAGGGAGATCCCTCATGCATGAAGGCTGGAAATGGATGGGAAATGTCCAGGCAAGATTGGATTGGAGAGTGTGTGAAGGATACTGAGATGAAAAGTGAATGAAGTAGGATTGGGGGAGGGAGCTCTAAAAGAAGCCTGGCTAAAGATGTATTTTAACCTAAAGGCAATGGCCCCTGAAGATTTTGAGCCAGTTAGGGGTAAGAGGGTCCAGCTTGTGTTTTAGAATGATCAGTTTGGCTTTCGGGGAAGAGGTTGGCTGCAGGGAGACCATCAGCCTGAACAAGCAGATGAAGCTCAGCCAATCAGCAGCCAAGGCACCAACCAAGACCAAGGACAAGAGACAGCCCTCAACCTACAGTAGAATTAGGAGGAAGGCATGATGCACGTCTCATCTGTTACTCAGTGCCCTCTCCCTAATCAAGAAACAGGGAGCCTTTTGAGTTGCAACATAAATGTTTCAGAGGTAGTGTTATCCTCAAAGGAGATTATAACCAAGGTGGGGCGGGGAAGAGAATTAGCATCTTTCAGGAAACACTGCCAGTTTTCCCTTGAATGAAAATCACGGCCTTGCCAACAGAGGTCAACACCTGCCAAGAAAATAAAACAAAGAAACAATGGACTTTTGCTTCTGGCCAAAGTTTTCTCTTTCCCGTTGGGAGGGTTCAATGCCTGGGAAGAATTAGGTCAAGCTGCTTTACTTACCTCCCTAGTGCCTGAGGTTCTAAATATCTGGATGTACCCAGTCAGGTGTTCCTTATAACTGCAAGTCCTTTAATGAAGGGGCAGTGACTGGTACACCCTTGTGCAAAGAGGACAGGCTAGCTCTCTCTTCTCTCTCCCCCAGTGTGTGCCTCTGTACCCAAACAGACAATATTCAAATATCTGATTTTCTACTGAAAGAAAGACAATCTTTATATACATGAAATACAACTTCAGAGCCAAGTTTTCTTCATACAAGGCTAAGTTTCTCATTTAGAATCATCACCTTCAACAACTTCCATTCAGCAATTCATTTTATTCAAAAAGTCATGCCCATTGATGAAACACTCACTGAGCTCAAGGCACACCATTTTCATGCTATGATTTCATGGAACTGGCCATTCTGTAAATGGTATCTGATGGAAATATCCTTGATTTAAACTACCCTGGGAGGTAGTGATCTCCCCAGCCCAGGAGGTCTTCAAACTCAGGCTTCAAGGCCACTTGGTGAGGCTGAGATGGGACAAATGACTTTGATAGGGTGAGGAAGTCAATGAAATAATGGCCAACTCTGCCACTCAGTGATTCATACTTTAAAAGACAATGGAAAATATGAAAAATTTGGAGAATGTTGGCCGAGATGAGGTTCCTCTCTTGGATGCCTCTTTGTAACAAAGGAATATGTGATCTGAAGGGGAAGAAGGAAATGGTTGTTTTTCTGGGACCTCTACAAGGGCTGGCTATCCCTGCCTACCAATTAACTGGCTGCAGAGGGCAATGTAGCAGAGTGGTCAGTAGAGGATGCCATTCTTCCAAAAGTTCATGCATGGTACCTTACCAAGTAGAGAAAATGATGTATACCTTAGGGCTCAAAGGTTCTTTGGCACAGAGAAAAGTCAAGCAACCCAGAACCAGTTTTTCCCTGCCCTGGCAAAGAGGGGAAAAGGAAATAAGCATTTATTAAGTGCTCACTCTGGGCAAGGGCCATGCGAAGCATTTGACAGCTATTCTCATTTGATCTTCATAACAATCCTCAGGGATGGGTACACTATTATCTCCATTTTTAAAGTTGAGGAAACTGAGGCAGAATGGTGAAGTGATTTGGCAAGGGTCACATAGCTAAGCGGCTGAGGTCAGATTTGATCTCAGGCTTTCCTGACACCAAGATCAATGGGTTACCCACCATAAGCCCCCTCCCCAAAGCCTCTCTCTTCTCCCTTCTCCTTTATTCTCCTTTCCTTCTTCCTCTCCCTCTTTCCACATAGGGAATCATACCCTATCCTATGGGGGCTCTGCCCAAGGAATATAAATTTTGGTCACTGAAACCTTCCAGGAAATCTTGGGATTTACAGGCTAGATTTCTTTCTTAAGGACCAAGTCTTAAACCCAATTCACTCTAACTCTCATTGATTGGCCAACAATAGATACCAGTCCCAGACAAACTGTTTGGGCCCTGATGGCTCAGAGTATATGTAAATAGCAATTATTTCTTGTTTTGGCCAGAAACTATGAGAGTCTTCCCCTCCCAGACTGATTTTTTTTTTTGAGTAGGTAAAAAGAGGCCATGTTTTGTCTCATTTCTTGCCTAGCCTTAACCACTGAATGGGTGTTGCCTCAGTCAAACTGAGACCTAGGAAAGACCTTAGTTCTAAAAGGCCAAGATCACCCACTGCATCCGGAGCTATCTCCAGTCATCCTGAGTTGTATCTTGCCACTGGATCCAGATGGCTCCAGAGGAGAAAGTGAGGTTGATAACTTTGCACAGTCTTCTCTCACTTCAATTCTCTTACAAGTCAGGACATCACCTTCCTGATGCCATGGCCCTCTTGGAAAAGGAAGGAAAAATAGTAACAGTAGCAGCAGTCTTTATGTTAGAATGTGATGTATCAGGTATCAGGCAGCATGAAGATCTTAATAAGTCTTACTTATTCCAGAGTCAGAATCTAATTTCTCAGTCAGCCTGGATAGAAGTCTTTCAGGACCCAGATCTGCACAATGTCAATTCTGTACAAATTCTGAGAATTGAATGATTATCCAAGAACTTTTACTGTGCAAAGACAGGCTTCATCTTTGAGACTGCAATCTGCCACTCTGGGACAAGTAAGGGAGGGAGCCTGGGGTCCATTTGGCTGGGAGTGTGCAGGGAGGGGGCATTTCTATCAGTGCAGCTCAGCACACTCTGGGCTGAGAATCTCCTAGATTGCTGACTTGCTCTGGGTACCAGAGTCGGTAGGTGTCAGTGGCAGGTTCTACAATAATGACAATTGGTATTCACACTGGTATTCAGAGAGATGCACAGGGCTTTACAAAGAGTATGTCATGTAAGCTTCACAGCAATCCTCTTAATAAAGGCTGGCAAGTATTTTGTGTTTGCCCATTTTCATGCTTTGATTTCATCAGGTTGGGAAATTCTTGATTTGGAAATACCCTCTGATGACTCAGATTCCCATTTTACAGGAAGCTGAAGATCAGGACGACACAGCTAGTCTGTCCTGGAAACCACACTGAATCTGGTTCTGACCAACTCCAGCATGCTCGCCATTATATTAGAGAGCCTTAATAGCTGAATTCATATTGGTCACCATGGCACCTTCACTCTACTTATTTCCTATTCAATCCTATGTAGGGTTTACTTTGTATCCATTTGTTTGCATGGTGTCTTTCCCATTAGATTGTAAGCTCTTTGAGGACAGGAACTGTCTTTTATCCCTTTTTGTATCCCTAGCACAGAGCCTGGCTTAAGAAACATTGATTAATTAACAACAATGAACTAGGAGTTCTCCAAGATTGTAAATTTCAAAGCAGGAGCCCATCCAAGTGGTCATGGTCAATCTCAATATGACTATAGAATTACAGAGCTTGAAGGTTATCATCAAACATGAGGAAACCAAAAATGTGACCTGATCTAACTGCAGTCAAATGAGTGTAAAAGTTATGATATCCAGGTCTCCTGACTCTGCTCCACTACTGATAAAGTCACCAGTAAATAAACAACATGTCAAAACAATATCCTGAATAGAAACTCTAGGAATACACTATGTCTGAATCCAGATTCTCTCTTTCTAGTTTGGGGATCATGAGAAAGTCACTTACTCTCTCTGACCCTCACTTTCCTCATCTCTAAATGGGGAAAAAATTATACTTTTACTACCTATCTCACAAGGTTGTTAGAATACCCTTGCTATACTCTAACTCAGTTATAGCACAACTAAAATATAATATGCTATCCTAGGCACACTGAAAAGCGAAAATATATCCAGAGGAAAAGTTGAAATGTACAAGGCATTTCAACTAAGTGCAACCAATCCATTCAAATTAATTGAGGACTTGTGGGACTCAAGCTGGTCTGGACTTTAAGGATTTGTACTAACTATCACGATAGAAATACACATTTCTAAAATGCCAGTTTTTTGACTCACTCAACTGATAATTGTGGAGGAAAGCACACCACTGGAGGCTCATGAGCTATAGAATTCAACAACTGCCTCTGACCCTTCAGGGAGATGTAGCTCCTATGGTCTAGGGCTCAAGCCTGCCACTCCAGGTGAGGGGAGGGAGAGAAGCTCTGGTAATACTGCACTGATTTTTCACCATGTGACTAGGCAAATTGTTTGACCTCAAATTAGTTTCCTCATCTGCAAGATGAGAGGAAGAGGTGGGCTTGATGGCATTTAATATCCCTCTTTCTAAATCCATAAGTCTATGATCATAGTCCAACTCCTTCATTTTACAAATGAAGAAATTGAGTCCTGGAACAGTGAACTGCCTCATCTGAAGCAGTAAATAATAGATGATGTAGCATCTGAGTGATTGGCAGAAACATACTTTTTGAAAAGAGCTTACATTTTTCTCTGTGGCACACACACACACACACACACACACACACACACACACACACACACACGAAGACTGGGGGGGGCAGGAAAACCTCTGTTGTGTGCTATGAAGATTATAAGAATGACTTTATTGTCTGACAAATGAAGGGTTGGTGGGTGCTCTCCAAAGTCTAGCATTCTGTGATTCCAAGACTCATCAGAAGAGAGTCATCTCCCCATTCTCAAGCATCCACCACTTGGGCACTGGGGGAAATCAACTCGAGGGTGGGAAGAGTTTAGGCTGGGTGGGAGAGCTGGAGGCAGGGAAGGGGGTGAGGAGAAAGAGATTCCAGACTAATCATGATGCTTAGGGGTATAAGTAAAGCAATTCTTTCCCTTTTTTAAAGCAATTTACTTTTTACGAGCTTTTTTCTTCTTTTACATAAAGCAAGAGTTCTCAATCTATGGTCTCTGGTTCTAGGGGTAGATTTCAAGAGATCTATAAACTTGGATGGAAAAAAATGACCTATCTATTTTCACTAACCTCTAAGTGAATTTGAGCATCCCCTCCCATTATGAATGCAGGCAACAAATCCATTGCTGACAGGGATCCACGGGCTTCTTGAGGCTGCCAAAGAGAGTCCAACAATGTTCAGAATCCCTGTTGTAAAAGATTAGTTTTTAGGTAAAGGTTGCCCCTGGGGGCAGGTTTCCTGGAAAATCAGGCTTCCCTCTTGGAAGAATTCATGTTTTACTTGAAAAAGAGAAATTTGTGACTTTTTAAAAAATATTTCCGCCCCAGCTGAGTAACTCTCTCATGATAATTAGAGAGCAACCTGAGGACTAAATGAAGGTGTGAAGAGTCTTGCCCCTAGAAAGTGAACCAGCAAGTTCTGGACAAATCCTGAAGAGCAGCTTGGACAGAGCCAAGGCAGGAAGTGCTGTCCACCAGCCTTGGCAGGATATCTCTTCAGGCCTTTGAGATTTGCCAATTTCTTTACACTGGTATCTTGTACCCATTTCACAGAGATTAAGAGACTTGCCCATGAAATCAGGGCCACCTTCCCCAGAACATGTTCCCTCCTTCCTTCTGTTTTCTCTGCATTTTCCAAATATTCTGTATTTATTTATCTTTGCCCCCATCAAATGTAAATCTGTTGAGGACAGAATTTGTTTCCTTCTTGTCTTTGCTCTACAGTGCCTGGTATTTAGTAAGCACTTAATAAATGCTTGGTGGATTTTTTTAAATGACTTGCTCATGGCTGCATAGGTCAAAGGCAGGATTTGAACATAAGTCTTGCCCATGGTTCACCAAATCAAGAAATGTCAGAGTTGGAAGGACTCCTCAGAAGATATCTCATCCTGCTGGACCTGGAAATAATCTCTTCTATGACACAATTGTTTAGTGGTCATCCATATCTCATTTAAATATTGCTAGTGAAAGGATGATCCATAATACAGGTGCTTAGAAAAAATGCCCAGTGAGCAAGGAGGCTCCCTGTTAGTTAGACTCAGAGGGCTTGTGTCCTTGAGAGTCAGGCTGGAACTTGTGTCCTTGAAGGTCAGACAGATTTTCTCCCCATACTGGGAAGGATTGAAAAGTGCAGAAACCTGAGAGCTGTGATCTTGGAAAGGTACCTGTTAGACTGGCCTGTCTTTGCCTTTCTCAGCACTTACCACAATGACTGGCACATAGTAGGTTCTTAATAAATGCTAGTTGATGGACTGACCCTGGGAAAAAGACTGTGCTAAACTGGAACCTTTTAGCCTCAGAGGGGCAGAGGTTGACCTGGAATGTTTGAACCCAAGATCAGGGTTGCTTCTGGGAAGTTGGCAGCAGCTGCAGCAAATGCACAATAGCTGCATTTGGGCTGAGTGTGGCCTTATCCTCTAGGGTAGAGACCACACAGCCATTGGGTCCAGCAAGATGATTTTGTCTCATGTAAAATTGTCCCCTCTTTGTGAAGCATGTCTGTCATGTGACCATGCACAGGGAGAAGGAGATAGAGAATGTAACTAATTTGTTCACAATTGTGTCCAAAAAGGCCAAAGTTTAAGCCTCTGTCCAACATGTTGATGGGCTTTCCCCTACCTGGGGGCTTTAAGCTGAGGGAACCTCAGTGGCTTTCATGATATCCTTAAAATACAGAATTAAACTAATATGGGATGTTGTTTTCCCTTTGTCCTGGACTAAAGAATGAGTCAGCTTTTTTATTGCTATCTGGGACAGTGAAAGGGTAGCATGGAGGACAGTCCCTATTTTGGGCAGGGGAACAGGAGGTGGGGCCAAGTCTGTCTGGAACTCCCACATTCCTCTGGTGGGAGGGAACTCCAATGGACAGTGTCTTTCACTTTGAGTTTCTCTTAGGCAGCCAAACTCTGCCAGATGGTTCCCTCCACTAAACAACTACATGAGTATAGCTCATGGCTACCAATCTAGTAATACTATCAGCAGAAGAAACGAACACAGACTGACCCAAAGTTATCTAGTCAAGACACATTTATTAAGTTCCACTGTATGCCAGGGAGAGCCAGGTAGCTCAATGGATAGAGCATCTGAACAGGAGTCAGGAAGACCTCAGTTCAAATCTACCCTCAGACACTTACTAGCTGGGTGACCCTGAGCAAGTCACTTTACCCTATTTGTCTCAGTTCTTCATCTGTGAAATGAGTTGGAGAAGGAAATGGCAAATGATTAGAGTATCTTTGCCAAGAAGACCCCAAATTGGGTCACAAAGAGTTGGATGCAATTGAAATGACTAAACTATATATCAGGCACTGTGCCAAGAGCTGAGGATACAAAGAGAGACAAAAGACAGCCCCTGTCCTCAAGAAACTCACAATTTAATGGGTATTCAGCCTCCCTAATTTATCAAGGTTTGCAAAACCCTTTTACATACATTATTATCTCATTTGAGCTCACAAGAATCTTATGAAGCAAGTGCTATCTCCTCCCATTTATAAGAGTGGAAACTGCTCAGAGAACATTAGTGAGTGCCCAGAGTTACACAGTGAGTGAATGTCTATGGCAGAATCTGAACTCAGGTTTTCCCCATTCCATGCATCATGTCATGATGACTCTGGACACACACATGGAGGAGAATTTCTGGGACTGCAGAGTAGTACCTGTGAACAATGAGGGGACAGGGCTCCTTTCTCCCCTCTAACAATTCCCCTGATGTCACCTCCACAAAGAAGTCAGTTATGCTTCTGGGATGGAGACAGACACATCAGCAGCAGGACTTGAACCCAGGTCTTTCTGTGCCAATGTAGGTTCTCTATCCACCAAGATATCTGTGCTTTAGAGGATCTGGGAAAGGAGGAGTTCAAGTCAGATGACCCCCTATATCCACTTCAACCATTCTCTACTCTGATAGGCTCACTGAGGGCAGCTGTCTCTCAGGCCTAAGACATGCAAGACCTGGATTCTGGGGGAGAAATAAAGGAAGGAGACCACAGAAGTGTCTGAGTAAGGATGGGGAGGGGGTGGAAAAGGGGTTAGAGAGGGGGTCAGGGGAGGAGTACGAGTAGGAAAAAGGGTCAAGGATTACAAGGGTGCAGAGACTCTTGGATGAGGGAGGGCCTGGACCAGCTTAAGCAACTTACTTTTTCATGGAAATTTTGAATGTATTTGTTTACTCTTAAAACTGGATCTCCGAACCTCACCCTGGCTGGGATGGCAGAGGCTGCTCCTGCACACAGCCCCCTCTAATGGGCATGAAATTGGACATGCTCTGTGTCTGACCTGGGCCCATTGGGCAGCCTGCTGGCCTCCTATCCTTTAAGGTCTCATTACTTCCCAGGGACACCCAATGGATGTACCCCTTTGCAGGTCAAAGTTCCTGGGGCTCACATAATCCCCCAGACTCCACCTCCTGGCTGCTGGCTCTGCAGTCAGGTGCTGTCACACTCAGTAGAAAACTATTGCTCTCTGAAGGCAAGTCACCCAAAGCTTCCCCTTCTGGGACAGATCATTGGAAGAGCATTTTAGTGAAGTCAACTGAGCTCCTCAGAAAAGTTGTTTCAAGAAAAAATGAGGCCAACTAGGTATCAGTGTTCATTTCAACATGAGCTGACTAACTGTCCCATGATAATGAAGGAGAAATTCTGCCTCTTTGCCCTTTCCCATTCCTCATCAGGGCGTCCTTAGAGAGCTTCTTGACCTTTTGCCTTCAAAAATCTGGTTTTCATCATTTCAGAATTGATTCAGACCTAAGAGAGCATAGGAAAACTCATAGACTGGAGGTTTGTAGTCACCTTTGAAATTCCTCTTCGAAAAATAGCAGTAATACAATACTGTACTTGTCTCCACACACACAAAATCAGCTTCTCTCTAGAAGTGGCATGAGGGGACTTGTCATAGGGTCATGGAAGTAGAACCAGCAGGGGTCATCAAGGCAACAGAGACCAACCCACTCATCCACCTAAGCGAATGTGCTCAGGTACTACTCTAAGGCTACAGAAATTCTCCCACGTGGATATTTAGTGTCATCATGACATAATACATAGGTTCGAATCCTGCCACAGACTCACGAGCAATGGGACCCTGGACCAGTCACTGAAGCCATCTGAGGCAGTTTCCACACCCATAAAATGCAGGTAACAACAACACTTACTTCATCAGGCTCTCGTGGGCTCAAATGAGACAGAGTCTGTAAAGAGGCTTTGCAAACCTTGAGGCCTAGAATAAGGAAGCTAGGGATATGATGTCCCCTGGTCTGGGACTTCATTGGCATATGGAGATCCTGGCATGAGGACACTCCCTCTGCCAAACATGAGTCATAGTTGGTGGCCCAGAGGAGCCCATAGACTGGCGTACATGCCCCCAATCTGGTAGATTCTCACAACAACCCTGGGCAGCTCATGCTCTAGTTACTGTTATCCCCACTGTGAGAGACACACATCTAGAGAGTGCTGCAGGTAGAATTCAAACCCAGGACCCTCCTGCTTCCAAGTCCACCAACACTTGGCCTCTACACATCCTGGCCTCCTGGCCTCCCATGGACAGGCACCTGTGAGGTCTGGGAGGACAAAGTCAAGAATGATGAGGAATGAGTGGGGGAGGGGGTTTTGTTGCAGACCTTCTGAAGCACATTGAAGCCTGGGAGCATATTTCATGGAGTCTGAGATCTTGCCCATCTGCATCTCCCCTCCAGATGTCCAGATGACACCTTATCCAGGCCCATGTAGTCCTCCAGGAGTCACTCTTGTCCTGTTCTGCATAAACTTTGGGTTACCTGGAGGCCTGAACTCTTCCCTTCTTGGAAACCAGTGAAATCAAGGGACAGCTGGCATCCCTCTTGCCAGGACTTGTCCACCTCTCCTTCTGGCCCTCCATTACAGAATCACTGCGGCAGAATAGAGCCTAGGAGTCCGGAAGGCCAGCCTCGAACACTCCCTAGCTGCATGTAACATCTCTGAACCTCAGCTTTCTCAAATGCAAAACGGGGTAATACGAGCATCTGCATCACACTCAACACTGTAAGGATCAAATGAAATGGTATACACAAAATGCTTCCCAAACCCTAAACAGCTGGAGAAATGTCTGCTACTACTAGTGCTTCTCCTGAAGAATTCATTAGGAATACGCTACTGGGCAGCTAAGTGGCAAAGTGGGTAAGGTACTGATCCTAGAGTCAGGAAGACCTGAGTTCAAATCCACCCTCACACCTTGTGTGACCCTGGACAAGTCACTTTACCCTTTTTGCCTCAGTTGCCTCCTCTGGAAAATGAGCTAGAGAAGGAATGGTAAACTACTACAATGTCTCTGCCAAGAAGACCCCAAATGGGGTCACAGAGCATCAGTCAGGACTGAAATGGCTCAACAATGACGTGCTGCAACCTACGTATGTATGGTCTTCATGAGTAACTCTTCAGGTGTCCTTAAACTTTAATACCTCAGGGACCATGAAAGGGATTGGGAACCTGTGGCCTTCTAGGTCCTTAGTTGTGGTCTTTTGACTGACTCCAAGTTTTATAGCACAAATCCTTTTAATAAAGGGATTTTTTCTGTGAATTAGGGATTCAGTCACAGGGTCACCCTTGAGGTCCTAGAGGGCCACATGTGGCCTCAAGACCAAAGATTCCCCACCTCTGGACTATACAGTCCTCTGGTATCACCCAAAGAAGATGGTGTTAAATATAACAGACCTTTGTCTCGGGGTCATAAAAAAAAAATTACACCTTCCTGAAAGGTGATCCGTTCACCCACTTTTTTTTCTCTTATTCAATTCTGGGTCAAAAATAGTAAATTCATGGTTCCTCTACAGGTTTAATCCAAAACATACTGGATGTGCATGTGGGGGGGTGGTGGTGTATGTGTCTGTGTGCATGTGATAAATATATACACACATGTCTATGTGTGTATATGTATATATGTGTGTGTGTGTGTGTATATATATATGTATGTATATATATATACATATACATACATATATACGTATATATGTATATATATATGTGTATATATATATCTATCTATATATATATATATATATATGTATATATATGGGGAAGAGTTGAGAAAGAGACAGAAACAAAGAATTGGTGATCCAATGCAACTTTCCCTTTTTCCAATGCCTTTCCTAAAAATAGCCCAAATCTGGTAGTAACTGCACCAATTAAATAAAGCCAAAATCTCTGTTCTCTTTGGGGAAAGGGGAAGTTTTGGTCATGGACAAAAGGTCAGACCTTTGCATCTGTGCGATGTGTCTAGGGATGCTTCAAAGCCAAACAGGATAAAAGGTTTGAAGATCTCATCTGAATGGATCCAGCAAATTGCATGACAGTCCAAACAGCCTGCAAAGACACAGAGCTGACTTCACTAGCTCTCTCTAGGGTATTCCAAAGTGGCTCAGAACCCTTAAGCCCAAGGTGAACCATCTCCTGTTAATAATCTTGCTTTCAGACAGCAGTCACCCCAACCATACTGACCACCCATCTCTTGCCAAGTCTTTATTTCAGGGTTTTTGGAAGGAATCTCTCTTTTGCTTGTTGCTGGGTGCCAAGTGCACTTAAGCACTTGACCATTTCACTTTCAGTCCAGAAACAAAGACTGATTGAATGATCATGTCCATTGGCTAACTTGTTGGAGGATGTGCAAAGTGCTTTTCATACATAGCCCCCTCCACAAAGACTTTTGTTCTGTTACTTTAGTTTAAGAGGCATTCGAATGTTGGGGAGAAGCTCGACTACCATGATTGGAGAAAAAAGACAGAGATAATTGGGACCATTAACTGCCTTCTTTAGGAAAGATGGTAGAGACATTTTGAGACAACTGAATTTCTTTCATCCTGTAGAGAAGATATCCTGAGAATTCTTAAAAGATTGTAAATGACCCTCCTGAGAAATCTGTATTTTCAGCATTGAGAAGGAATCAGCAGTTACAGTTGATAGTTGGAGGTGACTGACTGTATCTTGATCAGAACTGATACATTGCTGAAATGTGTAGATGACTGTATTGGTTGTTACTTGTTAATAAATTGTGTGAGCAGGAACAGTGATATTTATTTAACCCTATAAGACTGGGCAAGTCACTGGACCCTGTTTGACTTCATTCTCTCATCTATAAAACAGGAAGGAAATGGCCAACCACTTCAGTGTCTTTACCAAGAAAACCCCAAATGGGGTCACAAAGAGTTGGACGAGACTGAAAAACAACTAAACCATAAGACTTGGCTTGAATTAGAAAGAGGGGAGCAAGAGCTGAAGGAAAGAAAGTTCTCTGGTTTTTGTAAGCTTGAGTGGGAGCTCTGAGCTAATTGATGAATTAATAAGCTGAATTCTGCATTCCTGTAATCCTCTGAGGAACTATCAGAACATTCCCCCATGACTGTCTTGTAGAATTAGCAAGGGAATGAATCAGGAGCAGGCAGAGTGGCAAGGGCTGTGTGGCAGCCAATAAGTCACCACACCACCCACCAGACTCCATTTAGACTTCATTTAAACCCAAATACTAAAAACATATCACCTATTATTAGGAAATCGATCAGTCAGCAAATACTTATTAAATGCTTACCATGTTTAACCCTGTACTAAATGTAAAAGACACAAAGGCAAAAACATGGTCCCTGCCCTCAGAGAGCTCATAGTCTAATGGGCAAAACAGCATACAAGTTACTATTTATTTGCAAAACATATACACTGGAATAAATGGAAGGAAGCAAAGTTCAGAGGGAAAATATATTAGGAACTAGAAAAAGGAAGGATGGACTGCAAGGGATAGCAGAAATCACATAGTCCAATCTCCTTATTTTACAAATAAGGATACTGAGGCCCAAGGAAGCCAAGTAACTTAGTCAAGGCCTCACAGTTAGTAAGTGGCAGAGCCAGGACAGACTCAATGTCAGAAGATCCAGGTTCAAAGTCCCAATTCTAGTTGTGACAAAGAGCAAGTCACAACTCTGTGCCTTAGTTTTCTCATTTGTAAAATGGAGGCAGTAATATTTTGCTACCTCCCTCACAAGGATTGTTGAGAAAATCAAATGACATAATTGTTAATGTGCTTAGTAAACGCTTACACAACAATGACTAGCATTTAGAGAAAGCTCGAAGGTTTGCAAAGTGCTTTATTACAAATGATATCATTTTGTTCTCTCAACAACTCTGGTGCTGTTTCTATCATCCTCATTTTACAGATGAGGAAACTGAGGCAAAGAGCAGCCAAGTGACTTATCTAGAGCCACATAGCTGGTAAGTTTCTGAGGCTAGGTTTAAACTCATCTTTCTGACTCCAGGCCCAGTGATCTATTCACCATGCCAACTCACTTTCTAAATTTTTAATATGATAGGGAAGATAAGATATGTAAAAATAAATATAGAAACAGGAAACAGTGTAAAGTGTTGTGGGAATTTATAAAAGGAAGGATCAGGGAAAATCTCAAAGAATGTGGAACTCAAAGGATGCTTTGAGTTCTGAGGGGTGGAGATGGGGGGCACAGCAGAAAGGATGCTTTCTGGGCAAACCAAAGAGTAGCAGCCCAACTGCCATGTGATCAACCAGCCCTTCCTGAACTCCCCCCATGAGAGGAGCTCACTCCCTTCCAAGGCAGCCCAGCCCACTCTGAAGCAACTCAAAGTCATTAGATGTTGTCCCCTGACATTTAGTCGAAATGTGCCTCTTTACAATTTCTACCCAGTGCTCCTAGTTCTGATCTCTGAGACCAGACAAAATCAGTGCATTCTCTCTCCTAAATGGACTTGGGAACCCAAGTGACTTAAGTGTGTAGGACAATGTGTCCTGCAAAGTATCCAGCCCATGGTAAATAACTAATAAATGCTTAATGATGAAAATAAATGTGACATATAAGAGAATATTTGGAAATCTAAAAATCTCCAAAATGAGACCTCTTAGGGGTCACTTTGGGGTTATAATCATGCACAACTGTAGACATTAAAAACTAGGTACATCCTTTGAAAATTGAATTTGGGCAGCAACCAAACTGGGAAAACCTGTCACCAAACCCTTTGACATCAAAGCCCATCTTAGCTCTCCTCCTCTTAGGGTATCAGAACATGACCGACATCCCAGATTGAGCAGAGAAGTCACTGCTGGAGGCATAATGGCCTGGCAGCCCTCTGGGAATGCCTCCACCTCGAGGAAACGTTCTCATTCCTTATTCCATACCTTGGTTCTTCTTGAAGCTGCATTAAGTTCAAGCAAATGTAATCTTGTTTAAATGAACAAATCCCGAAAGTCCTAGATGAACAATAAAGGCCATTTTTCAGAGCCTTCTCTAGTCAAGTATTTGCATCAGATAAGAAATGTCATCTCCTAAATCTGATCAGTCTCCAGAAAAGAGACAAAGAAAAAAATCCCAGTCAGGCTCTCAGAAGCCTGGCTCTTCCCTAGGCTCCATGAGCTTGTTCCAGTTCCTTAGAGATTTCCCAGCTATATTTCAATAACACTGGTTTCCTTTGTAAGCCAAAGTATTTTACTTTATGCATTTAAAAACAAAACTCTGGGAAGGGTCCATAGGGGTCAGCAGACGGGCATCCAAGGGATCAAGAACATGCAGTACAAGGCATCAGAGACTGGTTTGTTCTTTCCAAATGAATACATTTGGGGTAAGATCAGTGTAGAAAAAGCAGGTAATTACCTCCTAGCCAGTGTCATTTGGGAAGGTCCCATTCTCCTCAAAATATCTGCTTCTACTCACTTTTGATACTTAAAGTCCTGGTTATAGAAAACCGTCTTCCATTCCATCACTAGAGATGTCTTCAATATAAATTTGATTGGGAAAGAGAATAGTCTGGCCAAGTTCCAATAGAGTGGTAATGGCTGATGTATGCTCCTTTTTCTGAAGAGCTTATTTAATGGGATAGGGAAGGGAGAAATTAAGGGTAGAGGAAAGAGGTGGCTGGGGACAGGACCCTCCCAATTTTGCCTAGGGCCAGGCCTAAGTAGAGTGTACAGTACCTTATCTTTCAAAGCATTTTTAGGGACAACATTACTGTCTCTGGAATCCACTGTTTCTTTCTCTCAGAACTCAGAGGTGATGACCTTCAGGGAAGGAGTCATAGGAAGCATGGGGCCTGGTGGAGGACTGGCTTAAATGCTTAGAGCTCAAGTAGAAACTCTAGAAACTTTGTGGGTTATTTTAGAGAGAAGTTCAGACATGTGTGAAGGCCCTCCAGTAGGCAGTTTATTTTAAAGTAACAGTCACTAGGTATGGGGCCTGGACCTGGATTTCACTGGGCTCCCAAGGCAGGTAAACTTCCTCTATCAGTACAGACTGACACCTTTTCTGGAATAATTTTAGGAGAGTTCCTGACCTTTATTGTATCCTGGACCACTTGGGTAACCTGATGAAGCCCTTTCCAGAATCATGTTCTAAAGTACTTAGAATAAAATATATAGGATTGCAAAGGAAACCAATTGCACCAAACTAGTTATCCAAATATTTTTAAAAGAACAAATTCAAGGTTAAGAACCTTAGAGAACTGTCTCTAAATTGAAACACGGAGGGTGAAGTGACTTGCACAGGGTCATAAAGCTCCATAGTCCCTGATGGGTCCTGAAGCCAGGTCAAGGGTGGGTCTCTAACCACACTGATCCATATCTATAATTGATTCAACAAGAAAATGAAAATTCCATACTTCTTTTTCAAGTGATACATAATTGAAAGAAGGAAAACTAAAAGTTAAAAGAAACTCAAAGAGAAAATTTCCTGAAAGGTCAATGATCTGCCTTCTTTACATTTGAAAAATGGGGCAATTGAGAGAAATGCTACGCAACTCTATAGAGTTTGGAAAGAGGAGTGAGAATATTTGCTGGGAGAGTAAGAAAACTAGTCCTTCATCCAAGGGTTCCCAAAGATGAAGAGATTCTCCTTAAGAGGCAAGCTTGGGACCTTCCTTTGCATTTAAATGAGCGATTATGCTCAGCAAGGGAGAAACCCATCCTCCTCCATCAGCGCCTCCTACCTACAAAATCCAATTTGGAAACAAGTTGAATTTTCAGGTAAAATGCACTGAGGATGTTTCCTCAGTTGTCCAACATTAAGAGATAGCTTTTACCTAATTTCTCTAAACTCCAAGCACAGAAAGGTCTTGGTCACAATCGCAGACTTCCATTCAGTTTCCTTAAGGAAGACAACAAACACCTCACATTCACCGGATGAAAAGCCTAGAGCTAAAAAGGGTAAGTGTCCTTGGCCTGCGACACATGGAATGCTTAGGAAAAACAGATAAGGTATGTGGGAATGTTGGCCTTGGAAGAAATGACTTGGCATCATTTGGACAGAAGCACATCCATTCTCCAAGTGGAAGACCCCTGGCACCAGCAGCAGCCCCAAAGTCTTCAAGTGTCGGCTGCTCTCCAGAGAATGGGAAGGATACACAGTGGCCAATTCACATCTGCCTCCAACCACATCGGGAGGCAAAATTAGCTCATGAGACTTGATGTTCTCATCGAGGAAAGACGTCAAATGCTGATGTTTCCATTTCAGTGCAAGAAATCGCAGACATTGTCTGAACAGATGAAATGGCATCAGATCCCGGAAATACTGCCAAGAAGTGGGGAATACAGGTACAGAATAGGGGAGAGCTGTGGCTGCAGAGAAGCTGGGAAATAGAGAAAGAAAATGGAGACATTTTCTTTGTGAATATCTTACCGACTTTATCCTTCGAAGAGGATGAGAAAGGTGCATAAAGACATTGGATTTATGATTCTCAGAGAACTAACTCATGTGGGGACTATGTTCTCAGAAGAGAAGGTCTTCAAGGTTACAGTGAAAGTGTGAGGTGACTCAGGCTTTCTTACAGCAAAATACTTATTCATAATTATTTATATCTTTATTTTATCATTGGTGTCATTGCCAATAAATTATATATTCAATAATCTTAATATTCTCTTGGTGCTCAGAGAAAATGAGATGAGACAGAGACAAAGACAGAGACAGATAAAGAAAGAGACAGACACAACAAAGGAGGGAGGAGCTACTATTGGGAAAGGAGGTTTTTCCAATCTGTTAAGTAAGTCATATTTTGCTTTAGTTGGTTAATTGAAAGAAAAATGGAAATTTTAGTAATTAATGAGGAAATATCCAAGCATGTCCCTGGATTAACCTAGAATTTGGGATGATCATATTAAATGTGATCCCAAGTCAAGTAGCAAATTGAAGAGTGACCTGTAAGTGAGGTTGGTGACCCATGTAACCCTATTCCATGTCTGGGGCATTCGTTAGACACTTGGCTGTACAATGATTCTTGTCAATTAGGCACCAAACCCAGTTGTTTCGTTGATGAAAGAGTATAAACGCTGTCAGCACTTTCTGAATTTGGGCGCCCTAGGGAAAAACTTGGGCCACCCCATCCCCACCCCCTTTAATGAGTACTCATAATTCCTGCTGAGCTGTGCCTGCAGTTAAAAACCCACAAACAAATAACTTCTGTGTTTGGAAAGGCAGCCTGGTGCCCTCAGAGCGCCGGCCTTCAACAACAATTCTTGTTTACTCTTGGTGATCTTGGGCGGTAGTTCTATCTCTCCCATTTCTTGGCTCTGGAACTATGAACCAGTCACTATATCTTTCTAACCCTCAGTCTCTACATCTATAAAATGGGGATATTTACTCCTAATTTACTACTACTACTAATGACCTCTCAAAGTTGTCATCATGTAAGGGCTTTGTAAAACCTTAAAGAGCTGTATGAATATGTTACTACTATTTTTCCAAAAACCACCAGCCCTGGTCCTATCTTCCTGAAGTATCCTCCGGATTTCTGTTTGCTTCCGGACAGAGCTCTGTAACCTGTATTTTAATTTATCAAACAAAGATTTATCAAGCATCTACTATGTACAAAGCACTGTGCTTGGTACTGAGAATACAGAGACAAAAAGAGAACAATGCCTGCCCTTACAGAGTTTATAGTCAGGATACAGAAAGTGCACAGAAAAAGTAAATTTTAAATCATTTCAGAACAGAGGGGACATTATCAACTAAGCTATGTACAAAAGCAGAATCAAGAGAAGACATGTAAAATCCAGGCAGGCGCTTAAGTGGAACCAGCTGGATGGGAAGCAGAGGCCTGCAGAGGGCCTGGAGAAGCAGCGAGAGCTGGAACAGGCTCAGGATTTCCCAATTTATTCTAGAGGTAAGAAGGAGCCATTGTGGACTTGGGGGATGGGGAGTGGCGTGCACCATCTCCAGGATGTCCCAAAAGATGTAGTGCAGTTTTAAGTTTATGAATATTAATTTGTGTGAAAGCTGGCCCCGACTCAATCACAGCCTACCATAATCCCTCGAAAATTCTCCTAGACTTTCTTCCCTGAAACAAGAGTTTGATCAATACTTCTCAGTCTGCATCCCTATGGAAAAGAAACTGAATGATTCCATTTTAAGGACCACTCAAGTAATAAAAACCATCTTTAATCATCTGGTTGGTATTAAGGGCACACTCCACCATCCCCAATGTCCCTTCTTCCACCCCTCACAAGTGAATATATTGAAACTGATCATCATTAAGAGGCAGGAAAGAATTGAAGGGGAAAAATAATCTTTATAAACCAAAGCCTGTGCTGTGTCCAGGAGGGATGTTCTGAAGCACTGTAATTTTCCAATTAGTCACTCAGAAACTCAAGCACTAGATTTTTAAGTGGTTCATTATGGAGTCCCATGCTCCATGCAACTCCAAATAGGAGCATTATGATTTATGACCACTGCTCTCTATTACAAGAAAAAAAATTAACAGGAAGCTGAGATACAGGACATTTAATAGCAAACTTCTGGGGCTATATATACATAGATACATTTACATATTTAGAGATATAGATTATATATATTTATAGGCATATCATCACAATACATAGATATATTTACACTTATGGCTACCTTATATATATTCATAAATATATGACATGCTATGAATGTGAGTTACATATGTGTGATATATTATGCTATATACATATGATATCTTTATATATGCACACATATCTATTTTAAACAGGAACATTTTTAAAAGGTCATGGCTATATCGCCTTGACAAGTTTTCCAAAGGATAGCTCTAGCAATTACCAAATGAAAAACAGACTTGACTCGTTTAGTCAACAACAAACAACTGAGTCATAGTGCCACCATGATTAGAAGGGACTTTGAAGGTTCTTCAAATCCATTCCCCATTTAGAAGGACTAAAAAATATTTCCAATCAACTAGTATTTATTCAGCAATTTCTGTACTAAGATGTTGCCATTTTAAATCATCACACATATAACTAAACTGATTCCAGTTTTCTCCACCCCTTTGGGGACCCTACAACACGAAGGAGGTGATGCTGCAATTTAAGCCTATTTCCTCTTGCCTTCTCCTCCAAAGAGTGGGAGCACTTCTCTGACTGTTGCCTCCTTCAGTCTGAAGTAACCCTCTTAAAAGAACTGATGTGGGTGTTCATTCTTCATTGCCGAAGAAGACCATGCCATCATAGAAATGATGACATGACTTGCACTTGACTTTGTTTTAAGTGAGGGAGGGTTGTGCAGGTCACTAGCCCCACTTCTCCTCCAGAGCCATCTGTATCCAGTGACCAGATATTCATCAGGACGACTGGAGATGGCCCAGGATTGGGGTTAAGTGACTTGCCCAACATCACACAGCTAGTGAGTGTCAAGTGTCTGAGATGAGATTTGAACTCAGGTCCTCCTGACTCTTGCACTGGTGCTCTATCCACTGTACCACCTAGCTGCCCTAAATGAACAGATAGCCTCATTTTCAACCTTTAATTTTCCACATCTACCTCTTCCTATTAAGAAGTCTAAAATCACCATATTATTTTGGTCAAGTATTAACTAATGCCAAATAGACAGAAAGAATTAATTCTGTTTATAACACCAATGAGCTACCAAAGTGATTTTGGAAGCACAGATCTGACCATCTCACCCATCTCTCATGAAACCCCAGTGGGTCCCAATAACCTTTAGATCAGACATAAAACCCCTATCTGACAAAGTCCTTCAAACCTGCCCCTCTCTCCTTTCCAGTTTTCTTATACCTGATATCTGCCCCCACGTCTGCACTTTTCAGTCCAGTGACAGTGGCCCCTGACTGTTCTCTGAACAAGCTCCTCCACAGCTTGATTCAAAGTACTTTCTCTGGCCATCCTCCTTTCCTGTAATGCTCTTCTTACTCACCTCCATTTCATTTAAATATCAGTTAAATTCCCATCTTCTTCAAGCTACCTTTCCTGGTGTGTCTAGACACATACACACACACACACACACACACACACAGTCACACTCACACACATACTCTCATATCCATGCACATACTCACACACTCACTCATACAGTGCCTTCTCTCTGATATCACCACCATTTACCTCCACTGTCTCTTCCTTATATGCACACAGTTGTTCATATGTCGTTGCCCCTGTTAGACCATGAGCTGCTTATAGGCAAAGACTACTTTTGCCTTTTGTTGCACCTTCAAGGCTCCCCTACCACCTAGTAAGATACTAACGAATGTCTATTGAATGACAGACAGAAATGATGAGAAAGTTAAAAGTCTGGCAGCCCTAGGTATCCCCTGTCCTTTCCCATCATTCCCTCATTTCCCAGGAGCCCCACAGCTCCCTGTCTAAGCTGCCACGTACACACCGCCTTCCTTGGCTCTGGGGCCAGCCTCCTTCTTTAGCTATGCAGAAGTTTGGGGAGAGCCAAGGCTGAGGTTCTGTTATCTTGACTTAGTCAAGACTCCCATGGAAATCACTGATGAAGCACTTGTTTTTCATTCTCAAGTCAGTCGGCTCAACAACAACTGGAGATGTTTGGGGCTTTGTGAGTCTATTTTTTTCCCACTGGAAATACTGATTGTTTAGATCAGTGCTTGTCTGACTGTTTGGTGGATGGAGGGATTTCTTTGAAAAAAATCACACTAGTAGAATTTTACTCACCAAGCAAGCCAGCAATTTTTAAAAGTGGGATTAAGACAATGTGGCCTTTTCTTTACACAAAAAGCTTTTTATTTTTGGTTTTGACATCTAGATACTCTATTTCACAGGGATTAAATGTATTTTTCCCTTCCAAGCCATCTCTCATTTCAGCAATGGCTGTGATGCTTGAAGGCAGCAGTGTGCCCTCAAGGGAAGGGTGTACGGCTTTGTAGGCAGAGAACTTCTGCCCAGGTCGAGCAAGGTAGGGGAGGGGCAGACTTTGGGCAAGTCATCTTGCTTCTCTGGACTTTGGTTTCCTCATCTGTCCAATGACCAGAAAGTACTAAGGTACTTTCCACTCTGGAACCAGTGACCCTATGATATTCCTCTATTTGTTCACAGCCTCTTTTTTTCAAAAATGAAAGTGAGTGGGAGGGAGGGAAAGGAATGAATGGTGGAACTTGCTGGGTGATGATGAAGTGACTTCTCCTGAGATGTAAGTATACTTGGTACACAGCTGGCAGAGGGGGGGTATCATCATACAGCTATGTAAGTTCAAATAATGTATCTCCTGAACGAATAGCCCTTAAATTTCAGAATGGCAGCTAGAATTTAAAATTTGCAAAGTACTTTACAAATCTGATTTCATTTGTTCCTCACAGTAAGCTTAGGTAGATGCTACTATTATCTCCATTTTACAGATAAGGAAATTGAGGCTGAGAGGTTACATGACTTGTCCAGGGTCTTACAAATAAGGAAATGTCTGATTATGTCCATGTATGATGGGGAGGTACAAACTATAATAGTCAGTCAATATGATGGCAAGAGTCAAGCAAAACAATTTTCTTAACAGTACTTTTCTTTAAGGAAGGTTACTGAGGAAAAAATAATAATAAATAACATAAAAAGGAAGGTCACTGAGCACCAGAAGCATATTTCCAACTGAGAATTAGATGGCCCACCCACCAGAAATCCTCTGGCCACTCCCAGAATGATTGAGTCCAAGACTTATAAGATCCCAGCCTAATTCAGATCTGAAGAAGGAAGCCCTCTAATGTCTCCTCAGTGAAGGGGCATCCAGTCTCCATAGCCCCTTTGGAACAGCCCATTCCCTTTGGGGACAGCTCTGATCTTTGGGAAATTTCTCCTTCTGTCTATCAGCAATGCCCTTTTTTGTAGTCTCTATACTCTGCAACCTTCTGGAGCCCAACAGAATAAATGTCATCCCTCTTCCCTATGACACCTCTTCCAATTCTTGAAAACAGCAATCATGTGTTCCCCCTCCCTCCAGATTAAACACCCTGTCTGTATTCCTTCAAGAGTTCCTAAGGACCTGGGTTCACATCCTAACTCAGACACTTACTAGTTATATGACTTTGGGCAAGTCACTTAACCTCTGTTTCCCTCAGTTTTCTCAACTACAAAATAAAGAGGTGGGACCATATCACCTCTAAAGTCTCTTCCAGCTCTCTGTCTCTGATCATGTGTACTCCACATATCCAAGATGAACTTGTCTTTTTTCTTCCTAAACTCCTTCTCTTCCTCCTCTTCCTTTTCCTTCTCCTCTTCCTCCCCCTCCTCTGTCCCCTGGCTCTGGCATCTCTATTCACGGCAACACCAGCACCCTAATCATGGAGACTTAAAACCTTAACAGTATCTTGATTGTGGGCTTTGGGTCACCTGTAAGTTCATTGGGAGTCAACAGGGACACAGCAGCCCACACAGCTTATGCCATCTTGGGCTGCCTCAATGGAGGCAAGAACTTCCAGGGCCAGAGAGGTGATGGGTCCCCTGAGCTCTGCCCTCAGCAGTCCAGATCTGGAGCAATGGATTCGGTTTGAGGAAACTAAAGAAGAAACTAAACTAAGAAGGACATTGGTAAGCTGGAGTAAGCTACAAAGAATGGGCTTATCTAGCCTGGAGAAGAGACAGGAGGAAGCTGACATCTGTCCTCAAGTATTTGAAGGGTTGAGATACAGAAAAGGGACTAGTGCCTCTACATAGCCCCTGTGGGAGGTGGGAGTGTAGTTAAGCTATGGCTTGTTCAGGGCATCTAGGTGCACCATAGTGCATAGAGCACTGAGCTGAGAATCCGGAAGATTCAATATCATGAGGTCAGATCTGATCTCAGACCCTTACTAGCTGTGTGACCTTGGGCAAGCCACTTAAACATGTTTTCCTCAGTTTCCTCATCTGTTAAGTGAGCTGCAGTAGAAAATGGGAAACCACTCCACTATCTTTGCCAAGAAAACCTCAAATGGAATATTATTGTGGTATAAGAAATGACAAGCAGGGTGATTTCAGAAAAACTTGGAAAGACTTACATGAACTGATGCAAAGTGAAGTGAACAGAACCAGGAGAACATTGTACATAGTAATAGCAATACTGGACAATGAAGAACTGGGAATGACTTGGCTGTTCTCAGTAATACAATGATCCAAGACAACTTTGAAGAACTTATGATGAAAAATGCTTTTGGTCTCCAGAGAGAGAACTGATGTCTGAACACAGACTGAAGCATGATCTTTTAACTTTCTTCCTCTGGAGGCAATCAGGGTAAGGTGACTTACCCAGGATTATACCATTAGGTGTCTGAGGTTGAACTGAATTCAGGTCCTCCTGATTCCAAGGCCAGTGCTCCTTCCACTGCACCACATAACTGCCCCTTTTTCTTTCTTTTTTCTTTCTTTTATTCTTGTCATTGTTCAAGCACTCTTGCACAAAACGACTAATGTGGACATGTTTTACATGACGGCATTTGTATAATTGTATCCAATCACTTGCCATTTCTGGAGGGGAGCGGGGAGAGTGAGATAGATTTTGGAACTCAAAACTTGAAAAAATAAAAGTTAAAAATTGTTTTTCCATGTAATTGGTGGAGGGGGACCTTTTTTAAACCCAAATCAGCTCACAAGGAGTCAGACATGACTGAAATGATACAACATGGCTTTCTTATCATAGCAAAGATAAGTTATATAACAAGTTAAGGTTTTGCTTATGTTAACATATTTGACTCTCACAAAAACCTCAGAGATTGGTGTGAAGGCTTTTCCGACTTGATGGAAATCCCTAGCTCCCTACAGGAGGCCTCCACCTGAGGGTCACCAAACCCTCTTCACAGGGAAATAGGAAAACCATAGAAGGCAGGTGCATTCACTATGAAGCAGCCTCAGTGCTCAAGCCTCATGGGTCCCCTCTGCCCCTTAGATTGGGTGGCAAGAAAATGGGCTGCTCCCCAATACACTCAGGCCAGTCATCTTTCCAATGGGCTCCTCATGCCGGGCACCATCCCATGTTTTAACTTCGTTTTTTGTGTGCTGTCTTCCCCCTTAAGACTGTAAGCTCCTTAAGAGCAGATACTAACTTGCTTTTTCATATTTATATCCCCAGTGACTAGCACAATGCTTGGCACATGGTGGACATTGTACCTCTGCCCAGTTATCCCCTTGTACCCCAGAGAAGCCCCTGCCCACTGCATCACTAGTGTCTGGGGGCTTCTTTGCAGCCAGTCTGATCCTTGACTGAAGGAACCTCCAAAGGAAGATCCAGGAACAATGGGTATATGCTTCCAGTAGCCTGGGGGCGGTCCCCTGGCAGAAGCTGAACGGTCATTTGTTGGCTTTGCTATAAAAGAAACTTCAGCTGAAATTCTGTGATTTTTTCTTCTCCCTTAAGCTCTCATTAAATCCTGCTGTCATTGTAATTCCACTCCTGTCCATTCTCAGTGTCACCAGTGAGATTCAGGCCTAGGATAATTTAAGGTTTGTAAAGCTCTTTGCAGATATTATTTCATGGGTTCTCACAAAAACCCTGTAAAGAAGGTACTCCCATCATCCCCATTTTACAAATAAGAAAACTGAGGCAGGGGAGAGCCACACCCAAACAAAATATCTAATTTTAGTGCCGGACTCCTGTACAGAACTGACAATATTACTATTACACTCAGAAACATAGACACAGGCGGGCATCACTCTTGTGAATTGGACCTGGCTCTCCTCCACACAAGAGGGACAGCAGAGCCTTGAGTCTCAAATAACTGGGGTTGGAAGGAGTCTCAGAAGGCATCTAGTCCAAGATCACATTTTATAGATGAGGAAATTGAGGCCCAGAGAGGATCAGCAAGTTGTCTGAGGTTATACAAGTACTAAGTGGCTGGACAAGGGTTCAAACCCTTTGACTCCAACTCCACCCCACTTCTTCTGTTACACAGTGTCACAAAAGCTTGACTTTTAATGCCAGCAATGTTCTTGAGGCAGGAACAGTTTTAGAGATGTGTCATCTTGTCTTCAACCACTATGAAAAAGCTTCCTCAAAAGTAAACTTGATCCCAAACCTAGCCCAAGGACCCAGCCCTGACCCAACAGCATTTCACAATCCAGCCTACAGCACCAGCTTGGGAGGTACCTGTGGACTGGTGAGTTGCCACGTTATTACTCTAAAAGAATGACAATAGCATGCATTCAAATGCTAGTATTCCTATTTTACTGATCTGACTGGAGCAAAGGGGTTGTCCTAGACATCAATTGAAAATCATTGTGGGGAACCAACTTGTAGGACCTCTTAAGTCCTCACCATTAGAAAGGAGGCCACTACTATCTCCTAGGACCTAGAGGTGAAAGTAGAAGATGAGCGTGGAGACCCAGGAGGGTTCCATGAGAGCCAACTGGTTAGGAGAGGAGCTCCTGACATGGCTTCACACACCATGGTGCCCATAATATAAACACAAAGAATAGAAAATAAACTCTGATTAACTGTAACGACCAACTGAGATTCAAGAGAATAAACAATCATGAAACAAGCGTTTGTTGAAGACCTACTGTGCGCCAAGCGCTACATTAGGTTCTGAGGGTGCAAAGATAAAACCAAAATCATTCCTACCTTCGATGATCTTCTGTTCTAGTAGGGCAGACACCATATTCACGTCCCATATAAATGAGACACAAACAAAACAAATGAATATAAAAATAGTTCAGGGGAGAGAAAAGCACTAGCAGCTAGGGAGGAGAATTAGGAAAAGGCTGACAGAGGAGATGATATCTGAACTGAGTTTGGAATGAAACCAAGTATTCTAAGAACAAGAGGTGAAGAGGCAGAGTTTTCCACCAATGCAAAGGAATAGAAGTGGGAGATCTGTCATTAAGTAGGAGGAAGAGCAAAAAGACTGGCAAGGTAAACAGAGGCAAGATTGTAAAGAGCTTTAAATGTCCTTGAGTGATAGAGAGTTATAGAGAAACATACCTCCTGCCTCCTGACAGAGAGGTGGGTGACTACAGGGGCAGACTGTTATATACATTTTTAGACTTGGTTATTGGATCAGTTGTTTTTGCTTATAAGTTTTTCCCTATTACAAGAAAAAATTCACAGCGTGGGGAGAGGGGAGCAACCTCTAGGTTCTGAAATCACTGCAATAGAAGAATAAAAGACAGCATAATTAAAATCCTGCTTTAAAAAGGAAGTAACCATTTAGGAACAACTGTTGAGTATTACAACTAGGAAATAAGAAATACAGGTAATAGAGTACAGAAATTTATCTTGCCCTACAGGACAAAAGAGAAGATGGGGATAAGGGAAGGGAGGGAAGATTGGTGATAGGGGTAATTAGAATGCTTGGTGTTTTGGGGAGGGGGGAGGGGAGAAATGGGGAGAAGATCTGGAACTCAAAATTTTGTGGAAATAAGGTTGAAAATTTATATAAATAAATAAATATTTTTTTAAAAAGGAAGTAACCAGAACAGCCCTGCTCATAAAGTTAGAGAGAGTGTCTTCAGTAATAGAAACTCACAAAGTTCCCCCAGAAACACATCCCATCTTTAACTGACTCACCAGATGATTTTAGTAAACTGGAGATCAGGGAAGACACAAATTATTTTTCTGTTGTTTCCCCAGATGTCCCTTTGTGTGTGTGTGAAATGAGCCTTAGAGGAATGCAGGCTTCCTCTGGCTCCTATAAAACCAACTGGGGGAAACAAATTCTAATTATGAGTCCATCATAAAAGCTCTCAAGATGGCTGCTAGAATGGGAGAAATGGGATTGTTGCCTATGGCAATAATCAACTTATCTGGAAAATTCCAGGGCCAAGGGAGTCCAGGAGGCAATCAGAGGAGCATCCAAGCTTTGCTTTTATTTTCATCCATTATGTTCATCCATAGATCTCTAGAAAAAGACCTGTGATTTACTGAGGCCAATTGTTCTAATGCCACATGTGCCTAGAAGATGTTAGTTCTTCAATAATGATACCATCGATGTGCTTTCCCAGCCAGATTGCCCCCCTGGGAGTAATAGCCATCCAAGTTACCTCTTTTCCTTCGACCACTAGTAGAGGGAGTCTTGAGTCTTAAGAGCTTAGAGTTGGAGAGAGGGGTGATTTCCTTGTGCTTTATCTCAGCATTTTGGCTCAGAAAGGGTTTTTCCACTTAAGTTCATGTGTCATCTGATTTTGTCTGGTTAAAGGGAGTCCTCAGATGGGGGCTCATGAGCTATGGTTTTTCATGGATGCCGCTCAAAGCCAACTTGAGCCTGATGGACCAGTAAGGGCTCATTTTGAGGTTTGGGTCACACAACAATCACAGACAGTTGAAATTAGAAATCAGAGATCCCTGGACACTCCTCTATTAGGGCTTTCTGAGGCCATGGAGTGACTTACAAGAAACTTGGATTTATGCAAAAACGTTACTAAACCCAAGCATCCTGGGCCATTTCCAGTCATCCTGATGAATATCTGGTCACTGAATTCAGATGGCTCTGGAGGAGAAGTGAGGCTGGTGACCTGCATAGCCTTCCCTCACTCAAAACAAAGTCAAGTGCAAATCATGTCATCATTTCTTTGATGGCATGGTCTTCTTCAGCAATGAAAGATGAATACAACAAGTAAGCCCACACAATTCTGTAACTGTAACTGCAATCCTTTACACAACAGCCAGCTGAATCACCCTCTACACTGCTAGAGAGATATAATAGTTTGGGAGAAAACAAATCAAGCCTCAAATTTTTAAATGTATCCACAGGTTATGATTTTTGACCCAAGAAATGTATAAAATGTAGCAAAAGTACAATTAACTAAATAGTCTTTGCCTCTCGATGTCAACTGGACTTTAAATCCTAAACAAACATTTAAACTCTTTAGTTAGGGGAATCTGAGGAGGGGAGACCAGCTCGGAGACATCAATGGCATCAGGAACTCCCAGAGAAGAAACTCCTTCTGTGAACGTAGATTGCGCCTCCTCTGCATCTTCTTTGGAAGCTGCCATCTGTGTCCAGTGCTAGGCTTGAACATATCCATCACTGACTCTGAGGCTGGCCCACCCTTCAGGCCATGCTGCCTCTAAGCTAAGAAAATAAAAGTCCTGGGTGTGCATGTGATTTCTAAGTTGAGTTACCAATGGTCACCGGAACAAGTGGCCTTTAAAAACATCTCTCACGCTGATCTAATATTTACTGATAGCTTTAACTTTAACTCTGTCCATATTCATTTACAAGACATATTAGTCACTGTGTTTCAAAGACAATCAAACAGCTGTGGGTAAAAGTAGGATGCAGTGATGGAAAACCATGGGAAGTATTTGGCCTAAAATCTTCTACTGCTCCTGTGCACCATACAACAATATTCACATTTCTCTCATTGTCTTTCCACAATGTGGCCCCAGCCCACATTTACAGATGTATCTTGATATTCCACCCCGTGATCACCCACCCACTCCTCACGGACATGCCTTTGCTTACCCGCTTGGGGTACTTGAAATGTCTTTCCATGTATTGGAGCTGTGTGACCCTGGGCAAGTAAAGCAAACTCTGAGCCTTGGTTTACTTATCTCAAAAATGGGAATAATGGTAGCACAGCGATCCCCTCCACATTCCAGGGATTAGAGAACGGAAAGTGTCCATGGTTTACTATCTTATCTTTCAATCTAAACTGCCCCTACAGACCAAACCTCCTCCATGGTTTTAGGACACTCAGGGCCCCGGCCTCAAAGCCCTCCCACTAAGAAGGCCAAGGATGAGCCTCCTCCTTCCCTAGCCTCTGCAACTTACATACAGAGCCAAAGTTTTCTCCAAAGACAGCCTCTACTTCAGGCACATTTCAGTGCTCTGTACAGTTTGTTCTCCTCACTCCTTTCTGGCCAGGTCTCCAAAGTCACCAGCATACTTTCCCAATTGAGACAGGGAGGCTGGGTCAGACAGCTGAACTCCCCCTCCCCATCCAAGTCACTTTGGGAAAAATAGAGTCTCTAAAAATAATTAACTCTTTTTAGGGGAGAAAAAACAAAAGTGGCCTCATGCCCCTGTATTCTCCAAACATCCTCCACACAGAGATCCTCCTCAAGTCCAGGTTGCCTCTCATCATTCTATTACTGCCTAACTCCAGTGGCTCCCTATGAGATTACCGGAGGATCAGATCTAACCTCCTCTTGGGCACTAAAAGCTCTTTCCAGCCTAGGCCCTTCCTCCCTTTCCAGTCTTCCTCGGGGCTACTCTTAGTCTCAGACATACTGGTCTGTCTGCTCACTATTCAAAGCCTCATCTCCCATCTGCATGCCTTTCACTGGCTCTCCCTCCAAAGTCCCAGCCTTTAGGATCCCTGGTTCCCTTTGAGAGACTGAGCTCCGGCATCACTTTCCCAAGGGGACTTTCAGGCCCCCCAGCTGCCAGTGCCTCCCTCTCTCGGTTGCCTTCCATCTACTCTATGTATGCTTTCTATTTACTGATTTGCATATGTGTAAATCTCTCACATTAGAATGCCCACACTTGATGTCAGGGACTATCTTTGTTTTTTCTCGATGTCGCCAACATTTATTTATCACTATTCTCAGCATGCTTCAGCACATGCTTCTTGATTTGTTTTTCTCCAAAATTAAAACTGCTTACAAATCAGACCCTAAAGCAGTAACTTTGTTTCTCTTTGAGATGACAAAAACTAAATTGGCACTTTTGCCCCATGAAAATGTTTTTATTTTAAAGAATCATGAAACCCTCACATGTTTTAAATACAAGGAATATTTTGAACTTGATGCTGTGAAGTGTTTGGCTTTGGTTCTAATCAAACTACTATGCTGAAGACAACTGGAGGACCTGCCACATTGAACAGTGTCTACACTAACCAGTCACATGCCATTTAAGCAAATCAGTCTCTTCAAATGATGATTTATGAATGATTCTGACTAAAATCTATGTGTGGTATTGAAAAGGGAAACAAGGAGAAAAATGATGAAAATACTAAAACATACACTCAGTCTCCAGGGCAGTCTCTTTAAAGTTTCATTTGTCATCTTGAATTAAATATATTGGGACAGCTGGATGGCACCATCATGCATCGAGCAATTGCTCTAGAGTCTGGAAGACACCTTCTGGAGTTCAAATCTGGCCTCTGGCACTTATTAGCTGCATGATCCTGGGCAAGTCACTTAACCTCTGTTTGCCTTAATCGACTGAAAAAGGAAATAATCTTTGTCAAGAAAATTCCAAATAGGGTCACAAGGAGTCAAACGTGATAACGAAAATGAAAAATATTTTCATCATTATATCAGTGGCATACAGGGCACTGTGCCTGGCTCTGGGAATATGGACCAAAAGGAAATAGCTCTTAGGAAGCTTCCATTCTGGGGTTGGGATGAGGAAAATTTCTAGAAGCACATTGAAATAATAGGTAAGTTTGAGGAAGGAGATAACATTCCTCAAGGGAGGTAGGGTAGGGGGAGGGAGATCAACTATTACAGGAAACTCTGACAGAAAATACTTCCC
Organism: Potorous gilbertii; assembly: GCA_028658325.1. Classification (NCBI taxonomy): domain Eukaryota; kingdom Metazoa; phylum Chordata; class Mammalia; order Diprotodontia; family Potoroidae; genus Potorous; species Potorous gilbertii. The sequence goes on along the minus strand of CM053770.1, from coordinate 696,525,921 downwards.
TAAAACTGCTTTTGGGAAACCAGCTTTTCTTTGAGGCTGTAGTTCTATAGTGTGGCAACCAGGTTCATAGACATTAGCCCTGGATGCCCAAAAGTTGCCCTCATTTTCACCTTCATAGTAAGGAAGAACTAGGGGTCATTTCCCAGAATGCAGCTTTTGGGCACTTGGGACAAGGATGATCTGTGACATTTGGTCCAGTCCATTTCTCCAGGAATTTTCTATTGGCATGATCTGGGCAATAGTTAGGACAGTTCCCTCAGTCTGTGTCGAGGCCAATGAAGTTCTGCTTTCCAAAGGGCATGCAAGTTAGAATTCCATCCTCTCCTTGTCACCTCCTAGTAGCTCTCCTGACCCAGCACCTTCAGCTTGTAACAAAAGCCATTTCCTATCAACGTGCTTTTAGGCAAAACTGTGGGCTACAACTGAGAGAGACACTGCACGATGAGTACTTTGAGTTCTTTGGGCAATCAGAGAGATCTACTTTTCCAAAAGAAATAAATTGGCTCTCTTTGTTAGGATGGAGTAAGTGACTGGTAAAGACCAGAGTGTCTCTCCCCAGAACTGATGAAACCTCTCTCTGGCACTAAAGGGAGAAGAAATAGCTCATCCCTGTTCAGCAAGTTTGTTTGTTCTAGTGATGGGGAAAATGTTCCAAGTTCAAGCACTAGGGAGACATGAATTCCTCGTCTCTCCAGTGTGGTTTGGCTCATTGGGCATATTGTATAGTGGCTAAGGTTTCTGTAACGAATTCTGGAAGTGGATTTTACTATAGGATTTTGGTCTTGGAATTGACTGCAAATTCAGCGACTGACCATTTATAATCATCAGAAACGTACATGACATGTCCAGAACAATCAAAATTCTTTCGCAAAAGAGCTTTTCAAGCATGCAGACACTTGATAAGAATATAAATGTTGCCTAAGCATTCAAGAATGCCATCCAATGTTTCCCAAAGGAAATCAAATAAACGTACCTCATCCTTGATCAGAAAAACATTTCCTGATATGAGAGCAAACTGAAGGATCCTCCAAATATGTTCAGTGGTGCCAGCAAGACTGCATGTCTTCAAAAGGAGAAAAACTAGCTCGCAGCTCATTAATCAACGTAAGTCAAATATCTTTCTCTTCTGCACAAACAAGTAATCACCCTCTGCATGAAGTTTCCATAAAGGAGGCAGGCACACTCATACACTGTTGGTAGAGCTATTAACTGGTTCAACCATCCTGAAAATAAATTGGAACAATGTGGAAAAATACCACTTAGTTGGCTCAGATCCTTTGACCTAGCAATGCCAACACTGTTCATATACCTCAGGTAGGACAAAACAGAAAAGGAAAGGCCCCTTCCATATATAGTAGAATATTTCTGGCAGTGCTATTTGTGGTAGCAGAGAATTGAAAACAAGATGGGTGTCTATTGATTAGAGAATGATTAAGCATACATGGAGACTGAGATAATCTGTGATGCAATGCCTTCCAACAAAGGAAAAAAGAATGATGGGTGTGTTAAGAGAATTGACCTCTAAACATCCAGATGGAGGGGAAAGAGTCTCTCAGTCATCAATAGAAAAACTGTTGGTAAATGAGGGATTATTACTGGAATGGAATGTTTTTGTGCAATAAAAAAAGGATGACTGAAAGAAATTCAGAGAAATGTAGGAAGACTGGTATGAAGTAACAAAAAGGGGAGTCAGCAGAGCCAAGAAAACAATGTACAAGTGACAACAGTGCAAAGCAGAATCACCCTGAAAGTCAAGGTGAGTTCAGTTTCCTTTTACAGACCAATCTTGGGCCCAGTTTTCACAGATAAATAGGTGATCATGACAACAAAATCCTGAGGATGCTCCCAGCTCTCGTCACTTTGGTCATAGTCTCATTTGACTGCTCTTCTTCGTTATAAGCGTCAATTCCCAGGGGAGATTGTAGGGATGGAATTGTCTCGGGGCAGAGGAGGAGAGAGTGAAAAACACCAAATTTCAAAAGAAATAAGTGTTAAACTAAAGTACCTTCAAGATCCCTTTGACCTGTAAGACTGAATATGAAAGTCACTGCCTTATTCAATTGCTCATCAAAGATCAAAATAAAATCATGAGGCTCTCAGTTGAGTTTTTTTTTAAACTTCTTTCAGCCCAAAAAGGTCTTAAACATCTATAAGCAACAATGAAAAGGAACTCATTGGAGAAAATATTCTTGCTGGCTCAACTCTGACCCAAGAGATCATGGAGACCTAAAAACCCCAACTCTATTCGATCAACATCTTGAGGGAGCACTCTATGAAAATCTTGATGTCTGACAAAGACCACCTCATCTTTAAAACTGCACTCTTCAGGTGCCTACCTCCCTCCCTAACACTGAGCATTTCATCCTTTTGTTTTTGAGGACTTGTGGTTCAGTGCCCTGCATCATGGCTTAAAGAAAATGGTAACAATGTATGGTTGAGAGTACTTGCACCTAATTAGATGGGTGCAGTCTCAAAGCTGTGAATAATAGCTCGTAAATTTCTAAATTTATATCTGGCATCAAATGAGATTGCAGACAGTCTCAAGAAAGAACTGCTCACGTTGAATGAATGCAGTGTAATTGAGAAACAGTCAGAAGGCTGTTCTCAATTCTTGTTTGCCCATGTTAAGTGGTCCCTGAAGGATCCCATCTCTGAGAATGCTCCATGTTACATTTCCAGAACGTTATCTCTCATCCTACCATGAAGAGGAAGGGTTAAGGCTCAGATAAGTTGGTATTTTGAAAACTCCTAACAAAAGGGCTAAGACCCGATTAATGGAAGATGGGGTAGCTGCATTCTTGTGAAATTCCCTCCCACAGCAACCAGAAATTCAACATTCTCTAAGCTATTCTGATTATACACTAGGGATTCTTGAACCTCCACTTCTATTTGCATCCAGGTGCCATCAAACTAGGCTTGATTCAAATGATAAGCCCATGCAGGTGCAAGTCAAAGGCTGACATTTCTAAGGAAAACAACAGGGCTATGTGGGCAATAACCCAACCTGGGAAAGAAGTGACTCGATTTCCTGGGATTTGTTCCCTACAGGCTGTTATTTGTGATGACTGGAATAGCAGAGAATATCTTTCCACACAGCTTAGAGAGAGTCCTCTGGAGACATCATTCTCCGACTTATTAAATGATCTCTGCCAAAACCATTCATTTTTGAACTGTCCAGTAAGCTTCATGGGGCAATCATTTGTCCCTAAATGAGGCATGAGGCTTTGGAACCATTGTGTAGAACCCAGGGTAATTAAATCACGCATTAAATAATGGCTCCATTTTCTACCATTTCTTTACTTCCAAAAAGATCTGTCTGGAGGCAACATCTCAGTTCCTGAGGATTAAAAAGTTACAATCCATCTCCAAGAACAGAAAAAATGGTCTCAAGTCAATGCCTCAAATATAAAGATAATGAAAAGAATATAAACCCACGATTGGAGGGAGAAATGTTGTTGAAATGCCTGTGGCCTAAGAGAATATTTCTCCCTACCTGTCTTCCTCCCCCACTAATCAGGCAGCTAGAGAGCCCTGTGGATACCAGCTGTTGCTCAGTCCAATGTGACTCTCCAGGAGCCCATTTGGGGTTTTCTTGGCAAAGGTACTGGAGTGGTTTGTCATTTCCTTCTCCAGCTCATTTTATGGATGAGGAAGCTGAGGCAAAACAGGTGAAGTGACTTGCCCAGGGACACACAGCTAGTAAGTGCCTGAGGCCAGATTTGAACTCAGGAAGATGAGTCTTCCTGACTCCAAAGTCAGCGCTCTATACATTCAGGAAAACCTCAGTTCCAATCTGATCTCGGGCATTTAGGGTTAGAGTTGGAGGCTCTGCTTGCCTCAGTTTTCTTATCTGTAAATGGAGGTTATAATACATCCCAGAGTGGTTGTGAGAATCCAATGACGTAACAATTGGAAATTGACATACAGTAAGCACTATATAAATATTAGCTATTTATTAATCACCAAATAACCAAAAGAGTACCACCTGGTTCCTATGTAATTAATGTTTACAGGATCAATGGATTCAACTGGCATACGTAAGAACACCTGTGAGGAAAGTGAGGCCTTCCCCTGATTGCTACAGTTTGAGGGTCCACAGAGATAGAGTGAATTTCTTTCTAACCCCCAGTAACTTGAAAATAATGTGCCTGGCTCCTAGGAGACTTGGAGGAGCCTCCTTCATCTCCTAGGTCAAGGGTGGGGAACCTGGGGCCTCAAGGTCACATATGGCCCTCTAGGTGCTCAAGTGCAGCCCTTTGACCAAATCCAAACTTCACAGAATAAATCCCTTTCACAAAAGAATTTGAGCATTTAAGGACATAGAAGGCCCCATGACCTTGAAGCTGCAGGTTGCCCACCCCTGTCTTAGGTTCACCTAAGAATAGGAAGAGAAGTGATTAACATGCTAAAAAAAAAAGCCCAATCTCAAAATTTCAGCCCCATAATTTCCTTGCACAGTTTAAAATTCTGCAAGTTACACAGCAAGAGTAAAAAGCTGTATATCCATTGTGAAAAATATGGAACCTGAGGGTACGGAGTGGGGGAAGCTTGTCCACCTGGAAATGGGCCTCAAATTTACATCTGTAAGCTCACTGGGTGGACAGTTCCATTGGTAACAGCTAATGGGTGACGGCACAAATTTATAACATGGACCAGTTATTCAAAAATTACCCAGAAACCAATGCAGTGAGTTTTTCTTTTTATTTATTCATTCAGAATGTCACAAATATACACATCCAATCAAACGAGACCTCACGATAGCATTAGAAATCTCATTGTACACAGATGTTGTCGATGGTGCTTCAGGAAATGATAATGACCGTTGGGAGCTTCTGCTAATATAGGCTTTCCCAAAAAAAGCATTTGGTCTCACAGTAACCGCCCTTGCTTGGCATCACCAATGGCACCCCATACATCAAAGACAAATTCATCTGGAAATGCAAAGTCTCCAAGAGCCTCGTCCAGTGCTACAGCAAACTCATCAGGATTCAACTTGTCTTTTCCAGCTTCAAATATTGTTGTAGCTGTTAAAAAAGGTGGGGGGTGGGGTGGGAGAAGAAAAGGTAAAACTTTTTTAAAGCTCTCCTTCAAAAAATAAGCATCAAAGAGCAGGAGGAAAAACATGGTACTTGCTAAATACAGTAAAACACAGGATTGGTTGTTCCAATCATTTTGTTTTTATTATTTAGGATTATGGACTATGAAGAAGACCTAAAGAAAAACTTCTTTATTCCAGTTGCAAAAACATTCAAGTAAAGCATAAGATATTGTAAATAATGTAAAATTAATTGTAAATATGCAGCTAGATGATACTGGGCTTGGAATCAGAAATATTCATCTTGCTGACTTCAAATCCAGCTTCAAACACATTCTAGCTATGTGGCCCTGGGCAAGTCACTTCACCCTGTTTGCGTCAATTTCCTCATCTATAAAATGAGCTGGAGAAGGAATTGGCAAACCACTCCAGTATCTCACCAAGACAACCCCAAATAGAGTCCCATATGATTGAAAAACAACTCAACAACAAATTATAATTTAATAACAAGAATCAAGTCACAGAAAAATCCTGTTCCCTCGTAAGCAAATGGGTGAAACTTCATCCACTTCCAGGGGGTGTGGGATGAAACACTCTAGGACAATTCATGAGGGAGCAGGGAAGCAAATGCAAGGAAACAGAGGATCACTCCCCCTTCTCTCAACATGATGTCAGTTGTGGAAAGAGTACTGGATTTGTAGGGATTGGGGAGGACACCAAGTTCAAATCTCACCTCTATGGCAAGCTGTGTGATCCTGGTGAAGTACCTTGCCTCTCCAAGTATATGTTTCTGTAAAAGGGCCCAATGATACTTGTACCACCCACTTCCCAAGGTTATTGTATGAGAAGAGCTTTGCAAACCTTAAAGCAATCTACAAAAATGCTCGCTGTGGCTACATTAGCAGGTTTTGTTCACAGATACTAACTATGCTTTGGAAGAGTCTGGCTCAGTCATAAAAAAATGTTTTATATCATTCAGGAAAGATGTGTCTCTCCACAGTCAGACCAAGATAAACAGGAGCAGTAAAAGCTATTTCTTTGAGGGTATTTCCAGACTGAGTGTTCAGGAGATGCAAAGCCAATCTCTTGGGTTGCAATCTGCCCACCATTCCTCATGCCATGGCCCCTGCCCTCTTCTCTTGCTCTAGGTTTTATCCTTTTTCTCTAAGATATCAGCCACCCTGATGGACAGCACAATTTTGCCCATGGAAATGGCACCCAAATCCCCATCCCTGCCCCTTGTTTCTTTCCCTGCATTTCCACGTGCGTTCTGGACATCTCGGTGGACGTATGTTCATATCCTGCCTCTGACTCTTACAGCTCATGCCAACATGGGCAGATGATTTGGCCACCTTGGATGCAGCCAAATGAAAGGTGGGACAGACAATCTCTAGGGTCCCCTCTAGCTCATAAGCTGTGAGACTCAGCTCAAGACCTGGATGTCCGTGAAGGCAGCTCAACTCGCATTCAACAGAGCAATGGATTTGAAGTCAGGGGTCCTCAGCACCCTTCCTGTTCTACCACTTACTATCTCGGTGACCTTGGCCAAGTCACTGAATCTCTCAGCCTGTTTCCTCATCTGTAAAATGAATTCTTAAGACTTAAGAACTCTGATAAGTACAATGGCCAACCATAATTCCAGAGGACTGATGACTAAGTATGCCATCCCTCTGCTGACAGAAAAGTGCTGAACCCAAGACATAGAATAAAACATCCATTTTCAGTTAGGGCCAATGGAAGAACTGATTTTGCTTCTCTTTGTGACGAGGGCTTAGTTCTTTCGCATTTCAGTCAGAAGTGGAGTGAAGGATCAGGAGTAGCTCTTGCCCTCCAAGCTTGATTTATATTTTTTTCTTTTGTTCATTAAAGGGGCCGTTCCCTGATCACTTCTTAAAGAGGCCTATTCTCTGAATGTTACCTCAATCAGAATGAGTACCTGAATAGGCCAAGGTCTCCCAATGCATCTTGGGCCATCTCCAGGCATCCTGATGAATATCTGCTCACTGGATTCATAAGGCTCAGTGAGGCTGATGACCTTGCACAGCCCTCCCTTACTCAAAGCAATATCAAGAGCAAGTCATGTCATCATTTCTCTGATGTCATGGTCTCCTTTGAAAACAAAGGATGAACACAGACCAGCAGTCACAGAAAAAGAGACATAAGGGTGAAGTAGAAAATTGGAAAAGAAAAGAGGAGCCCCAAAGCATCTTAAAAAACAAGTACACCAAAGAGAACAGAAGGCATCACAAAGGGACAGCTTTGAAAGTGGCATGTTGAATTTCTAACCCATTTTTTTAAGCAACTTGTACCCACTGAGACCTGGAGTTCCAGGTGCAGTCTTCTTTTTCTCTTCTACCATGTTTATGGAAATCTTGACTTTATTTGATGTTTAAGGTCAGAAGAAAAAAATGTAAATAAATAAAACGAGTTAGATTTGATGACTCTAAGATCTTCAACCCTAAATTGATGACTCCATGACCATTTATCATGCTCCACATGTCCATCAGGAGCTCACCTTTTCCCTTCTCTCCCAGCCAAACCAATCCTTAGGTCTTTTCCGTTTTCATTTTTGCAAAAGCCCTGGCCTGAAACCCTGCAGTCATCTTGACTTCTCCCTCTTCTTCACCCCCAACTCCAGTCAGTCCTCAAGGCCTTTGGATGCCACTCTATCATGTTTCTGCTCTTCAATCTCATTGCCAGAGCTCCAGTGTGTGCCCTCCCCATTCATCCATCCATCAGCCTGACACTCCCTCACACAAATAAAAGCTATGTCATAGCCAAGATGCTCCACAATCTGATCCCAATCTACTAGTCTAGTCTTTCCTTATCTTGTCTGGTCCCCAGGAAATCTGTGGCTTAGTTTCCAGGGACCCATGAGCAGGACAGGAAAAAAAATGTAGCTTTATTTTTATCAATATCTAACTGAAATTTAGTGCTGTCTACAATTTGGGGGTTTTTTTCATTCTAAGAAGGGGTCCCATAGTTTCTAGTGAAACCAGAACTACAAAAGGAATCTGTGACATACCCCAAAAAATGGCTAAAATTCCAAATCTCATCCATATCCAGAGAAAGAACTATGGAGTCTGAATGCAGATCCAGGGCTTCCCTCCTTTTTTGTTTTCTCTTTCTCATGGTTTTTCCCTTCTATTCTAATTCTTCTTTCACAACATGACTAATGTGGAAATATATTTAGTATGATTGTACGTGTAGAACCTCTATCAGATTACCTGCCATCTTGGGGCAGGATTTAGAATTCGAAATCTTATGGAAATGATTGTTGAAAACTAAAAAATAATTAATTAATTTTTAAAAGTGCTAAAAGGTCCTTATTGTATGTGTACCCTCAATCAAGAAGACTACATGCTGAGACTTGGAAGAAAGGTCAGAGGTTAGTTGGCCCAACCTCCCGTTTTGCCAGTGGAGAAATTGAGATTTAGCAACATGAAAGGACTTACCAAAGGGCTCCTAGCTAATAAGTTTCAGAGCAAACTAATAAGTTTCCTTGTCCCACAAATACATTCTCATGCAGAGGCAAGTTACCAAAAGAAATACAATGCATGGTACCTACTATTGGCTTAACAGAAAACAAACAACTAGGTGGGCAGTGGATAGAGCTTTGGACCTGGAGTCAGGAGGACCTGTATTCAAATCCAGTCTCAGACATGTTCTAGTTCTGTGACCCTGGGCAAGTCACTTACCCTCCATCTACCTCAGTTTCCTCAAATGTTCTTGTGAGGATGAAATGAGGTCATCATTGTAAAATACTTACACCTTGCTGTTTTCGCTGCTATCCAGTCTCTTTTCAGTCATGTCCAACTCTTTGTGACCTGGTTTGGGGTTTGTCATTTCCTTCTCCAGCTCATTTTACAGATGAGAAAACTAAGGCAAACAGCATTAAGTGATTTGTCCAGGGTCACACAGCTAGTGTCTGAGGCGGAATCCGAAGTCAGGAAGATGAGTCTTCTTGGCCTCCAGGCCAGTGCTCTGTGGACTATGCCCCCCCGCCAGGTGCCCTGTTTTTATTAGCTATTATAGAGTAGACAAATGACCAAAGCAACCTTAGCACAGACAATGGCATGTGTACATTTTAAAAATAAAAATCCCTAAGTCTTAGGGACGATGGGTGAGACCAAGGAAGGGCCCAGAATAATGTGACTAACTCTAGGTAAGGGGTTGATCTAGAAAGCCATGGGAGGAAAGGAGACCCATTCCAGAATAACTGGGACAAGACTCCTGATTGGCCTAGAACAAGGAAAAGGAGAATCTCAGCCTAGTCCAAGAAGGAGCCTAGGAAACAATGCCTTTTAAAATGTTCATAAATCACAATAGACAATGTGTCATATGGTTTCTGGAATGTCCTTTCAAAGTTTCCACTGGAAAATACTGTAAGCCAGTGAGGTGAGAATTACTAAGCTGTCGAGTCAGGCAGGGAAACAAATGAATCATCTGAGCTAGAAAACACAGGAGACAATTCTTGTCTTCCTAATCATTTTCATTCTGCTCAGAATCCAGTGACCATTTTCACAGAAGGGACCTCAGTGGCCTCTCCTCCAGCCGGCCTCTCCTCTAGCTGGCCTCTCCTCCATCCCGCCCCTGACGAACAGTTCTCACAATCATAGGTTCAAAAGACATCCAATCCTGGTCTGAAAACTTCCAATGAGGGGAACTGTCCCCACATGGACAAGGCTGCCCATCCCCTTGAAGGGGCACTGTGGTTTTTACAAGGGGCTTCCTGGCACCTCTCTGCAGTTTCCATCCATTGCTCCTAGGTTAGCCCTCTGGGACCAACCAGTCAACCAATCAATTAATCTCCCCACAAGCATCCATTAAGCACCCACTATGTGCTAGGAGCTCTCCTAATCCCTGGGGAGGCAGAGAAAAAGTGAAAACAGAGCCTATTTTTCAAGAAGCTTGTATTTTAACAAGAAAGTCCACAAGTCCATAAGTAGGCAAATACAAGCTACACACACAGGAGATCTTAGAGAGGACAGGCTGGCTATTGGGGGATCATGACAGGCCTCCTAAGAAGATGTCACTTGGAAAAAATAAGATGGAACCTGAGTAAGTCATATAGGAAACCAAGGATTCTAAAAGGTAGGGGTAAGGAAGGAAGGCATTCTAGGCATAGGGGCCAGCCAAGACAAAGGCACAGAGATAAGAGATGGAGCATCAGGAGTGTGTTTATTGGTTTGAGAAGGACAATGACGTGATTAAACCTGTACTTTAGCAACTTCACTGTAGCAGAATGTGAACGATGACTGGGAATGGGGAAAGACTTCATGGAATAGTTCAGGCAACACAGCAAGGGTTCGAAATAGGGTCTTAATGTGGGAATGGGAATAAAGGAATGTTATACAAGAGATGTTTGGACAAAAGCAACAAAATTTGGCAGCTGACCGAATACATATATATATATACACATATATGTATATATATATATGTATATATATATATATATATATATATGTATATATATATATCTGTTTGTTTGTTTATTTATTTATATATTTATATATATATATGTATATATTAGCATATTAGAAATGAAAACATCCTAGCATTCTTATGAAAGCAGTTCTGACCTTTCAGATATTCCACAAGGGTCTTGAAGACCGTTAGAGTCCCTGGGCCCTACTTTGAGAAGCCTGGAGGTGACACAGCAGGGGCGGCAGATATATATATACATATAGGTCAGGAAAACTGAGAGGGACAAAGTACGGAGGAGAGGAGCAGAACGGACAGGATCCGAGGCTGCAGGGAGGTGAAGAAGGACAAGGACCCAGACAAGTCTGCTGGATTGGGCAGCTAAGAGATCACTGGGCTCTTTGGAGAGGGAAGTTCTGATGGAGTGGAGAGGTTAGAAGTCAGACTGTAAGAGGTAAAGAGAGTGAACAGAGAAGAAGATGAGGAAAGGGGTGAAACAAGCCAGTGTGATATTCACGGCATTGTTTCTAGAGCAGGGGGTGACATTCTTCTGGTCTGTGGTTGCTGTAGAACAGGGTGTGATATTCCTCTGGCCTATTATGACTCTAGAGCAGGGTGTGATATTCAACCCAATTGTTTTGTGTTAGAGCAGAGAAGCTCAAACTTTCTGGTCTCAGGACTCTTTTATACTCTTAAAAATGACCGCGGGTCCTAACAAGCTTTTTTTTATGTATGTGTGTTGGTAAATGTAGAACATCCAGTTCTCCAGAAACACGACACACTTTTAAGTTCAATCTGCATCACTTTCTTAAGTCTAGACAATCAACAAAACAATACACAAGCCTCAATTTGTAGTATCTGCTGATTTCAGAAGTGTAAAAGCCCATGCTGAAAATTTAACAAGCAGCTCTCTCCAGTCTATACAAACAAGCTGCAGTCCAGGCCTGATTATATTTATTGATAGTTAGCATATTAGAAATGAAAACATCCTAGCATTCTTATGAAAGCAGTTCTGACCTTTCAGATATTCCACAAGGGTCTTGAAGACCGTTAGAGTCCCTGGGCCCTACTTTGAGAAGCCTGGAGGTGACACAGCAGGGGCGGCAGATTGCTGGGTTGGAAGTCTGGAAGGCCTGATTCACATTATTCAGTGTGTTTTAGGCAGCTCCCCAGGATTTGTCTGTGTGGTCCCAAATCTATGGCATAAAAGCTCCAAGGTGTGAATGACACTGAATATAGTGGAGAAAACAAGATATGCACCAGTAAAGCAAGGTAAGAAAGTCATGTAAGCATTACAGGTGAGGCAGGTGTGGAGAAATCCATTCACTGAGGCACATAGCAGAATGCACAGGATTTCAGTTCCCTCCTTGCAGATTTTTCTTTAAGGAAAGAGTACATTCTTGGCCCATGGTTTTTTGCTTGCACCAAGCCTGTGTCTACATTCATGCTCAAGGATGTCTCACTGAGGCCCTACAACCTTTCAGCTTAGAGTGTTTACCAAACCTGGTATGGTGTGGGAATGGGTCAACAGCTGGGGGTGTGGGGCTCAGTGACAGGGCTGGGGCTGAATTCCATTTGGGACCAGAGTGTTACATTCTCTACCACGGGGGTATGTTCTCTACATCTCAGTGTCCTCATATGAGGCACAGGTCACACAAGTTCCCCAGATGTTGTGAGAAGCAAATGAGATTCCATATATAAGGAAGTATATATACCTGGTGGCAGAAGACAGAAGAAGACATAAAAACAGAGACAGAGAGAAAGAAGGCAAAAGAGAGAGGGAAACAGAGAAAGAGGGAGAGACAAGGAAAAGGTAGTTAGCCCAGTGGACCTAGAGTCAGGAAGTTTTGTTGTTACTGAGTTCCTTTAGCCCTGTCCAACACTCAGGGACCCCATTTGGGGTTTTCTTGGCAAAAATAATGAAGTGATTTGCCATTTCCTTCTCCAACTCATTTTACAGATGAGGAAACTGAGGCAAGCAGAGTTAAATGGAGCTGAAGCAGTTTTCTCTTTGTGGAGATAAGAAAAGTGAGGTTGTGCGTCAGGAAGTCCCTTCTCTGTGACTGACTCTGCTCATCCTCAACGTTCTCAGCTACAGAAATGAGAGAACGGAACCAGAGGAGCCCTAAGGTCCCTTTCTCTCTGTCTGCGGCTCTAGAATTTAAGGAAATATGATGGCTACATGCTGCCCCCTGCTGGTCCTCCTGGGAAATTTCTCCCATTAGTCTTACTAATTTAGTCCTCTTAAGGAAATGCTTCTATTAATGAGATTTTCCAAGTCAGTTTCTTGCCACCATTTTTGAATGTGTGTAGGGGGCAGAGAGGGAGAGAATAAGCATTTATATGGTGCCTACCGTGTGCCAGACACTGAGGTAAAAGGTTTTTTTACAAGCAGTGTCTCATTTGATCTTTACAACAACCCTGGGCCGAGAGCTCGTCTTACTCCCATTGTATGGTTGAGGAAACTGAGGCAAATGGAGATGAAGTGACTTGCCCAGGTCACACAGCTAGTAAGTCTCTAAGGTGGGTCTTCCAAACTCCAGGCCCAGGGCTCTGCCCTGTGCTGTGACACTCCCTAGATGCCTCAACCATGTGTACAATGCTTACTTTGGACAGATCTCACCTCAAGTCCTGGTCTCAGTTCTGGACAACACTTTTTTTCAAGGACATTAACTAATTGGAGAATGTCGAGAGAAGGATGGCAGAGTGGGACAGGGCCTTAAGTCCACTCCCACCCCCATCCCTGCACATCTTTAAGCTTCTCAAGGGCTCTCACCAAAGAAGTGGGATGAGACCTGTGGAGGCGGAATCAGGAGAGGCCAGTTTAGGGTGGGGGAAGTTCCCCTCAAAGAATCCTGCCCCAAAGGAGGATGAGCTGCCTCTGGAGCATGGCGGATGCCTCCTCCCTAACCCTCCTGCAAAGAAGATTATTAGGCAGAATATCCTTCCGGGGTTCTGAGTTAGCCTCGGTAATGCTGGAGGCCCTTCCAAATCTGAAATTCTGAGATTGTGCAAAAGTCCATATTGTGACTGTAAGGGGGAGGGGTGTTCACCAAAGCCCCCTCCCCACCACATCACCAGAGTGGAACCGCATGGAAGCCTGTGTTGGGTCCCTGCTCCAGCCCTTGCTAGCAGGAGGCCATGGGCTCTTAGCTTATCTGAATCTTTCTTTGGCTACAAAGAGGGAACAGAAATGTTTGTACCACTGACCCCACAAAAATATTTTACAGAAAGAAGTTTGTAAATCTTAAGATGCTGTGACTGAGCTTGCCCTAAACACCCAGGAAGACGCTGTCATAGAGAGTCTTATTTCCATTCCTTCTGTGACCCCTTTACATGAAAATCTTCCAGTCTCCCAACTGTCAGCCTTTCCCAGCCACCTGCACTGCGCACTTTTAGTCTTTCCACCTCTGGTCATTCCCTCCCTCCAATGACATTACCCAAACCCTAACCTAAAAACTTGCCTCCAACTGGAACCTTAATCTTCATGCACAGGTCATATCAACCTTCCCATACTTATTTCTTATGACTCTCCCCTCTGTGTATTCTCTGCTTCAACCTCCTTGTGCCCTGCAGAGATCTCACTTTCAAGCCTTTGCCGAAGTTGTTCCTTAAGCCAGGAATTCCCTCACCTCCCCAACTACCACATCTACCTGTAGAAATTCTACCAAGTGATAGTGAGGGGGAGAAAAGGAGGGAAAGAAAAAAAGGACAGGGGAGAGGAGGAGAGGGCTGCTAGAGAGTACACACAAGAAGACGAGTGGGATTGGGAAAGGGCTTGAGGTCAGCGTGCAGGAAGTGGAACTATCTATGATGAGGACTGGAAGAACTTGGCTGAATACAAAGAAAATCCTCCTAATAAGGGACTGCAAATGGGAATGGGACTGCTGCAGGGAATAAGGGTCATCCTTTCTCGAGGTTCTCAAGCAGAGGCGGTATCTGCAGCATTTGTTCAAGGAGCCTCAGATCCATCTAGACCAACCCTTCATTTCATAAATCAGGAAATTGAGTCCCAGGGAGTGAAGGAACTTGCCCAAGGTCACAGAGGCAGGGTGTGTCAGAGGAGGGATATGAACCCTGATCATCTGACTCCAGGGGTGAGAGCTCTCTCCATGGTGCAGAGTATGCTATGGAAGGAGCCTTGTTCAAGTCCTTCTCTCACCTTCATTCCATGCTGAGTCATACTTCCTTGGCATGTATATAACTCTGACTCCCTAGTGGCATGGACTGTATCTTGGCCCTTCATACCCTTTTTGGTTGAAGAATTAACAACTGGGAAAGTCAGAAACTACTAAGAAGATGACAGAGTAGCCCATTGCTAGGTCTGATTTATAGTTGTGCCTCTCTCATAAAAGGGATTCCCAAGTTGACCATGGCCAACATTCCCCCGACTTGCCATTTCTCACCACTGTGTAATGTTCCAATGGGAGACACTGGCTACAGATGACTAATTAAATTTATAAGGAGATCACCAATCAACTTCCAAGAAGAGCCTGGTGAGGATAGGTGGTGGCCTGAAACTGGAATGTCTGGTCCTGGGGGTTTCTGGACTCTCCTTTTTCATGGTTATCATGTGGAATCTCTGGAGCTTTTGCCTGGCCCTCCCTGGAGATTCCCAAGCAAAGACTGTGTGGACACTTGTTGTGAAGGCTGTAGATGGGATCCTTGGACAACTCTGAACTGGAATAAATTAGGTCCCTTCTCATTCTCCAGTTCTGCACCTACAAGTCCCATGAAGTCCTAAACAATTGATCCCATTTCTTTCTCTATTACCAGGAGCTCAAAGCCCATCAATGATAAGACTTTCTTCACTGGAGGGGACTGCTTACTCAATACTTCATGCCTGAATGAGGCGCAAAGTTGGCAAGATCTTAGGAGAGAGTATAGGCCAGCTCCTTGCCAGATTTTCCCTCTAGGATCTCTCTCTTCTCTCTTGAAGCTGAAAACCAAAAGCTCCCTCCTCTCTCTTCTCATTGGTTGCATCTGGAAGAGCCTGGGACAAGAGTGTGGTGTAGCTGATGGATGGATGGCTGATGTGAAGAGCTAAGCATGTCATGTCTCTGGACACTGGGCTAACCAGTGAATTCAACAGGGATAAAGTCTCACCCTTGGCTTCCAAAATTCAAACTCACAAGGATAGAATGGGAAAGAAGTGGCTAATCAACAATGTGCTATACTACTGAATGCTCTGGGGATCTCAGTGGACTACAAACACAAGATGAGTCACCAGTGTCTTCCAGCAGGCAGAAAGGGAAATTCACAAAATGCTCTAAATCACTATTGATTAGAGAAATGCAAATTAAAACAGATCTGAGGTGCCACCTCACATCTGTCAGATTGGCTAATTTGTTAAAAAAGGAAAATGTTGGATATTAGAGGGGATGAGAGAAAACTAGGACACTAATGCATTGTTGGTAGAGTTGTGAACCAATCCAACCATCCCAGAGAGCAATTTGGAACTATGCACAAAGGGTTATAAAACCCTTAACCCACCAATATCACTACTAGCTCTATATCCCAAAAATATCCCCAAAAGGGTAAGTGACCTATTTGTACAAAAATATTTATAGAAGTTCTTTTTGTGGTAGCTAAGAACTGGAAATTGAGGGGATATCCATCCATTAGGAAATGGCTAACCAAACTGTGGGATATGACTGTAATGGAATATTACTTTTTGCTATAAGAAATGATAAGCATGATGATTTCAGAAAAACCTGGAAAGATTTACATGAACTGATGCATAGTAAAGTGAGCAGAACCAGGAGAACATTGTACACGGTAACAGCAACGCTGTTCATTGAAGAATTGTGAATGACTTAGCTATTTTCAGCAATATAAGGATCCAAGACAATCCCAAAGGACTAATGATGAAGCATACTATCTGCCTCTAGAAAAAGAAGAATACTGATTGAATACATGAAGCAGTCTATTTTTCACTTTCATTGTTTTTGAGTCTTCTTGTTAAAAATGACTAATGTGGAAATGTTTTACATAATTGCACATGTATAAACTGTATCAGATGGCTTACTCTCTCAGGGAGAAGGAGAGGAGGGAAAGAGAGAGGGAGAGAATTTGGGACTGAAAACTTGAGTAAAAATGTGAAAAAATGAAAAAAAATGGAAAAATGGGAATTCACTGTTGGGGGCCATTAAAATGGCCAGAGGCAGCTTGGTGACCCAGGGGAAAGAGCTCTATGCCATGCCTGGAGTCAGGAAGACTTGAATTTAAATCCAGCCTCAAGCTCTGACCAGCTGTGTGACCCCAGGCAAGTCTTTTAACCTCTCTCTGCTTCAGTTTCCTCAACTGTAGAATGGGGTTAATAATCCAGTTTCCCTCCCAAGGAGTCAATGAAATATTTGCAAAGCGCTTAGTACAATGTCTGGCATAAAGTGGACACCTGATAAATACCTATTCCCTCCCTCCCTACCCTGCTCTCATCTGACCACAAAGAACTGTATTCAGATCTGAGTGTCCTAGTTTGCAAAGGCCGCTGGTAAGAGGGCAGGCATCCAAAGGGGAGCACCTAGAAAGGTGGAAGGAGGGTCTTGAGTTCATGTCATAGCATGCCAGTCCATAAAGTATCTGGGCCATGAACCCAAGCCCACCTCTCTCTCCTTAACCTCTGAGAGAAAAAGGACAATCCTGTCTATACCTGTTCCAGCCACTAAGAAACAAGTTCAAGTGTTTTTAGGCATGAATGGATTGTGTAGACTCTGGTATCTTCATTTTGGTTTTATTGCTAAACTCCTTTATGACCCTACTCAGGGCACTGACTCAGACCAGGCTAAAGTTTCTGAGGCTCTGAAAACTAATTTGATCACCACCCCATCACTGGACTTACTCAATTTGGGAAAACCTTTCACTTTGTATGTTGATGAAAGGATAAGACAGGCTTTGGGAATCTTAACCCATTCCTTAGGACCTGACCTAGGTCACTTGATGTTTTTATTTACTCAAAATATGTTTTCCTTGTTCTACATATCCATGGAGAAATCTGGAAAGAAAGGGGATATCTGACAGAAAAAACTCTCCTATCAAACATGCCCTTCTATGTTTTGGCCTTGCCACAGTCATCTTTTAATTCTCTCCAGAGAAATTATCTTTTATGCCAGGGAAATTGTCTTTTCTTTATACTCCTTTTGTACCTGTTTGGTGTGTGTTTGCCTAACCTCCTTGCCAGGTTTGTCTTTTCTAGAGTCCAAGCCATCAACTTCCAGATGACAGCCCATGCGGCATACCAACCTCCATCTGAATCCAAGGTCTCCAGCCCACTGGACCTAGCACCACCCAGGTTCTTAAGTCTGACCCCTAGAACAGGACCCATCAAGGCAGGGATAGCTCTATGTCCCTTGCCAGAAGGAAGAAGTTTCAGAAGCTGAGACCTTCACCCTTTACCCCAGAAGAATTTGGGTTCAATCTGTTTGAGGGGGGAATGATGGGCTTCAGACTCTGGGAGCCTCCTTGAGCTCCCCTAGAATCTTCCCACTTAATCTGGCCTTTCTTACTCAAATCTAATCTTCCCTTTTGTTCCTGCCATCTCAGGAAGCCCAAGGGCTTTTCATTATCATTTCAGGTCTCTGTTGCACTCCCTACCCTTGATCCCATCAAAACCTATTCCCCAGGCTGCCATCAAGATCTGTGTCCCTTCCCATACTGCCCCTATCAAGATCTCTGGATTGCCCCACCTGCTTCCCACCCAAACCCTCCATTGTCTGATATCTCCTGATAGCCTCCTGCTGTTTCCAGCCTTTGACCCTCCTTGGACTTCTTCTCAAGACCCTTTCTAAACCCTTCCTTCCATCACCCTGAACTACCAGACCCCCACACCCCTATCCCTCCTATACTCTTTTCTGTATTTAAGTTCCATCTTGCCTCCATGAAGGCACTCAGATTCAATCCAGCTCAGACTCTGTCTAGCTGGGATTCTATCTGGCCTGCTTGTGAATACAAGCATTACAAATCCTTAGGCTCCTTAAGAGGCAACCCAATTTGGCATAACTTTAATAAATGTTGTTTTCTTTGGCTTTAAGAAAATAAATAAATAAATAGATAGATAGATAAATAAATAAGTAAATAAATAAATGGATGGATGGATGGATGAATGAATGAATAAATAAATGAAGACCAAAGAGAAAAGTCTCCATCTTCAAACAACTGACAGTCAGGCCAGGGGAGACAATGTACACAATACTGAGTGATGAGGTAGGGGGAGGCTGCATTCACATAGCAAAGGGGATAGAGCACTGGACATGGCATCAGAAAAACTCATTTTCCTGACCTTTAGACACTTCCTAGCTGTTTGACCTAGACAAGTCACTTAACTCCATTTGCCTCAGTTTTCTCATCTGTAAAATGATCTGGAGAAAGAAACAGCAAATTACTTCAATATCTTTGCAAAGAAAACCTTAAGGGGAATCATGAAGAATTGGACATAACTGAACCACAAAATTGGGGAGAGGGGTACAAAATTAATTTCCACTGAATCTCTGATGTCAGGGGTCTTGGAAGCCCTTTTAGAGATGGGCAACTAAGCTAAACTCTCTCTTCATGGGAGGGAGTAGGTCCCTCATCATTGGAGGGATCCAAGCACAAGCTGGGTGACCACTTGTCAAACTGAGACCTGCTAAAGATCTTAGCTTTAAAAACCAAGATCTTGCATCGCATCTGGGGCCATCTGCTGTCATCATGATGTGCATCTGGCCACTGGACCCAGATGGCTCCAGAGGAGAAAGTGAGGCTAGTGATTTTGCACAGACCTCCCTCAGTTAAATCCAACTCACTTGTCAATCCACCTCCATGATGTCAAGGTCCTCTTCGAGAAGGAAGGACATATAAAAGAATTGACTTCATCCTAAAACTTCTGTGTTCTTTCTGCTCTGAAAAGAATCTTCGGTCACAAAGCACAATCTAAGGACCAAACCAGGGCAGCCAAGGGCCCAATGGAGAAAGACAGTAGAAAACAGCAGAAGAAAGAAGGGAAGGGAAAGGAGGAACTTGATGGTATCAGATTTGGATGAGTGTCAATGAGACAGAATCACCTCCTCCTAGTTGTGACCTTTAACTTCCTTATCCTGGACAGAAGGTGCTCAGGAGAAGGGGCACCTCTCCTCCAGAGGGTGACCTTATGTCCTGGAGCTCTGGTAGGCTGGGGTTAGCAAGCCCCTTCTCAGAGCTTCAATGACAGATCTCTAAAGGAGAGGGTAGGGAGAAGAGAGTTGGTGCTTTCCCACCCAGGTTCACAGAGCCATGAAATCAGGGGCCCATGGACCCACTCCAGAATAAGGAACTTGGATCTTGGTGGTCACCCTCCAGGCAGCTACATGCAAGTCATTCACTAGGGAGACCAAAAGACCAAAGCACCCAGCACACATACATGGAGGGAGATAAGGACAAAAGGGGTCCAAATTTGTTGCCAGGTTTTTTAGGGAAGGCACTAGCATCTGGGGATAAGGAATGACTTCAAGTAAAAGCAGATGTTTGATCTGGGAAGAGGACTAGGGATTCTGAGTGAGGTGGGAGAGCATAGGGCACAGCCAGGGCAAAAGCATGGAGATGGGAGGTGGAGAGTTTATGCACCAGAAACCAGCCAGATTAACTGTGCTGGGCCATAGCATACCAGAAGTGATGTGTAAATGACCTGAAGGGCAGGTTAGAGAAGTAGCAGGTGTGGCTGCTAGACAGGTGTGGTATGGGAGGCCAGATTGTGAAGGGCTAGAGAGGATGAAGGAAAGATTGAATAACCCAAGGTCATACACCTTGTTCCTGGCACAGTCTGGGGTAGAACTCCAGTTTTCTGCCTCCTGGTGCTGGGCACCATCCTGGGCACCTGTTAGTCTCTGCTACTGGGGCATGTACTTACCTCTCAAAGATTAGGCAGACTGATTATTTTCATGTTTTTGTGTTTTTGCTTTTGTTTTTTGTGGCTTTTCCCTTTTGTTCTATTTCTTCTTTCCCGACATGACTAATGGGGAAGAATGTTTAACATGATGGCACATGTGTAACCTGTATCATATTGCTTGTGGCAAGGGGGGAGGGAAGGAGAGAGG
Source organism: Potorous gilbertii (assembly GCA_028658325.1). Taxonomy (NCBI): domain Eukaryota; kingdom Metazoa; phylum Chordata; class Mammalia; order Diprotodontia; family Potoroidae; genus Potorous; species Potorous gilbertii. The sequence goes on along the minus strand of CM053770.1, from coordinate 696,505,416 downwards.
GAAAACATTTTGGAACTCAGAAACCAAAATGCTATTTACTACAAAAAAAAAAAAATTCGACACGCTGCTTTGCAGAATTCCCCTTTCACATACAGTTCCTCTTTTGCCAACACTGACTCTTCATTACCGATCAATCAGTGCTATGAACTTCTGCCTAATTTCTATATTTTATTCTGCCATTTGGAGTCATTTCTACCAAGGCCATCTCTCATGACCTTGATAATTTCAGCTTCGGAGATAATGACAAGTTAACAATAAATGCGCTGAATTTATGGGACTAAGGTACAAAAAGTAATTATTTATAAAGGGCAAACGCTTACCTAGTTCAATATCTCGGATCCCCAGGTACAATTCCAGAAGATAATCCACCTTCTCAATGACTTTCTCATCTGTCTCCGAAGGCTTTATTAAAGAGGAGAGAAAAAGGGTGTTAGATTATTGGCGAGTCCACAGCATCCCGCACACTCTGGGCCTGCCTCGTCCCTCGCTACTGATCCTCACAATCATTTGATTTCAGATACTTAGATTAGTTCCAGCCAGGAGGACTTGGTTCAGAACACTTGGCTAATGGTGCCGAGTTCAGCTCCCAGATGATGTGGGCTTGGTTCTCTGAAGGCTAGATTTTTTCTGTGAAAATCTTTTATGAAAATACATCGGATAAGGGATGAAGTTCTACCCTGCCCTCAAAAATATAAGCTAATAAGTATAATTTAAGCTTTACTTAGATCCCCGAGGTGATCCTGCTGGGCATGAGTTCCTCAATATGCAGAAGATCCTGCCAATAGTACAGACAAAGTTGTCAAAATGACCATCAACAGTCCTGAACTGGACCAAAATGTCATGGGGAAATGTCTAGCAAAAGACACAAGACAGGAGAGCATGCTTGCCTAGGGTCTTCTCAGTCACTGTGTGCCCCCAGAAATGGGATCAAGCAACTGCTGCCTGGGACACTGACTCGGCTTGACTTCTTGTAAAAGGCACTGGGGCCTCTCAGTTCCAAAGGTCCACCTAGGCACCATCTTGCAGACACAGAATGGGGCCAATTTTCCACAAAATTAATTTTCACAGAATCCATTTGGGGGCCTAAAATGCCCTGTACAATGTATTCCTTCAGGCATCATCCAGTCACTCTATCCAGTCAATGCTTTTCCCCTTCTGCCTGGCTTCAATAATTCAAAAATTTTTCCTCACACTCAGCCTAAATCTGTCTCTCTGGAACTTATAGCCCTTATTTTTACTTCTGCCCTCTGGGACCAAGCAAAATAAACCAAATTTTTCTTTCACAAACAGACCTTTTAGATTTCTAAAGACACAGCTCACATCCTCCCTAAGCCCACTCTTCTTTGGAATTCTTCAAGTGATTCTCCCCTGGTATGAATTCAAGACCATTGTGGTGCCATGGAAAGTCTACTGGATCAAGAACCTGAAGACCTGGCTTCACTCTAGTCATGGGGAGGCAACCAGGTGATCCAGTGACTAGAACTCCACACCTTGAGTCAGGAAGACCTAAGTTCAAATGCTACCTCAGACATTTTCCAGTTGTGGGGCCTCTCTGGGTTAAGTTTAATTTCTTCATCTATACAACAAAGACTGCTAAGATCTGTCTGGCTCTAAATCTAGGCTAGCCTGATTCACAGGGGCAGTAATTGTTCGGCTTTTGTCCATGTGTCCCCAGCAAGAAGCACACTGACTTGCAAAGAGGAGGCAAACCTGAATAAATGTTTTTAATATGAATTTGTGAATTTTGAAGTGTCCCAGCCAACCTGCTTCTCCCTCCTATTCGCCTGCACCTACGGTCTCCACCTTCTGGTTCTCAGCCCTCCTGTGCCCATTCCCATGGGTAGGTGCCCCAGCACAACCCCATCACTTCCCAAGAATCCCTTCTTTTTCTTATGTTTAGCACTTTTCAGGAGTCCAGGCTTCCGGGTGGCCCAGGTTTCACCATGGACCACATTGCCTGGACCCTGCTGACAGACAAACCCAAAGGGGCAGCGCTGCTTTCTTCTCAGCATTCTGACTACAAAGGCGCAATAATTCTCTCCGCAGCCAGGCAATCAGATTCTTTCCCTCTATTATGACCAGAGTCCAGCTCTCATGCTTGCCAACATCTGCAGATTTTCTGAGGCCTCAGTCCAACCCTGACCTACCAGCTCTTCCACGGTGGCAGGACCTTTTGATCTCAGCCGTAAGGTTCCCTTGCCAGAAGTGATTTTTCCAACCGTCGTCTTTCCAGCCTCTGACCTTGGCTGTATTTCTATAAACAAACACACAATGAACAATAAAATGGATGAGATTCCACAGCATGCTAATAAAGACCAAACATGGCCTGGCTGCTCCAACAGTCAGCCCCAGTTACAGATAGCCCTGAAGGACAGACCCATGACTTGGGGTCCAGGACTTGAAGTCAGGAGATCTTGACTCAAATCCTGGCCCCTCCACTGGGTAGCTTTGGGGTAAACTGGCCTCAGTTTCCTCATCCTCAAAATGGAGCGATAAATGTGCATGACTTCCCTACCAAGGTTGCCCTTGACTGCATAGATGTGTCTCACAAGCCATGAAGGGCACAATACATGTCGGCATTATTACTGCGAGCAGTGTCCCTGAGATTAAAATAGGATTCCTGTTGCTCTATAGTTCAAAGATGTCTGGAATCCCAGCCCTCATTGACTGTGTGACTCTGCCTGGGCAAGTCACTCTGTTTCAGTTTCCTCATCTGTAAAATTATCTGGAAAAGGAAATGGGAAACCACTGCAGTATCTGTGCCAAGAAAACTCCAAATAGGGTCATGGAGAGGCAGAAATGACTGAAAACAACTAAACAACCACCAAAATGAAGAGTGGTCAGTGTCACAGAAGCGCATGTTCAGGGCTAGTGGGGACTTCAGGAACAACCTAAACCAGTCTTCTCCTTTCACATATTGGGAAACCAAGATCCAGCAAGGGTTAAATCCCAATGATATCCGTGTAGTAAGCAGCAAAGCTGGAATCTGAACCCAAGTCTTGGGTTCCATCTAACCATCTTCCATCTTGCTTCCAAGGTTAGATTGATTTTTATGTTCTAGAGAAGGGGTTTCAGAGCACTAAAGAGAGATAGTCAGGTATAGAAGGTAAGCCCCTACTGTGTGCCAGGCTCTGCACTATAGTACCAATTTACAAATACCTGAGTTTTGATTTCTCAGTAAGAAGTGATGTAGGGTTCAAAACCAGCCTCTGTCACTTAACACTTGGATAATCTCAGGGACTCCATTTGGTTGGAGATTGGCCCAGGTGCCCTAAAGGCACCTTCAGCTCTAGGTCTGTGATCTATAAAATGAGGGGCAGGAAGAGAATATTCCCTAAAGTTCCTTCAAGCTCTAAACTCTCTGGCACCAAGCAAAGCTAATGGACAAGAGTCAACATTTCCCAAGAGATAACAGGACCATCCAGAGACAGTCTAGATCACTCACACGATGAATCTGAGGAAGCATTTAGAAAGAACAGATGGCGGGGAAAGGCACCTAAGGAAATAGATAATGATGGCAGCACCAGAAGGTTTCAAACTCTATGGGGAGGGTTTGGCACAGAGTACAGGCACAATGATCCTTGAATATTGAAAACAGAGAGAGCCAGACCCAGGCAGCAGGTAGAGACAGCTGCAGACCTAGCTTCCCAGGCAGAGGCAGGTCCTGGAAAAGTTGAATATCATTGCTACCACTCATTGGATCTCAGGCAACCACATCCTGAGTATGGCATGGTATTCCAATCCTCTATTCTCCAAAAGAAGCAACACCACACCAACGGCCCACCACTCGCCACATGCTGGGTACTTGGCCACATGTTGGGAATTCAAAGACACACATGGAACAGTGCTAGCCTCCATTCTACTGGGGGAAGTGGATATGCACACAAATGTATTCATGATACATTCAGAATAAATCAAATTGGGGGAGGTAGAGAGCACTGAAAATGGAGGAAAGGATGAGGAAGGACCTCCTCTAGGAGGTAACACCAAGCTCTACTTTGAAGAAAGGTAGAGGTTCTATAAGACAAAGGAGAGGAAGGAGTCCATAATAGGCATGGAGGGTGGGTGGGACAAACCCAGCAAAGGTTGGTTGCATGACTACAGCTTCTTGGAGCCACAGATGGGATCACCAAAGGTGGATGGCAGCCCACACACCAAAGGTGCCAATCTTCCCTCAATACCTGTACACCCCCCTGCAAAGGTACAGAGGTGGGAGATGGATTGTACTCTACATAGGAGAGGAAGTAGACTAAAGTGTCTGGAACGGGGAAGGGGAGACAACAAGCCAGGACAGATAGGCACCAGACAGACTAGAAATCAGAGGGAGTCACTTCAGTTTCTTACAGTGAGGAGTACCCTGGTCACAGCTGTGTGAGCCTGGATGGGAATAGGGAGAGGCTTGAATCAGGGATAGCAATTAGAAAGCTACTGTGGGGGTTCAGGGAAGAAAAGATGAGGGCCCAGATTCAGATGGTGGCCGTGTGAATGGAGGGAAGGGCATAGGTGCAACAGTCACCAGGAGCATAGAATCCACAGGGCTTCCCAACTCTGAATGTGGGGCACGGAAGGAGAAGGACAAGTCAGGGCTGACTTCGCGGTGGTAAACCCAAGTGACTGCCCATGAGGCTGAAAAGGCATGGTACAACAGGAAGCCAAAAGAAGGAGATTTGCAGGAGGGGTGAACATCATGTCTTAGACGTGGGGACCTTGTAAGCAAGAGGCTCCCCCTGGCTAGAAGAGGAAGCCAGAGTTGGACAACATGGGGGAAGGGCAGGGCAAGGGGTGGAGACCAAGTGCTCACCCACCTCCCTTCCAGTTCTGGTCATTCTTACTCTAAATGATTGTTTCCTCAAGTTTCTCTTCCCTAAATTTCAAGCCTTGGCCACCTTCGTAATTCCCAAGCCCTCCAAATCTCCTTTCAAAATGCCTCCTGCTCCTGGAAACTGGGTCCTTCCCTCCCATACACCCCTTCCCATTGAACCAATTTATGTCTCTGGGTCTCAGTTTCCTCATCTACAAAATGAGCAAACTGAACTCCAGAGTCTCTGTGCTTCATCCGAAATCTAATATTCAACTATTTCAAAATTATTTGTTTATTATTTGCCAATTTAGGTTATTCAGACTTGGCTATACTCTGTTATTCAATTCCAAAAACATTTACCTACTACGTGCAAAACACTCTCCTGGGCACTGGAGGAGACAGCTTTAGACACAAGAGACTCCTGGCTCCTTTCATAGAGTCTAGTGGGAAGTGGGCCACACACAGAGATCTTCTAATATATCATGCCTTAGAGAAGAACAAAGCGCTACGTAGACGACAAAAAATACTAAATAAATCTTCATTTACGCTAACTTAAAACAAAAAATTTCCATATATTAAGGCATGCCTTTCAAGAGTTGGGTGAGAGTGATAAAAAGTCATAAAATAAAAAGACCAAAAACTTTTCTAACGTTATAACTCTCTCCATCGATCCCAAAACAAATGAATTTTCCTTAAGTTTTTCCTATATTTTGTCCTTGGGAGCCGCTTCTAATCTGCAGACCTGTAGACAATACCTAAATAATCAGGGGAAAGGACCTGTCTGATTCTGATAAAGCAAAAAAATATATCATCCCCAAAGAAAAGGATTGTACGAGACTAGATCAAAGTTGACCACTTGGTGGCGCCAAAGGAAAAGCTAAATCAAACCCTATTCCATCAACGTCTGCCACGTTTCCCTGGGCTCCAGGAGACTTGGAATTGTATTTACTCTAACTTTCAGGCCCAGAAGCAACATCATTATCATCCAAAAAAATTATTATTGATTGGACAAGAAAGGTTTCCCATATCCCATTCAAGCTACTGCAACCATGATGCCCATGAAACATTTATAAACCCTGAACTCTCTGTAAATAGTCAGCTTGGTCCTTTCTGCTGGCAGCTAATCCCAGATCTTCCTGAACTCAAGTGCAGCATGCCATCCATTGTTAAGACACTGAGAAGTATGATGGGCTTCCCAGATTAAGGAGAAGAAGGATCTTTAACACCTAGGGCTTGTAGACTCAGGCTGGAAACCATGGATGTGAACGTGAAACAATTAAGGATAATGGATCATGGTGTGATGGGGATTCTAAGTGTTCTGGAAAACTTTTTTGATCATGTAGTCAGTCAACAAGCATCAATTAAGCACCTCCTGTGCAAGGCACTGTGCTAAACTCTGGGATTACGAAGAAAGGTAAAAGATAGCCCTCGCCCTGGAGGAGCTGCCCATCTAATGAGGAGACCTCATGCAAATAACTATATACAAACAAACTATACATAGAATAAATTGGGGGAAATGACATCTATTAGTTTAAAAAATTGATCACAGATGCCCCCCAATATATGTTTATAAAGTATATAGTGTCCTAGAATGCCAATAATTGTGTGCATTAACAAATTTAGAAAAAAAATCAAATGTAAAAGGTTGAGATAAAGATGGACATCGGACTGTAGGATCAATATGGTATCACTGGAAGAGCTGCGTGCTCAGACCCAATCTTTAAGAATGTCACCGTGGCACCCTGTGGCCAATCTCAGAGAGAGGATCCCCATTACTCCTCCTATCGAACTAACCCATTGCCATTCCCAGACACTCTCGTTACCATAATCATCTGTCCATGCACCTATTCTTGGTCGTTCACTCAGTTACAATTTCTGACCCATGCAGATCATGGTCGATGCTGTATGCCAGCTCCAGGGGATTTTCCAGAGTTTTCTCAAGGAATTCTGCCCCTGGGTGACCAGCTTCAAAGCTCCCTAACCCCTCAATTCCTCAGCCTCTCCGCCTCACATGGGGAACAGTTCTACCCTGGACCTCATCACTCCCCACAGTTTTCCCCTTCCTTAGTCACAGACTCTGGTGACCCTCTAGCTAACTCAAACTGCCTACCATCCCATGACCCAAAGTGCCCACTATCCCATGCTCCCCCAAACCCATCCTCTGCCCCCCAGGCCTTCCTTATCCATCTCCCTGCTCTGATTTCACATTCCTTTTTTTTCCCCACTTCTACTCTGTAAACTCCATGCCATCCTCCCCTCTCTGAATCTCTTCCCTTCTTACCCCCTTGTCCCATCACCAGCCCCGAGACAGCAGGGAGCACAGAAGAGAGAGCACTGGGCTTGGAGTCAGAAAGCCCTGAGTTCCTATTTGACCTTTCTTGGAGGTCTGCCTCCACCCCTGTCCTCTCAGTTTCTTCTTCACTCTCTCTAATCTGGTTTCCAACCTCATCACTGACCAAACGAAGTCAACAGTTTTTTCCGTCCTCAGGGTTTGGCAGGAACTTCTACACTATTAAAACCCGCAAAGGGTTAATAAACCCATGTGAAGAGATCTAGTCCTTTAAAGGAGTGAACAGATTTCCATAGCCTTGGGAAAATGCTCAGTTTTACAGGCCAATTTCACAGCGCTGAGGTCATTGGGAAAGGCAGAAGAGGGAAAGGAAATGACCTCCATCCTTAAAACCACCTCTCAAGAAACATTCCAGACACTGCCTGATAAGGGCTGGGCAAGCTGCCCAGACCTCCTGGCCCAGAGCAGAAGGGGCTGGCCAGGAGGGAGGACAGATCAATCCAACAAAGAAGATGGCAAACTGGGGCCACCAAAGGCATCCCAAGAGCAGACTTTACAGGAGCCACCATCCTGCCTCAAAGTCCAGCAGGGAGAGGTCAGATGCCCTGACCCTTGGGAGTCAATGAGTTGTGTCAAGAATGGCACCCTTAAAAATGCATCAGAGTGTCTTCATCACCTGCCTGCAATCAGTGAGTTACTGGAGTTGCCACCAGTTCCCTCTGCATGGCCTTCTAGAACCCTGGGTTCAAATTCTCTCCTGACATGTTCTGGCTGTGATTATGGGGAAATCACTGGACCTCTCTGAAATGAGACATCCTCATCCTCCTATCCATAGTGTCTGTCTCAGATAACATATGTACCTTAAAACCACTGTGAAAATGTCAACTTGGGATTTGTCTGCTTGTTAGAAAGCAAAGAGGTTACGGGGAGTCAGATGACCTGGGTTCAAATCCTGCCTCTGGAATGCTTTCCTCATCTGTAAAAATGGGGCCTGGGAAGGAGTCAGACCAGATGAGCTATAAGTTCCCTTCCAGCTCTGAATCTGAGCTCCTAATATCAGAAGAGTTGGGATGGAAGCATGTGATCCAAAATGACTGTGTGACCAGAGGCCCAAGATTGGGAACTGTGGCCAAGCCTGGCCAGGTCAAAGAACAAGTCAATGGATTTCTTGTACAGGATGGGGCAGGGAGAGAGACAGGTTATACCATCCCCAAAACATTGTACTACAAGCATGTACCATCCCTGGAATGGCGTGCTGCATGCATCTATCATCAATGTCATGATATAGTACATGCATATACCTGGAAAGTTGCATTACATGCAAGTACCATGCTTGGGACATTTTACTACATATATGCACATGCAAGTATCATCCCTGGAGTGTTGTACTGCATGCATGTATGCTGGGAAACTGTACGACATATAAGTACCATGCATGGAACATTGTGCCACACACATGCACCATCCCTGTAATGTTGCACTACATGCAAGTACCACACAAAGAACATTGTGCTACATACAGATACCAGGCATACTATGCCTGAAATGATGTCATACATACAAGTCCTTTATCCAGAAGATCACCTATTGCATGGTCCCAGGGACAGGTTGGCCAAGGGGGATTCTAGGGTTCCTGCCCACTTTAATCATGTGATGTGTGATCTGTGAGCACACATATGTGATCTCGGGGTGGCATCACCACATGTTTCAAACCAAGCCTTCCTCAGTTTGGGGCCAGCACAGAGCAGGGTGTACTGGTGTTCTTCAGCCATGTCTGTGACATGGGACAAGCCCAGAACATCCTGTCCCAGGAGTGTCCTCAGAGTACAGTTATAGACTTAAAGCCCAAGGTGACCCAAGCTCCACATGGCATAGCCAGGATTTGAACTCAGGTCCTGTGATTTCTCATCATGATAGCTCACATTTCTAGAGTGCCTACCATGTGCCAGGCACTTTAAAAAAAAATCGTATTTGACTCTCACCATAACCCTAGGAGGCAGGTGTTATTACTGCCCCCAGTTTACAGCTGAGAAAACTGAGGGTGCCTTGCGCAGAGCCACTCAGCCAGTAAGTGTCTGAGGGCAGGATTCTAACTCAGGGCTTCCTGACTCCAGGTCCAGCACTCTGTCCACTGCACTATCTGACCCCCTCCAATCTAGCTTTCTCCCCAAATCCACGGCTCACACTTCAGGGCAGGAGAGTCACTCTCCCCTCCTTGCCTATAAGTCACCAACACACATTTGTTGTGGACTCGGAATAGGGGTGGTGGGTGGCTGCACCCCGAGGAGTCACTGAGCCTTGGGTCCCGTTGGCTCGAGAGGGGGCCATCAGAGGCAGCGATCACATGGTGTAGGATGTTAAGAGACCCAAGGGAGGCGTCTCCTGGGGCGTGGGGGGGGCTGAAGGCCAAGCCGGAAGGTAGCTTGGAGCCAAAACAGGCAGAGAGATGTCCCCCCAACGAAGGCTCTCCTTTCTGGCCTTCGAAAAGCAGTCGCTGGGTCTGAAACCCGAGTTGTTTCT
>CM053770.1:696482379-696486001 GCA_028658325.1 Potorous gilbertii | reverse complement strand
CTGTCTGGATCTTTTCCTTCCTGGTTATGTACACATGGTCTTCTCCTTTAGAGTCCAAGCTCTCTAAGGGAAAGGATTTCCCTTTGCTCTGCTGAGCACATGACATGCCTCCTTACTGCAAACTTGTTAACCATTGCCTGACAGACTGACCAGAGGACAGCAATGAGATGATGCCACATGAGGCAGAGTGAAGAAAAGGAGGGTCTGGGGAGCCCCGTGGACATCTTCTGCTCTTTGAAGGGCTGCTTTTCTGTTTGGCAGAGGACAGAAGAGCCAAAAGAGAGAACGTTGGGGTGAGTGCACCCATCAGCTGTCATAGAGAAAGCTGGACTGGACAGCCTGCTTCCAGGAGAGGCATGAATACCTCAGAGACTCGGAGCATCAATGTAGAGTCTGCTAACCAATGGCAGGTGGTGGCCTTCTTGGGGCGACAGAAACAAGGGTGCCTTCAAGGGGCCCTAGCTGGCTTCCTCTCGGTTTGACTCCTTCTCTGATGGGTCCATGGAGGGAGAGAGGCCTTGTTCCAAGGTGGAGCCTTGCTTCATGCCATTTTCTCTCTTCTGTTTGGGGTCAAGGAAATTAACCCGCAAATTCTCCAATTCAAACAATAATGTTTGGCATTGGTTAAGGATCTTGCTAGCTTTCGGTGGGCATGTGGACTACTGAAAAGAGATTGGAAAGTAGCAGTGAGAAGGATTGTCCTCTATTAAATAAATAATCTCTTTCCAACCTCTTCAAGGAATTTGCAGTGCTCTTTCTTGCACAAGAAAGGTGTTAATAAGAGAAACATGAAAAAGAAAACAGTAGCTCCACTTAAGTCCATCTTTTTGAAGGCTTCTCCAAAGAAGGACGAGTCAGTGCTAATTCTACTAAGTTAGGAAGTCTTGGTCTATGAGTCACCTGAGGAATAGGGTATTGCCAACCTTGGAGAACCAGCCTGCCCCACTGAATTCTGAGAGTCGCTTTCTGAAGGCTCTCTACACAAGGTGAAACGGTTTTGTCTCTAGAAACTCAAAAGGGCAGCCTATACTGGTGTACACAATCCAAGCTGGCAGAGGAAGCACCTGCAATGTTGGACCATAAACGTTGTAGAGCCCTAGAGAAAGATAAGAGCTGATGATCTCATCTGAAACAACATCAAAGAGCAAAGATCTAAATATTAAGACAAATGTTGAAAGGTGTATTATTCAATTCAATATTTGTTAAGCACTGACATTTTTTAAAACTGATCTTAAAATGTTGAATAAATGTCATTTCTAAATGTAAAGGCATTGTGTTAGGCATATTTGGGGGTGGGGGTGTGATGACAAAGACAAGAAGTAAAAAACAAAAACTACTGCTTCAAGGAATCTACACTCTAATACATTACTGAGAATCTGAGCTAGACTAGAATGTAAACTCCAATTAGAATGGAAGCTCCTTTCCAAGTAGGGATTGCCAAAGCAGAGCCAAAATGGTGCAGGAAGGAGGACAACCAAGTTCCCCAGAACCACATGAAACAGGCAGACAGGTCTGCATTCAGTGGAGGTGGGGTCAAGCCTGGAAAGGGTTTTCTAGGGCAGGGAGAGGCTAAAAGAGGTCTCAGATTCAGCCTACAGGGCACCTTGATATGGGATCACAGCCAAGGATAACTTACCCAGCAAAACTGAATGTAATGCTCCAGGGGGAAATGGGCCTTTAATGAACAGAGAATTTCCAAACATTCCTGATGAAAAGCCCACAGCTGCAGAAAAACTCTTAAATCCAAACACAAGAGTTAAGAGAAACACTAAAAAGGTCAACATAAGCAAATGATCGATCATATGGGACTAAACAAGGAAGACTGAGTACATTTTAATATGGGGAGATGATGCCCCAGAACTCTATCATCAAGAGTCACAGAGGCAATTAGACAGAGGGCCCGAGAGCAATTTTGTTACATTTTGATGACCTTAAAAGAAGAATGGAAACAGTAGGTAAGAGGAATACAGTGAGGGGGCAGGGAGGAAGGAGGGACAAAAGGGTCTCACCTCTTCATTCTGGAAGAGGACCAGAACGACATCACTATGATCAAGTGAAGTGTCAGTGAGTCCAACTGGGGCTAATCAGACCAACATGAGCTCGGAATGCTCTACCACAGGTTGGCCACAGACAATCCATGTGAATATTTGGGGTGGATATCCCAAATTTGTGCATTCTGTGTTTACTTTGTGCTATCTCAATTCTGCTTTGCTCAAAGAGCACAACACCTTTTCTTATGTGGGCACGCCATGCTGGGCTGTCCTGTGCCAGTGTCTCCCATGTTGCACAGTCAAATCCAAAGTTCTTGAGAGAGACCTTGAGAATGTCCTTGTATGGCTTCTTCTGGCCACCATGTGATCGCCTGCCCCATGTGAATTCTCCATAAAATAGTCTTTTTGGCAAGTGTACATTTGGCATTCAAACAACGTGGCCAGCCCATCGAATTTGCGCTCTCTGAGGCATAGTTTGAATATTTGGCAGTTCAGTTCAAGCCAGGACTTCAGTGTCTGGTACCTTATCCTGCCAGGTGATCCTCAGAATCTTCCTAAGACAGTTCAAATGGAAACGATTCAGTTTCCTGGAATGGCGCTGGCAGACTATTCATGTTTCACAGGCATACAGCAATAAGGTCAGCACAACAGTTCTGTAGACCTTAAATTTAGTAGTCAGTCTAATACCTCTTCTCTCCCAAACTTTTCTTTGGAGCCTCCCAAACACTGAACTAGCTCTGGAAATGCATGCATCAACCTCATTGTCAATGTGTATATCCCTAGAAAGCATGTTACCAAAGTAAGTGAACTTATCCACAGCATTCAAAACTTCTCCATTTGTTGTAATTGATGGTTCCACATATGGATGATGTGGTAATGGCTAATGGAACATCTGAGTTTTCTTGGTATTAATTATTAGACCAAAAGTAGCACAGGCAGCACAGAATTGATCCATATTTTGTTGCATCTCCACTTCAGAGGGCTGCATTGAGTGCACAATCATCTTCAAACAGAAAATCATGCACCAACACTCCCTCCACCTTGGTCTTTTCAAATTGAAAAACTTACCACCAGTACAGTAGTTGACCTTGATGCCATGTTCATCCTCATTGAAAGTATTTATTAACATGGCTGAAAATATCATGCTAAAATGCATAGGAGCAAGCACACAACCCTGCTTGACTCCATTGGTGACAGGGAAGGCACAAGAGCATTGTCCACTATCCAGAACCCAGGCAAATATGTCATCATGAAATTGATGTACGATACTGATGAACTAATCCGGGAAACAAAATTTAACATAATTTTCCATAAACCCTCAAGACTAACAGTGTCAAAAGACTTGGTGAGATCTGTTAAGTGTTGTGTAAAGACCTCTCCTGGAGTTGTCTGATAGTAAATACCATATTGACTGTTCCTTGGCCCTTTCTGAAGCTACACTGGCTCTCAGGTATAATGACTATCTTCCAGGTGAAGGATTAGCGTATTAAGGAGGACTCTAGCAAGAATTTTGCCAGCAGTGACTAAGAGAGAGACCCCCGCTGTGATTGTCGCAGGGCAATCTATTCCCTTTACCTTTGTAGAGATGGACAATGGAGGCATCCTTGAACTCCTGGGGGATACCCTCCTCT
>CM053770.1:696399879-696477379 GCA_028658325.1 Potorous gilbertii | reverse complement strand
GTTTCCATAACAATCAAATACCAAACATGTAGCACTTGTTTCAAAACACAGATGAGAGAGAGACAGAGAGGAGACATAGATAGACAGAGCTATAGAGACAGAAAGAAAAGAGAAAGAGAAAGACAGAGAGAGAAGAGACAAAATACACACACACACACACACACACACACACACACACACACGCACGCACGGTGTCCTTGCCTCCATCTTCTCCACTACTAGTGACCATCCAGAAACAAGTTTCACACTTCTGAAAAGATATAAAACTGGCAAGAAGACAGCATGGGAGATTTGAGAACATGAGCCAAGGCTCTCTATTTAGACCCCTGGGAGCAGAGTATCCTGAGCTTGGCCTCAAACACTGGAGAACTTTCTATAAATGAATCGCTTCTAAATGAGCTCTCCTGGGTCAGCAACAGCATGTCAAAAAATAAAATAGGAATCACTTTTAATGTTCTCCTGGCTTAAGGAGACTACATTTATTCATCATTCAAGATAATGAAGGCAAACTTACACTTTTATAAAACATAGGGAAATGCCTATTCAAATACATGAAGTCTTTGTGAGTATCCTACTTTAATCTGATGGCGACTGCTAAACATAATCAACAATCAAGAAGCATTTAGGAAGTACCTACTGTATGCCAAGCACTGTGCTAAATGCCAGGGGGTACAAAGAATGAGACTGACACCCTAATGGAAGAGACAAATCTGCATATCCACATATTGTATGTATGGATACAATGTATATGGATGGCATACATACACCATATATGTGTGTGTGCATATACACACATATGGTGTCCATAGGATAAATATTGAAAGGGTCCAAATTCAAGTATTCAAATCTAAGGCAGTTTGGGAGGGGGATACTAGTAAGTGGAAGAATCAGGAAAGATTTCAGGAAGAAGGTGGGATGGAAGAAAGGGATTCTGGAGGAGGAAGGGGCCAAGGTGGAGCTGAGCTTCAGCACAGTAGGATGAGGTGGCAGGGACGTGAGGGTCACAGGTCCCACCTCCTATCATCTCACATGTGTGTACTTGGCCTACGTGTAGAGTGCCCTGTTTGAACTACATTGTGACCTCCTGACCTGGTCATCTTCAGCTCCTGCCTCTGAGACCTCTCCAGGGATGATAGGGACATCATTGAGAAGGTGGAACAGTTCCTTGAAAGAATCAAACATGTCTGATCCTCCTCTTGCCTCCAGATGTAGACCCTTTCCATGCCCTGGGCATCATAGGGCTTCCTGCTTCCTAAGCTGCAGCTAAATTTTATGACTCCTTAGGAATGAACATTCTAGAGCCAAAATTATACAGGGCCAAACTGCCATTCAGTGTGGCATTAAGATGGCATTCACTGGGACCAGCTACCTGAAATTACTCCTGGCCCAAATGGCAAAGACTTGGGGTGTAGAAGCTCCCCACCCAGTCACTCCTCCTTGAAGAATGAGGTGTCCAGCCCTAGAATACCAGGCCCAGTGACCCAATAGCACTTCACTCTGAAGCCATCTGATCCAGGATCTTGAGAGGACTTCATACTGGAGACATCCAACCCAAAGACCCAAGCATCCTCAGTCTTGGGGTTGTTCAGCACTCACCTTCTCACCATGCAATGGCCTCTCCCATAGCAGCCAATAAAGAGAGATGCAGTTTTCATTTAGAAAATGTCCAGCTCAGAGAACCAAGAAGCCTCCTGCCTTTCAGCAGATGGCCCTGGAGACTGAGAGAGAAATGTTAGAGGGGCTGTGAAAGACTAGACACAGTGCTGCCTTTTCAGAGAGCCACTGTGGAAAGCAATTTGTTGCCCAAATAGTCACTAATCTGGTTCATCACTGACCCAGTGATCCCACTACAAGGCACCAATCACAAAATAAAAGAGAGGAAAAGGTCCTCTGTGTAACATATGTGTGCACATGTATACATACAGTATGTATATGCACTCATGTATATGTGCCTGTAGGTGTGTATATTTGGACATGATAAATGCAAGAATTTGTTACACAAGTTTTGTTTTTCTCTCTGCTTTTCAACATGAATGAGCTAAAAGGAAAAGGAAATCTAAGCTTATGAAGAAGAAATAAAGCTTTTAAAAGGAAAAAACATGAACATCTAGCCTCTGCCTTTACTGGAGTCATGTGTCTATCCAGGGACAGACAGATGTTCCCAGAGGACTGTCTTCCAGCAGCACACCTGCCTAGGGGCACACAAGAAACTTCAAGATGGTGCCTTCTTCCATCTTTGTTGTGTATTTTGAAAACCATTTGACACAACAAAACAAAACACAGGCTAAAAGGCCCTTTTCCTCCAACAAGGATGAGTTCTCACATATGCTAAAATCAGACCAGATTCCTTAAGAGATGAAGTCACAGAGAAAACATTTGGTTCCACAATCCATTGACTATCAGCATCAGATAGGGCACAAAAGCAGAGCATCATGATCTCTCAAGTATTAGTGGCTGTCATAGGTGCAATAGTCCTCTCTCTGTCTCTCTGTCTCTCTCTGCTCCCTGATACAAAACTCCTTCTTTTCACCATGAATATCTTCCATTGATGCCACATATCACCTATCTGGGCTTCAGTTTCCCCATTTGTAAAATTCAGGGTCTCAAGGTGACAGCCTCTACAATGCTTTGCTGCTCAAACTCTATGACCCAATGATCATAGAATGCCAAGACTGGAAGAATCAAAGCTGTGGGTGCACTCTGGTTGCTGAGGGAGACTGAAGCAAAATCCTGAGTCACTGCCATGAGATTTTTCAGAAGACATGATGGCGCAGGAGGGCAGCCGATCAAGTCCTATAAGGGCTCAGGTAGGCAGAGCTGTGGCCACTGGGCCTCTGAGCATTACACATGGAGGGACTGATTATGGGTGTCTTCCTCCAGTACATCCCTTTATGAACAGTTTAATTGGAAAAAAGAAAATAAAACAGGAGGGGCAGACAATAAAGGACCTCAGTGTTGTATGGAGGCCCCCAAAATCAGCCAACACCTAGAAGGAAGCTTCCTCTGTATTCTGTAGCTCCTCCCTGGGGATGGGGCAGGGGAGCAGATAATACCATGGTTGCAGTCTTCAGCCCAGCTCAGAAAAAGACACACACTGACACAGGAAAGGAGACAAAGAGAGAGACAGAAACAGAGAGACAGACAGAGAGACACACACAGAGAGACAGAGAAACAAAGAGAGAATCAGAGAGACAGAAAGATGTGGGCGAAGAGACAGAGAGTATTTGTCAGGCACTTACCATGTACCCTCTTCTAAAAATGGGGAACACAAGCAAAAATAACAGCAACCCCAAAAAAGTCGATCTTACCCTCAAGGAGCTTCCCCTCTAGTAGGGGAAAGATAACACACAGAATGAAGAGAAATGAAGGAGGGGTAGCAGTGTCTGCCAGGGGCCAAGGTAGAGAAGTCTGGAGAGTGAGGAACAGAGTTGGGGGAGAACAGAAGCATGGCTGGCCCAAATGGTTCCTCAAATGGACATTCCAGGCAGAAACTCCCCCACATGGGCCTCATTCTCTTTTTACCTTAGTCAGGGGAAGTTGTTTTCTTTTTCCAACCAAATCTCCGTACCCCACCTTATACATATCCACCTTCTCAGCAAATCTTTTTTGTAAAAAACAAATTTAAGTCCAGCTGACTCATGTTAATAAGACTCCCATGTGAGAGAGTTCACACAGGACAATGCCAGCACCCCAACCCCTCACCCTCCAGGGGCAGCCTACCCAAAGGAGTGAACCTGGGGGAGTCCGTCCAGCTGGCGTTCTCCTCTAAGAGCTGAAGGGCTTCTGGCCCATCAAATTCGAATTAAATAATAAAGGTGTGTTGCCTTTGGTGTTGTTGGATGAGTCATCTCTTCAAAAACCTCTGAGTCCTAAAATCCATCAGGATGGCAGAAGGTGATACTTTGTCCACATTGGCAGAACAGATTGGTTTGCAATCCTGTTGGTGAGGTAAAGTCTGCATGGGGTGTTATCCCATGCAAAGCTACCAGCTGTAGCAGGAGACACAGGAAAACCTGCCTGACAAAGAGCTCTTTTACCCTCCCATGGGGTGGGAGATAAAGTTGACTGAGGACACAGAAATGAAAGAAAAGAACTGATAGTCATGAAATGCCCCACGTGCAGAGGAAAGAGAAGTCTCCTCTCACTTAAACTACGTCGAATGAAAGGTACTAGTTCTACACACTCTGAACTTTAGGTCCAAGTCTACCAGAAACAATTTTGATTTATTGTTCTACCAACAATTGTTCTACCAAGAAAGAAAAGGTGGCCAAACTGCCTTGGTTCCCTTATGACCTTGGGAATCTCACACTCCAATAGAACATGGTTTTATAATAATATAAAATAAAACACATTTCTAAATCTTCAGTCTTTCAGAAATGCCCCAGAGAATCAGTGTGCTTCAAACCACTCTCGTCTCCTGCCCAGCTTGACCCTGAAAAGTGAAAAGGAGCTCCAAGTTTCTATGGAAGACCCTGACCTAGCAGCTCTGCAAGTGTAGCACCTTGAGCCCTGCAAATCCCCAAGGCCCTTCTCTAATCCAGGAGGCCTGAACTATTTGTCTATTAAAAGACTCCACCCCTTTCCAAGCCCATTTTCCTGTGAAGCCAGATTTTCCTCCTGTGCTTCAGCCAAAACAACACCTCACACAAAGCAAAGGCAGAGGCAGTTGAGAGGAGCTGGTCACCAGGCTCCTCTTTAAGTCAGTAATTAAAGAGATTTGCAAAACGATCTAAAGTCATACCACTTTTCTCACTAAATTTTTGTTTTGAAAATATAGTTATTTCCCTAAAACTGTTGTGTACACTAACATGTCATAACTTTATTGTTATTTTTAATAAATTGAGAAATTATTTTTTAAATTGATCATTTTCATCACTATAAATTTCCATAGATACCCACGAATGTGCTGGAGAGCCAGATGTGAGCTTTTATACTTCAGGAATCAGCAATGCTACAGCTCAGGGCTCAATTTATAGTTTTGTGGATTGTCCAGATTTTTAAAAAGTGATGGAGAAAATGTCAATAACACAGATTAAACTTTCAAGTGTGTCTGAGTACTTTTTTTGAGAGCCTGTTGTTAAACATTTACCACCAGGATCCTACATATAACTCACATAAATAAAAGGTCTTTGGGGTCCTCAATAATTTTGAAGAGTCAAAGGAAGTCTTGAATCTTGAGACCAAAAAGTTGGAGAATTACCCTAATTCTTTTAGTGGACTGGAAAAGAGGACGGTATCCTTAGGAGTACATCCAGGCCACTTTTGGTTATTCAGTAAAGACATTAAGGACAAAATAAAAGGCAACAGGGACATAAAAGCAGTCATTTTGTTACTGCCTGGGGAAATTAGAGATATACATAGAGTTTAAATTAACCACGTGTGACAGCTGGAAAGCTAGGTAGGACCTTGGAGATATCCAGTCACCTTTGAAGTGCCTGGTCCCAGTGGGGACAGCCCGCTAAAGCTGAAGAATAGAGGCAAAAGATCAAATCCAGAGAGTTATGGTGGAAATCGTTAGAGGGAAACACACTTATCAATTGTCTTCAAGTTCACAGACTCCAGGTGGAGAACCCCTTCTCTAATACAACCTCTGTGTAGAGGAGAAACTAAGGCCCCAGGAGGAAGATGCCCACACCAGTGCTTTCACCTGCAAAAGGAACTCCCAGGGGAAGAAACTCCCTCTACCAACTTAGATCTGCACCTTCTCCAAACTTGCCTAGAACCCTTAGGAGGAGAAGTGTCCAGGGTCAGAGGTGAGACTTCCTGACTCTAGCCCTCCATCCTCCATACTGCACTGTCTCCGTTTATTTAGTTCACACCTGAAAAAAAAGAAAAGAGCCCTGTCAAAAATGGTCCTCCTGGTTTTGCTTGGATACCGCTAGTGAAGGACAATACAAACCCACACCTCTTCCAAGCAGCTGTGGGTTACAGGGATTTCATATCCCTGCTGATAGTCTAATACAATCTCCAGAACTTTGAAATGCTACTCTCATTTTGTGGGCATCTAGCCGGAAAGTCAGGGGAGCTCTCAAGATATCAACAAACCTGGACTCAGGAAGACCTGAGTTTGAATCTGGCCTCAACCATATTAGTTGTGTGACCCTGGGCAAGTCACTTTACCTCTGCCTCAGTTTCTTCATGTTTAAAATGAGTATCATAACAGTACCTACCTCCCAGGGTGGTTGTGAGAATCAAGTGAGATGGCATGTAAAGTGCTTTGTCCATCTGTAAGTGCTGTCTATATCAATTCTCCATATTAATATTGTCTCCAGGTTGACCCAAGTGGGGAGGGCAGCTGAATTTTTTAGTCCACAGTGACTAAGACATGGGGGATTATGATCTCCATCAGTGAAGAGCATCTCTGAGAAGGGGCAGACCACTAAGCAAGTGCGCTCTCAGGATTCTTGAAGAAAAAGTAAGTGGTCGGTGCTAATGATGAGCTCTCATCTGTCATTCCACCAGGCTGTGCAGGGTGAAGCCACCCCATACAGGAGGTACATCAGAGAGGGACTTCAAGTCCTTGCCCTATGAGGGTTAGTTGAAGGCATCATGGTGGAGCTGATTGAGGGGAGACAATCTGTCTTGGAGGGGCTAATGTTCTGAGAAGCAAGCAGACATGGCAGAGGGGCCAAGTTGGACTTGAGGGCAGGAAAATGCCCTAATGTTTAGGGCTGTCCAAGTGGTAAGGGATGGCCATGAGAGTGAATGGGCTCCCTTGCTTGAAGAGCTTCAGACAAGTTTCAGGAAAGCTCAGGGTAAGGCTCTTTTCTGGGCCCCTGGTTTCTTTTCCAACAGAGAATTCATTGATTCTGTCAGAAAGATAGGGTTAGGGTATGGCTGAAGGCTCCAGAAGAAAGAATGGGGAAAGTTTTGGAACAGCTGAGCCCAGGAATGTGACAGGGAGTTAGCAAGAGAGGAAGAAAAGTCAGCTAATCTGGACAGTATGAGTGACAGTAGCATATTTTAGAGACTGTCTCCAGCAACATTAGGCTGCCTAAGAGTGGGGGGGCGGGGAGGGAGAGGGTCAGGGTTGAAGACTGTTAAACTGGGATGAGCAGATGGTTGGGGGAGGGAGAGCCCAGGAGGGCTGCACCAGCACAAAGAGACCATCAGTCCTTCCTCGGCGTTGCTTTCCCTCTCTCCCCTTTATTCTCCAGGGTTGTGGGGGTTAAGAGGCAATGAGTCACCTCATAAATAACGGGGAAGGATCACTCTGGAAAACACTTGGGACAATGCAACCACAAAAGCTGTCTACACCCTGTGCCCAGCAGCACTTCCTACTGGGCATGGATACCCCCAAAGAGGTCGAAAGGCCCATCCTCGCCAAACCATTCAGGGCAGTATTTTTTCATCGTGTTACAAAAACAGGAAATGAGCTGAGTGCCCATCAATTGGCGCATGGATAAACACGTGTTGAATTTTGTGAATGTCATTGAATATTATCGTACCACAAGAAATGACAAACAAAAAATTCAAAGAAACGTGGGAAGCCTTATATGAAGGGACTACACCGAATCTACAGAATGACAACAATGGAAATCAAAAGAACAGTGAAAATGAAAGGAAATGCTGAGTGATTCATTGTAATCATCCATCCACCCAAAAGAAGAGTTAAGAAAATGTGTCTCCCTCCTTTCATGGAAGATGGAGGGCTATGGGTGGAGAATGGCACATACCCTTACAGAGAGTTTTGCTGCACTACTTTTGGGTGGTTATGATGGGGCACTTGGGCGCTTGTGCTTGGACCCCAAATCCAAGATCACATTTCTCCTTAACACTAATAAAGACTGTGTTCTTCCCAACCCAAGGGCGCTCTACCTACCAAAAACTCATGAGTGGGTCCCAATAAAAGACTCTGTTTCCCCATTGCAGTAACAAGCTGAGCTCTGAGGAAATTCTCTTGAAAAAATAGGAGTATCTTGTAACCACAGAATTATCATGTATTGATTCCCCAAGCTATCATATTCAATCCAGAGGTCAGGCTGTAGAAATCAACTCTCAAAGCTATCTTGCTACAGATGTAACAGATCAAAAATACACCCCAAGAAATCCTTTCCCCTGGTTTCCATTAGTGAATGATGCCTGTAGCCAAAGTTGGAGGTTATCACCTAATTAGCATATCTGCCTGATAATCCACTATTTTTCCTATATAAGCTTTAGCGGTCCTGTTAATTTGCAAGTTCCTTAAGGAGCTCTGCCCACCGTATTGGGGTTACAATGAACCTTTGTCAAATTGACTTTAAGAATACTTGAGTCCATAAACTCATTCCAGATGGCCCTCTCCTGTACTCCAATATTTGGGAGGTCCCTGAACTCCTGAAACTACAACAGTTTAAAAAATAACCCTGTTTTGAGGGAAGACTTGCTGGCCAGGGAGGTGGAAAGGTTCTACTCAGAAATGTGTGTGATATAAAAACCAACAGGATCAGGGAAATGTCTGGGTGGTGAGGGTGTTTTGGGGAGTGAGGTGCTGCGTGTTTGTGTTTGTGTTTTTCTAAATAATGAAGGGTAGAAATGAATTGAAAGAACAGAACACATTTAGCTACATTAATGATAGGCAGGGAAATGTCAGGGGACACCTGAGTGTGCCCAGAACACACCCAGATACAGGATCTGACTCTGTCACTGGCAGAGGATTCAACAATTCCTCCTATAGCTCCATCGATGGCTATGGACCGTTTGAAGGATGGGTAAACAGGAGCCCCTTCCTGGAGCTCTAGGTTTCGGCATGTCCCTTGCAGACCCCCTTTAACGCTGAAACCTGAGAGCCTCTGATTTTTAAGGAAGGGACTTAAACCATGGAGGGGGGCGAGCAGAATGAACACATTTTCTGAATGACTTCTTCAGCCACCGTTCAGTGAAAATAAAACAACAAAAATAGGTATTTAAAGAGAATTTGTTTTGAAGTTTTGCAAAGCACTTCACCTATGTCAGCTCATTTGATTCTGTGAGAGAAGCTCCTATTGCACTCGCTTTTCAGATGGAGAAGCTGAGGCTGCCTGAGATTAAAGAGGCATGGAAAGAGTCACAGCCAGTGTCTGACTCTGGGTTGGAACTCGAGTCCCACACTTCACGCACTGCACCACCTCTCTGCATGTGCTAGTTTTCTAAAGGCAAATATTCTATCAGAGACAGGTTCCCCAGTGTTCTCTGCTCCTGGAAGTAGTGGGTCACCTCCTGACACAGGTCTTCATTCCAACTTTCTCCATCACCCTGGTTCTTCCCTCTCCTAGGGATGTTCACTCTGTCCCTGCAGCTCCTCCTCCTTCCCCACCCCTAACTCTTCATCTTCCTTCCACGTGCTCTCTTCCTCTATTAAAATTTAAGCATCTTCTGTAAATGACTTAGCTCTTCTCAGCAATACTGCGATCCAAGACAACTCTGAAGGACTTATGACGAAAAACACCATCCATCCTCAGAGAAAGAGGTGTGGTATCTGCATACAGATGGAAGCAAGACTTTTCTTAACTTTATTTTTCTTGGGCTTTTTTGGTCTATTTTCTTTCACAATGTAACTGTTAGGGATATGTTTTGCATGACTACACATGGATAACTTACATCAAATTGCTTGCCTTCTCAATGGGGATTGGTGGGGAGAAGGGGGAAGGAGAGAGTTTGGAACTGAAAGTTTTAAAACTGAATGTTAAAAATTGTTTTTACATGTAACTGAGGGAAAATTTTAAAAATCAAATTAAGCCTCTTGAGGGCAAGGACTGCCTTTCTGCTTGTAAGTGTAATCCACCCGTGCTTAACCCAAAAGTCTGACACAAAATGGTGCTTAAGAAGTACCTGTCCACTTGTGGATGTGAAGATATAAATGAACTGGATTAGAAGATATCAGATATCCATGCCAGACTTCCACCCCTTGAGGAACTTGGTGATATAGCTGATGGAGCATTGCACCAGGAGTCAGGAAGACCTGAATTCAAATCTAGCCCCGGACACTTCCTAGCTGTGTCATCCTGGACAAGTAATTCACCTCTGTCAGCCTCAGTTTCCT
The DNA here is from genome assembly GCA_028658325.1 of Potorous gilbertii. NCBI lineage: Eukaryota > Metazoa > Chordata > Mammalia > Diprotodontia > Potoroidae > Potorous > Potorous gilbertii. The sequence continues at coordinate 696,467,379 of CM053770.1, read as the reverse complement.
CAACTGTAAAGTGGGGATAGTAACCACCTACCTTCCCAAGATGTTGTGAGGCTAAAACTGATCATATTTATAAAGCAATGAGCATAATATCTGGCCCATAGTAGGCACTTAATATATGCTTGCTGTATTCCCTCACCAACATCACCAGATGTTTCACATAGCACCAAAGCTCACTTATTTTGCAGCACGCTCTGGAGGAGCCCACCAAAGTTCTAACCCTCTTAGTTCCCTCTCAGCAACCACCTGTGCCTACTGATATTTTTGCAGAACTATTTATGTCTGAATCAATGCTATTTTTTCTCAAAATACCTGAGAATGATACCAAGCTTTAAAGATTGACTGGTCAATAAAAAGTTGTTTGAGCCAAGACAGGAAAAAGAATATCAATTTCTGTTTTGTTGCCTGTTGTTGAGAGAAGGTGGCCAGTCAAACCACCCAAAAGTGGTTTAGTTATTTGTGGGGGAAAGTGGCTGAGCAGGGAGAGGTCAAGGAATCATCTGGGACTCCACAAAGTGAAGAGGCTTAAAACCACCCAAGTCAATGGGCTGCCTCCTCATGGGACTAGAGAAGCATTTGTGGCTTCTGATGCAGAGGGAGTTTATGCTTCCTGTAAGTTTGGATTAGAAAACTTCTAGGTTCCCTTCCTGGGCAACAATCAAAGCTTTCCAGGAGTGGGTTGGGATGTCTTAAGAGGTCAATAGTTCTCTCTCACTAGAGGTCTTCAAGCAAAGGCTGCAAGGCCACTTGTGGAAAATACAGGAGGGGATATTCTCAGTCATTGGCTGGATGGTTTCTGAAGCATTTTCCAAGTCCTGAGATTTTGTGATCATATCCTACCCTCATTGTCTACAGTCAGGTAGATAAACTGAGGCCCTGGCAGTTAAATGAACTGTCCAAAATCTCACTGGTACCAAATAGCCAAGCTATAATTCTCTCTCTTTTCTAGAAGAAATGCCATCCTACAAAAATAAAAAGAAGCAAGTCAAAGATAATAGTATTTGAAATCTATTAAAAAACAAGAATACACAGCATGTTCAGTTTCTGAAAATGTTCTGCTCGAGGGAAGTGATGTATCAGCTTCTGGAAGAGTCCCCTTTCAAATTCACCATTTTTATTTTGAAAGAATCCTCCCTCTTACTGGGCCTTCACATTTCAAACAATGTAACAAGAAAATAGGGTAAGAAGAAATATCCTCCATGAAATATGTGTCTATTTTAAGTGGATTTGTGCAACAATATCTATCCATGTGGAGTTTCCTTTTCAAGTAAGTAAGAAAGCTTTACGTGGCTGGTTCCAGGGCAAAAATCAAAAGGGAGTTTAATGACTACCTTCTCCACATCTTTCAGGTTAGTGGTGGACATTTTATACGGACAAGATGCAGCCCGGGGCTTTTCATTTCTCATGTTCTCTGGACAAGATTCATTTTTACCTTCAGTTCTCCTCTAATTGAATCTATCATTTGGAGATCTAAGTACCTACCTAAAACATGACCCTGTGGACATGTTGACCAGTGGGTTTCACTGAAAACTAATCTGAGTCAGTATTTCCTCTGGAGCCACTGGGAGAATCAGTGAGCTCCTCTAAAGGTCTGCAGGAAGTCCGTCCCTAGAGGCCTCGATGGGATCTTTTGTCATGGGAGCTCTCTAGTCTGAACCACCAGTGCCTTGGATAGCGTTTGGCACTCAATAAGCAATTAATCAATGCTTGTTGATATAAAACAACAACTGTGGTTTCTGCTCTAGGGTTTTAAATAGAACTCTAAAAGGAGCCCACCGATCTAACCATCATGAACCCTGACGTCAGATGACTTCCACAAGCTGCTGCTTCTCTCTCTGCTCCTGCAGTAAAGAAGGGGAGCAGATTCCTCAGACAAAGCTATTTATATCCTCCTTGGCAAAGGCCCAGAGAATGGCCAGGCCTCTTCCCAACACTGCTGGCTCTGGTGACCCAGCTGACTTCTGGAAAGGTCAAAATGCTGCTGTCCTCTCTGGGGGACTAGGATGGGAAGAGAATGTGCTGCTGGGTACTGCACTTTTAATAAGTTACTTTTCTTTCTAAATGATAGAATGAGTTACTCATGATGGACTCAGAAAATAACCACAAACCTCTTGTGTGTGAGGCTTGGGGATTTTTTCATCTTTTTTTGTTTTTTGGGCCTGAGACACTATGGACATGCATTAATGCCTTTGGCTAGAGCTTGGCACCTATAAAAAAGTGTTCTTGAACTTCACTCCTGGTCACAGAAATAACCGTTTTGATCTGTTCAGCTCTCCTCTAGTAAAAGAGCAAGTAATAACTCCCATTTAGGAATAATGTAAGATAGGTGGGTGTTATTAACCCCATTCTACAGATGAGTAAACTGAGGCTCAGAGAGTAGAAGGAGTCTGCCCAGGGTTGCAGTCACAAACTACCACCCAAGTCCTTCTGATGCCCAGTTCAGGGCTCTATCCACTAGGCTATGCCCTATGAAGTCTTCTGCCTTTCAAGAGTCCTAGATGCCCATTCAGGAGCCATCTAGTTTAATCCTTTCATTCTAAAGTTGAGGAAAGTGGAATCTAGAGATACAAAATGATTTGCCCAAGGTCAGACAGGTCAAAAGTGACAGGGTTAGATTCAAACTCAGGTCCTGTAATTCCAAGATCAGCTCCCCTTCCTCTGTCCCAGGCAGTTGAGAGGGATGTCCCCCAAAAGCTCAGCAGGACCAGGTGATCCATCTCATTGGTTGGGGACTTAAAAGTTTAGTTATTCATTTTGTGGAGCTTTTTAAATCATTGGTGAGTGGAACTTTCAGTGAGGAAAGACATTTCGTACATCCACCTCTGTTCTGTAACTGACATGCTGGAGGCAAATGGACTTCCTGGTCTCCCAGCCAGTGGGTGAGAAGGGAGACCTGAACCCCTGTCTTCCAGAACCCTAAATCTTCTGCCCTCTGCCACACTTCCTCTCCAAGTCATGGGTCAAAGGGTCAGAGAGCTGGAAGGGACCTCAAGTCAATCCAATTCCTTCATTTAACAGATGAGGAAAATGAGGCAAACGGACGTTAATTGACTGCGCCCATGTCCAAACAGCTAGTCAGTATCAGAGGTGGAATTTGAACTGAGGTCTTAGTTTACAGGATCTCATTCAGAAATTGCTCTTTGCATGGGACTTTTCTCATTTCTCTACCCCACTATCATAAAATAACTGGTTTTCTGGGCTTCTGTCTGTTGCTGGACACCTCTGGAAGCCCCAAGAAGCTCTGAACTTTTACACGGAAAGTTCCCTTTCATGTTTCTTGTTGGAACTTTACCTTGACCCCAGTTTTTCCTCAGCAAATGTGCAAAAACAATAGGAAACAAGAGATAGTGGGCTATGCCCCTGCGGCCAACTCAAAGCCCTGGAATGCCTTCCACTGGTTCAAGGCCATCCAAACTTGAACTTTAGATTGTTTCTAAGATGAAGGAGGAGATAAGCTCTCCCCTGGTTCACACCAAGAAAAAGTGCTTGACACCTTCTCCCACCCTTGCCTGCCAGCCTACATAAATTATCTACACAAGCAGATCTCAAAGCCCCTCCATGGGTATCTACTGGTGCTAAGCCAAGGCTGAATGCTCCAGTGTCTAAATGGTCATTCTACAAACCAAATCAACCAATCCATCAACTGAAAAAGTCAACCTCATTTTCCTTGGGCATAGTTTGTCTAGGGCAGATGCCCTTGTGCCAGTGTAGCTGCTGATCCTTTGAACAACAGTTTGTGCAGAATTCATTCATCCAATCCAGTGCCTGCTAAGTGTGGGAGATATGAAAAGAGGCAAAAGACAGTCCCTGCCTCAAGGAGCACACATGGGCCAGAAAACATACAAACAAATATATAGAAAGGGAGCTACAGATTAGGATAAAGAAGATGAACTGAAAGAACCCAGGTTCAATCACAGCTAATGACTGTGTGACCTTGGGCAAGTCACAAACTCTCTGAGACCTTCCCACTAAGACCCCCACATCATGTTTCTATGGTATCTCCCCTTAATTAGACTGGGAGGTCCTTGAGAGCAGGCACTATTTTTTCCCCCTTTCTTTATATCCCTGGTGCTTAGTACCGTGTCTGGCACATAGTAGGCACTTAATAAATGCCTCTTGACTTGATTTGAGCCTCAGTATCCTCATGAGTTAAATGGAGATAAATAATGCCTATGCTGCCTACCTGGTGGGAGCAACTTGAGCCCTTCCCTGATAATCTAGAAATGTCAAAACCAAGTGACAGGCTGCTAACACTTTGGATAGACTTTGGACAGACTTTTTGGGAGGCCACAGACAAGAGTCCTGGCAGAGCCAGTGGCCCACCATCTCCTCCCTCCTTCTCAGCCAGCTCCCCTCAGTCACTACCTTCTTTTCCCTTTCTTCCTCCTGTAAGAACCTAGTGATTTCCATGGCTCTCTTTCATTGGAATGCAGGAGGCCCCTTGACCGCAGTCTCTGGTTTTGTCTTACTTTGTTTCCCTGCTCCAGGCACAGAGTAGGCACTTACAACAGCAGGCTTGTGGATTGATTGATATGGATGAGATTCGAGATCCTTTGGAGCCTCCAGACGCCACACCAAAAGGAGCCCGAGGTTCAGGAAAGGGAAGGGACTTAGCCAAGGTCACTCGGGTCAGAACTAGCGTTCGAGCCCAGGACCGTCGAGCTTTCCCTCAGTACTCAACGTCTGTATCCGGCGTGATCATCATCCCTCAGTAAACCTGGATGGAAAAAATGAGCCCCAAAGTCCCTGCGCCCCGAACTGTTGGGAGGAAGCAGGGCGAGAGGAAAGGGGAGCAGCCCTTCTTTGGCTCTGTTCCGGGATGGAACCTCAGCTGGATCCCCAAGCGCTGCCAAGGCAGGGTCTCTGATCCCTTCGAGAAGAATCGATGCCAAGAAGAAAGCCTAGGCCAGAAGGTCCTAAACGCCCTGCCCAGCACAGGAGCTCGCAGTCAAGGGGCAGACCCCTGGCTCTTCCGCCCAGAACTCGGACCTTGAGATCGCCGTCGGGGAGCAAGGACCGCCTTCAGAGCCTCCAAGAGACTCCAAAATGCCTTTATCCTTATCTCTTGCATCTGGGACACGCGAGGTGGGCTTCCCGATTTCCAACCTGCTCCAAACAAACTCCTCTTTTCTCTAGTTGCCCTAGAATCTTGGGCACCGTGCCTTGCTTTGATTTTTAAACTCTCAGAGAACAGAGTAACCTAAACATCTCTCGATTACCAGGGAAGGACTCAAGTTGCCCACAAGAATAGGCATTATTTATCTCCATTTTACAGATGAGGAAACTGAAGCTCCATACTGTGTGCCAGAGTGGAAACCCCGGTAGCGCGCAGGCGGCGTGGGAGCTGCTGAGTGTGGCTCAGACAGATAGTCCGCTTGACCCCAGATAAACTGCTTCCTAACTCGAGAACAGCTCTAACCACTGCTTCCACACTGCTACTGAAGAGACAGTATTTTTACTGCATTATCTTAGCGATTCTAAAAGTGTGATCCAGGAACCGTTTCAGGGGGGTCACTGAGATCAAAACTATCTTCACAGATTACTAAATGTCTAAAAGGCTAAGTATAGATAGAACACCCATAAAACAAAGCGGGGGAGGGGAAATTGGGCCTCAATCATTTCTATGAGAGTAAGGGGTCTTGAGTCCAAAAAGTTTGAGATCCGCTGCAGGACTTATTCCATCTTCCTAAGAATCCTGTGGTGTAAGTAACACTAGTGGCATGATTATCCTGTTCACAGATAAGGAAAGGGACCTGCCAGACCCAGGAAAGACGAGAGACTTGACTCCTGGATTCAGGAAGCTAATAAATGTTGAGAGACAGGATGAGGACTTTGGTCTCTGCGGAATCCAAGGCGCCTGCCCTCCCAGACCAGGGCCTGTATTACCTTCTTCCGCGGAGGATAGTAGCTCTAAAGCTAAAGATAACATCAGAGGCCTCCCAGTCGGATCCTTTCATTGGGCAGAGAAGGAAACTGAGGCATGGGAAGACTAAATAATTTGCCCAAGGACAAACTAGTCTGAATCTTCAAATGAGATATCTGAAGCCAAGAAAGAGACCTGTGTTTGATCCAGGGTCTGTCCTTTACTCCTTGAGAGGCGGGGACAAGTCTCACGTTTCGAGGCCTCAGTTTCCTCATCAGGTAAATGAGGGAGCTCGACTGGATGGCGTCTGAGGTGGGTCCTTCTCTGCTCTTGAGGCCCAGGTATTCTGCCTTTAGGGCCAGGGGAGGGAGTCCTTGGCCATCTGAGTGGCATAGAAAGACAGGCATCAAGTAACAGGCAGCCAAGGAGATTGAAATGCGCCCAGGCACCGGCCCGTGCCCTTCCTTACCTCGGAGGGAGAGATGTCGAACGCCTGGGCAATCTTGGTGTAGAGCTCCTGGATGCTAGAGAAGCCTTCCACTGTGCCCGTGGAGCTGCCGTGTGCCAGCTGTGTGTGAAACACCAGCTTGGGCTTGGGCTGGAGCTCCAGCTGCAGGGACTGGGCGCTCCCAAAGCTCTGAGCAACCTGCTCGCCCTCCATCAACTTGGACAAGTCCTTAGACCGGGCTTTCTTCTTGACCCTCAGTCCCAGCGGCATCTTAGCTGGTCAGAGGGCGCGACTGGGCGAGGACGGGGCCCCAGGAGGCTCCAGGAGACCAGGCGTCGGGCCGTCGGGCTGTCCGTTGTGGGCAGGAGGCGGGCACAGGTAACCGCGTCCTCTCCAACACGCAGGAGCAGCCTCGAAGAGAGAGGCTGCAGCTCGGAGAGCAAGATCAACGGACTTTGTTCTGTGCTGCCGAGGGTAGGGCGCAGAGGGGCAGGGCAATCCTGGGCTGGGTGTGTTCCAGGTGAAAGGCGGACCCGGCCAATAGCTGCGACCCGACGCCTACGCCTTCCTTCTCGGAGACTGGAGGTTGGCCAGTTTTTTCTCCTGTCCCCGCCGGCCTCTCCAACTCTGAGGGCAGCGGCGCTTCTGGAGAGTCAGGGGAAGCGGGGCAGTGGTGCCCCAGGATGAAGACGAGGGAGTGGAGCCAAGGGGAAGGTGGGACTTCACGGTGAACGGTTCGCGTCTCCAAGACCGGGCTGGAGTTGGAAATCCGGCCACGAAGAGCCAGGGCGAGGCGGGGTGGGAAGGTGGGGGTCCCCTAAGTCTCCAGGCTCCCTATGAAGGATAATGGAAAAATATGCGTCCGACAGGGCTTAGAGTGCCTAACTGGGAACCAAGAGGATTGGCCAGTCTGACCCTCGCTGTGAGTCCAGTGTCCCACGAAATGGAGCCCACCAGCACCACCTGAAGAAACATCCTGGATTCCTCCAACAGATCGTCATCTGTCCTAGACGCAAATGGAGATGGTGTCTCCCTCGCCAAGGGTTAAGAGGGCCCTGGGAGCTCAAGCTTGTAAAGGGACTGACCTACTTGAAAGCTCTATGGAGGTGGCCCATGAGCAGCTTGTCTCTGTCTTGGTGCCCAAGTGGCCTGGGGCACTGGTAGCTTGGGGACTTAATTATTGGGGGCCCTAGAGCAGGTGGGCATCTGGGGCAGGTCTTGATTCCCAGGTTCCAGGAGCCCCAGGTTCACTCACACCTCTCCTGGAACCATGATAAGAAGCTCAAACTAGCCAGGGGCCTTCCTGGTGGTTCCAACTCTCTTCTGTGCTGTGAACCCAGGAAAATGTGAGCTCCTGGGGAGATGGGGAGATTGTTCCTCTTTTTTCGTTTCATTCCCACTGATGGCTTAATAAACGCTTGGCGACTGATTGAGGAAGGGAGGCCGACCCAGGGTTATTTCCTTTTTATGGTTGAGGAAACAGGTTCAGAGTCAGGAGGTGAGGGGAGGAGATAGAAAGAAATCCAGGGTCCGAGAGGCGACTGAGTTGAGAGGCGGAAGTTGCCTTGTGTGGGCAAAAGTGGAAGTCGTTGTTTGGCGCAGAGAGAAGATGATAGGCCCTTACCTGACGGCTACCTAGGAGAGGGTGGCAGGGCATCCAAGAGAAGACAGGTTGGGCAGCGGAACAAGATGCCTCAGTCGGAGATGGAAGGAAAGCGCTGGGTGTGAGTGAGAGGAAGCTTGGCTCCTCGTTTGCCTCTTCTGCCTTTCGTGGTTAAATTCCCAGCAAAGGTCCTCTACTGACTTTCCTGTCTCCCTCACCCTTCTGACCTTCTTAATCCACTCAATCTCCAAAGTTACCAAGGCTTCTTAGGCGCCCAGTCCAATGACCTTTTCTCTCTCCTCCTCCTTCTTGACTGCAGTCTCCAACACTGGGACTATCATCTCCTCCTCCATACTCTCTTCTCTCCGGGTTTTCCAGAGAATGCCCCCTCTCTCCTGGTTCTCCCACCACCTCTCTGACAATCCTTCTCTGTCTCCTCTGCTGGATCCTCAGCTATATCACTGACCCTGGGTGTCCCATAGGGTTCTGTCCTGAGCCCTTCTCTCCCCTTCCACTACTTCCCTGGTGATCTCATCAGCTCCCAAGGATTTAATGACCATGTCTGGGTGGATAATTGTCAAATCTACCTTTCCTGCCTCAGTTTCTCTGCTAACCTCTGATCTCAAATCTCCAAATGCCCTTCAGACATCTTAAACAGGAGACAGTTTAAGCTCAACATACCCCAAATTAGACTCATTCTCCTTTCTCAACCTCCCTCCACTACTCTATTACTGTCAAGGGGACCACAAACTCCCAGTACCTCAGGTTCTCAACGTAGTCCTCTTGAACTCCTCATTACCTGTCACCCCCATATTCAATATGGTGCCAAGGCCTGTTACTTCTATTTCTATTACATACCTCAAGTATAACCCCTGCTGAGGGGGCTGTCTGCCTGTCTCGAGTTTCTCCCTGCTCCAGTCCATTCTCTATTCAGTCACTAAAGTGATTTTCACCAGTCTGTTTCACCCCTTTATTTCATAAACTCTGTCACCTTCATGATTAAATATGAAATCCTTTGCTTGTCATCCAAAGTCCTGTATAACCTGGTCCCCTTCTCCTTTTCCAGTCTTCTTACATCCCACTCCTCCACAGGAACTCTGATCCAGTGACATTCACTTCCTGGCTGTTCCATGAACAAGACTCTTCATCTCTTGGCTCCCAGTATTGTCTCTTGCTGTCCCCCAACCTGGAATACTCTTCCTCCTCCACTCTGACCGATGCCCTCCCTGGTTCCCTTTAAGTAAAAATAAAAATCTCATCGTTTACTAGAAGGCTTTCCCGAGCCCTCTTAATTCGAATGCCTTTGCCTTTGTTCGCGATCCCATTTATCTTGTATGTGGTTTTTGCATAGTTTGTACATATTTGTTTGTTTCTCTCTCATTAGGCTATGAGCCCATGGAGGGCAGGGACAGACTTTTGCCTCTTTTTGCCTCCTCAGGGCTTAGTCCAGTGCTTACCAATAACAGGAACTTAACAAGTGTTTGTTGATTGACTGATCACCATGACTATTGGTTGTCCTTCAGGACCAAAGCGACTATGCTAGAGCAAAGTTCTAGTGTGTCTGATCAGACCAATACGAGTTTGGAACGCTCTACCATAGGTTGGACACAAATATTCCCTATGAACATCTGGGGTGGATTCTTTAAATGTGAGCATCTCGCGCTTCCTTTGAGCTACCTGAATTCCTTCTCTGAAGAGAGCACACCATGTGAGCAGTCACATGGAACACAATCAGTTCCTAAGTTCTTAAGAGAGACCTTGAGAGTGTCATTGTATTGTTTCTTCCGACCACCATGTGAATGTTTGCTGTATGTAAGTTCTCCATAAAATGGTGTTTTTGGCAAGTGTACTTTTTACATTTGAACAACGTGGCTGATCCATTAGAATCGGGCTTTCTGCAGTAGAATTTGAATGCTTGGCAGTTTAGTTGGGGCAAGAGCCTCAGCGTCTGGTACCTTATCCTTCCACGTGATCCTCGGGATCTTCTTAAGACAGTTCAAATGGAAGCAATTCAGTTTCCTGGCATGGCACTGGTAGACTGTCCATGTTTCACAGGCATACAATAATGAGGTCAGCGCAATGGCTCTGTAGACCTTCCATTCGGTAGTCAGTCTAATACCTCTTCTCTCCCATTAACCTCACTGTCATTGCGTACATCCCTGGAAAGTACACTACCAAGGTAAGTGAACTTATCCACAGCATTCAAGACTTCTCCATTTGTTGTAACTGATGGTTCCATATATGGATGATGTGGTGGTGACTGATGGAGCACCTGTGCTTTCTCGGTGTTAATTGTTAGGCCAAAATTATCACAAGCAGCACAGAATGGATCCATACCATTTTTTGCATCTCAACTTCAGAGGCTGCATTAAGGGCACAATCATTTGAGAACAGAAAATCATGTGCCAACGCTTCCTTCACTTTGGTCTTGGCTTGTAGCCTTTTCAAGTTGAATAATTTACCATCATGATTACTGTAAGGGGACATGCTAATGATGCATCTAAGCAAATACATAAAGTAAGCAAATAACATCAAATTTCTCAGAAACATAATCATGGTTCAGAGGATTTTTGCTTTTATTCCCTGCCTAAAAGGAGTATTAGGAGCAAGACCATTGTGTTGCTCAAGATGTTATATGTTTGAAATTATAGGAATAGGTAGACAGAGGACAGATAGATCCATGCATGTGCAAGTGTGTGCACATGAGTGCTTGTGCGTGTGTGTGTGTGTGTGTGTATATGTGTGGCATAGTAGAGGGAGTGATGGACTAGGAATTAGAAAGATCTGAATTCCCATCCCATTTCTGACACTTCCTAGCTATGTGACCATGGACAGTTCACAATCTCTCTGAGTTTCAGACAACTCTCTAAAAGGGTGAGAAAGGGAAGCATGGGGTAGGTAAAAATTGAGAGAGGGATTAACCTTAAGCAAAACAAACTGTATCCAAGATTAGCAAAAGCATTTACAACATCTCCTTTCATAGTGGCAAGAATGGGAAACTGAGGGGGTGCCCATGAACTGAATGAGTGAGGAATGACTGAAGAATTGTAATACATGGATTGTGATGGGGTGCTGTTGTGCTATAAGAAATGATGAAGGGAATTGTTTTAGAGAAATCTGGGAGGACTTTCATGAACTAATGAAGAGGGAGACAAATAGAACCAGGAGAAGTTTATATAGTGACAATATCTGAAGGATTTAGGAACTCTGACCAATGTAATGACCAATCACAATTCCAGGGAACTAATGATGAAACTGTGTAACCCACTTCCTGACAGAGAGATGATTGACTCAGACTAGGTAACATTTTTTTGACATGTCCAATGCAGAAATTTGTTTTACTTAACTATTCATGTTTGTGACAGAGTTCATTTTTCATTCTTATTTAAATTTCTAAAATCCTCCCCAAAAGTTCACATGGACTATTTATGGCTACCCTGTGGTAGAGCATTCTGAGCTCATATTGGTCTCATCATTCACAGTTGGACACATTGGAACTTGACTAGCATAGTGATGTCACTTTTATCCTCTTTGAGAATGAAGGACAACAACCAACCAACCACTGGGGAACAGGGGAGGGAGGAAGGGGAGAAGGAGAATTTTTATTCATTGAAAAAAAGTAATTAAAAATAATCAAACAAAACTATGTAGTGTTACAAAGGAAAACAATTATATTGAAATTCACTATTAGAAAGAGGAAAAACGGGTTGGCTGTAGCTACTAAGGAGCATACGCTGAGAACTCACCAATCAACTTCAATTCTTAAAAGATATGCTTAGGACTTGGAAGCCAAGAGTGGTAAAAGAGAATGGAAATCAATGGCATGTGAGCTGAGATTGGTGAGGAACAGAAAGGATGTTTTCAGCTCTAGTTCAGGAGAGAGGAAGATCAAAGATTTTTGCTGGGATGCCTAGGACAGTGGGGAACTAAGGACAGAGAGAAGAGTGGATGTCTTAATTCTTGTTTGCCTTCTGTTTTCTGTGCCAAGAAAAATGACCTTTGGACAGCTGGAGGACAGAATGAAAATAATTAATAGGATGTTAGACTAGGAGAGAGAGCTCCTTGCTTCTCATAATGACCGGACCAGATGATCTACATCCTAACAGACCAAAAGGACTGGTAGATGAGCATGCTAATCTACCATTTGTGCTTCATGCCTAGAGAAGAGCAAATGTCCTTATTACAAAAAAAAGGCAGGAGCAGTGGTGTGCCAGGAACACTTATGCACAAGTATCACAAGGTGTGCCTTGAAGTTTTGAAAGTTATGTTATTTCAGAAAAATAATTTAAATATAAAATAATTTAGATATAAATTTTACCTATCCAGCATATGCACTCTAAGTATAGTATTCAAAAAGTACATGAGTGCACTAAACTCAAAACAAGCTATACTATGAACTCAACAAAAATGGTGGCTCTTCTTGAATAGAAACCACACCTATCCTTACCTGTCAGTTGTCCTAGAATGTTATCAAGTTAAAGGTTTTATGTTCTGAATTCTAGACCTTAAGAAATACTCCGAACCAAAAAGACTTGAGAACAACTGGAAGAGAGCCTGAAAACTCTCAGCCAGTTAACTTGACTTCCTTTCCTGGCAAAATTCTAGAACATGCCATTAAAGAGATAGTTGGACAATTGGACAAAAAAGGACCCAGATGCCAAGCCTCCAGATCACCCAGACAGGCCCTGCCCCACCCTTCATCTCCTGCCTTTTCTCCATTATCCCTGAGGAAGAATGTGAAATCAACTTAGCTGGGGGTGGGCAGAGAGTGCAATGGTCACTAGGTGAAGTATGACAATCTTCCTTCTCTTTTCTGAAGCCCTGTGTGTGCCTAGGAGAAAGCACATTTCCGTGGATATCACTCTCTATTGGCCCTGCTGTACTCTTATCTGGTTCTACCCCTCCCTTTCATTGAGCCTTCTGAATCCCACTCTGGTGTTACCAAATGAGCTCTCCCTCTCCTTATCCTTTCGTTTCCTGGCAATCAGTGAAACCTGGTTCTTTCCGAAAGACACAGAATCCTTGGGCAAAGCACTGGATGCTTCTTCTCATGCCTTCACACCTATAAGATGAGGAAGGAGCGGAAGCCTACTTCTTGTCCTCCTTGCTGCTCCTAGACCCTCTCCCTTCCATTCAGCAGCCTTTTCTCCTTTGCACTTCTATCCATCCAAATGCTGGTGACAGCAATGACCTGTCACCAGGTCATTTGTTCTCCTTCCTCAAAGAGTTCAAACCAGTCTTTCTTTCTAGCTCCCACTTATCCTTGGGGACATCAATATACACCATGATCTGTCTCATGAAGTTTAGAGTAGCTCAAAAATAGAGGGGCTTCCCAGTTCATCCTTCTCTCTCATCCCCTTCATTCTCCCTCAGTCACAAATGAGGATGACTATAGCCTGGGTCTCTTCAATAATGACAAAGATTCCATCTCCAGGATCCAGAATTCCGAAGTTGTCTATGACTTGGCAGGGTCCATTGCTGCCACAAACTAATAAGTTGTGGAGGAAAAGATCAGCCAGTCCCAGCCTTGAGCTCAGTATCTTTTACTCCTCATTTTCCTTGACCCTCTTCCATGTGCAGATCATTTTTATGTCTTGTTGCCTCTACTTGCACAACATCTCTCCTATCTGTCCCATTTAGTGCATCACGTAAGTCAGCACCCTAGTCAACACCCATCACCTCTCATCTGAACTAATATAATCACCTTCTCATGGGTCTCCCTGCCTCAAATCTGTCCCTGATCCAATCCATCCTCCAAAGAGCCAAAGTTGTTATCCTGAGGCACAAGCCTGACCATTTCATATTCTCTCTCCCAATTCAAGAAACTCAAATGGCTCCCCTTTCCCTCAAGAATCAACTCTAAACTCCTGAGTTTGGGAATGAAATGACCTAGCCCCTTCCTGTTTGCTTTCACTTCCCATGTCTCTTCCAGGTCAAACTGATCTTCTTGCTATTTCTGATACAGAATTCTTCCTTCTTTTCCTTGTGCCACTTCATCTGGAATACCTTGTGGGATAGGACATGGAATCAAGAACACATGCTTACTTAGGGGAACCAGGGACAGGACCTCAAGTTCCAGACTGCTTCTCCTGCTTTGTTGTTGCCTGATTACCGGTCACCAACCATCAATCCAAAGAAATAAAAGTTCCCAGTCTCTACAGATATATTGGAGAGCTTCAATATCTTCATGTGATCATACTAGAACCTGAAAGCCCAACCTATGCTTTGAGTAGACAAAAGACTTGGACCTTGAGTTGTTGCTCAGACAATGCAAACTGACAGGAGAAGGAAATCTGGTCATGAGTCTCCCATCTCTCCCAGGAATCTTTCCTACAGTCCAGGAGAACATAACAGAAGTTCTGACTGATTGCTTGATTCTTTTGTAATAATAATAGTAGTAGCTAGTTGTCATTAAAATGTGTGAAGCATTGTGCTTTACAAATGAACTCAAGATGTAGAAAGAAACATACATATTTGGTCATGGCCACTGTTTAGAGTTTTTGTTTGATATTATCAAATGAGAATACTTATAAAGTGCTTTGTAAGCACTGAAACTTTATATAAACACTAGCTATTGTTATAATTTGTTGCATGTGTGTATATATGTATGCTTATTTAATATGTATATTTGTATGTGTACCCATACATAGTTTTTTCCTTTGGACATGGCCAATGTCAGTGCTGGGGGGTGGGAAGAAGAAAAGGCAGATTTTTGTGGACTGAAAAACAACATTTAGTTGTTGTTTTGTCTTTTTTAAAGAGTACTGTCCATGGTCTCCCTTCTCAGATAGTAGACTTGCACATGTCTGATTCCACAGGATAGATTTCCAGTGCCCCAGTTGTTCCCATTGCTCATTTCTATGGGGAGAAGACTGTGCATATGGCAGCCTTAGTGACTAGAAACCAACCCAGAGTTGTCCATTGTACTCCCAGCTGTCAATTGTTCAGATATGTCAATTAGTGAGGCTTTACAGAGGAGCTGGGTGGTGCAGTGGATAGAGCACCAGTGCAGAGGTCAGGAGGACCTGAGGTCAAATCTCACCTCAGACACTTGACACTCACTAACTATGTGACCTTGGGCAAGTCGTTTAGCCCCAATTACCTCATCCTGGGTCATCTTCAGTTATCCTGATGAATATCTGGTCATTGGATTCAGATGGCTCTGGAGGAGAAGTGAGTGACCTGCACAGCCCTCCCTCCCTCAAAACAAAGTCAAGTGCAAGTCATGTCATTATTTCTCTGATGGCATGGTCTTCTTCAGCAACGAAGGATGAACACACAAGGGAGAAAGATGCCCAGATTGATATGGGTCATACAAGTGTCCAACTTCCTTACTCATTGATATGACATTCCTCTTCCCAATCATTTTTGACTGTAATTTCAATCAGAGAACAGAACTGGACAAACCAGAGAAGTTCTCATTCCTTAGGGATGAATGGATAGGTATGTGGCCCATTTATACATGTCCCAGAAGTGCCTCTTTTCAAGCTGAAAATAACAACTGTAAATGAGAGCACTTACCTAAATGCTTGTGGATTTCATCAGGACACACAGAAACACAAGGAATATATTGGTAGTTTTAAATCACTGGAGTTTGATTGCTTAAAACAGAAACAATTCCCAGTTGTTTTAATTTCATTCATATGATGATGGTTAAACGGAAAGAAATCCTAGGAAAAGGTAAATGGTGCAATTGCTTCATTTCCTACACAATCTAGAAATGAATCATTTGGATGTGCACAAGGATGGAGAACTAAATTGCAATGTTCTTTTTCATGGTGTGCAACAATTTGTTGGTGAATTCTGTTTTTACAATTAACCCTCGCCCCACCACCACTACCCAGTGGAAGCATATAGAAGCTATGTCCTCCAATGCTAAGAAAAGGGACTGTTTCCATTTTCATCTATCCTAGGCTACTAGTCTACATAGGCATAATTTATTAAGATATTGGAACTGCTCTAAGTTCTTTGCTAAAATCATACTTATTACATAGATTCTTCATAATGTCTTTATGTGCTTTTATAATGCTAAGTTTTTTTTAAAGTTTAATAATTCAAAGTTGAAGGTATGATGGGAAGAAAATGTGTAAAAAGTATTTAGAGGCATACTGAACTTTCAAATCCTAGCTGATTTTGACTTCAATTCTGTTAGTCATTCATTCGTTGGACAATTTACCTTCTTGTCTTATATAGGCATTTTTTCATTTATTCCAAGAACTGAATGGGAATACATTGTGGAATGTAATGGTCTTGATTCACAATTACTTTGCTTATAATTATTCTACGGTAACCTAAAATTGAAATTTAAAGATACCACCAAGGACTTTATGTGGACTTTGTAGATCAGAGATTCTAAACCTAGAGTCTATCAATATTTTTTTCTATAGTTCAAGCACTATTTCAATATAGTTGATTTCTTTTATAACCCTGTATATTTTATTTTCTACACTTAAAATCATTCTGAGAAGAGTTCTATAGGTTTCACCAGACAATAAAAGAGGTCTGAAATACACACACACACACACACACACACACACACACACACACACACACACGAATGAAGAATCACTCCTGCATACGAGGTTTCCATCCTCCAAACCTTGGAAGAATATGGAAATTACTTTAGTTGGAGCAAAGGGTTCTTAGTATGGACAAGCAACACAGATCAAATTAAACTTCAAAGATTAACAAGACCATTAAGATGTTCAATTAACTAGAATTTCCCTTTGTATTTCAGTTTTAAGGATCAACCACACCAACTTATTTTTAAGAGATGCTCATAAATATTTATTATGACAAAAGATTATACCAAAGGTTTAGAACAAACGTCCAGCAACACAATTGTATTTATCCCAAAGTTGGTATAGATTCAAATCAATTATTTACATCTTCTATAAATACCTATATTACTATATCATTTTTAAAAGAGCTTCTTAGGATACCTACATCTACAGGCACCACAAGATTGAGAGTTCTAGATAAAATATAACCCAATTCTCAAAGCCCATTGGTATGAAATTCTATCCCCTTTGATGGAGATGAAATCCTGGTACCTGCATGAAGTCTCTTGAGGCTTGGGACTCTTCTGACTTGCATCTTCAAGACAGAAGATGGACAATGTCAACCTTTCTTCAAGTTGGCAAGGGGATAAAAAATCCTGGAAAGACAATGACATGAGAGGAGTTAGTATCATCCACATTTTGCTTTGAATATGAGCCTGGAGAGACTGAATCTCTCTACCAATGAAAAAGAGAGCCCCACACCAATGGGCTTTGGGGCTCAAGTTATATAAAGGATTAAATTATCTTCACAAGACACAAGAAAGTCGGGTAATTGATATTTTAGAAAATGCAATCAACAGTCTGGTTAATAAATTATTTCACTGCATATTCCTTCTATAGGCTTTTCCTTTTTTTAGACTATGTTACTCATCAAAACCCAGACTTTTTCTTTCCCAAATCCATCTTAGCCTGCAAGATATACCTATTGGAAAACCTCATGACAACAAGAGGAAAAGTTGTTCTATAATCTCTGTATGGCATTTTCTTGAGTTAGAATATCTTGTTCCAAGTTTTGTTCCAAAAAGCACATGTCCAGTATTTCCAATATATATATTTTCTCTTCAAAGAATATTCTCAATTTAGACTTTAATCTCTAACTGATTCATGGTCTAAATGAGAGAATATCACAAGAAGCTTCACATCTGGTTAGTAAATGAAGCCAGGAGGAGGAGATGTCCTGCAGTCAACTTGGAGAGTCATCCTTGATATCCTACAGTCAAGAAGGGAATTGACACCATTACTCTTCTGGCATCTGGGTGGATTCTGAACAGAATACAATAAATAGGGTTTAAAATGCTGCAAACTGGGATGTTTTTTATTTCATAAATCACTCTAAACAGAAATTCAATGTGGTACCTGTGCTCAGTTACAAAATATCCCCTTTATTTGCACTAAATTAACAAACATCATGGGATCCTAGAGCCAGAGCTAGAAGGAAGGTTAGGGATATCTGATTCAACCCCTTCATTCTCCAGATGGAGGTTATGAAGTTCAGACATGTGCCATGTCCATAGTGACATAGGTAAAACTTACAGGGATAGGATTCAGATTCAGGCCCCACAATTGAAGTTCAGTGTAACCCTAACCCTAACCTTTACGTTGGACTACTTCTTCATTTTGTAAGTACATACATTCCAGAAATATGCAGCTCATGTTACTTACTACTTCAAAACAGTGCTGGTTTAACTTGCATTGATTAACATTATAATGGGCACAAAGGTCATAGGTTATTAGTTTTTTATAATTTAATTTCATTTTCCATTTCAAATTCTTTCCCTATCTCTTCCTATCTCCCAATCATTGAGAAGGCAAAAAAAAAAAAAATGAAGCCCATCCCATCCCAAATATATGGAGTCAAAGCCCAGGTTACTCTTTCACATCACTGACACAAGTCTTAATATTCTTGCTGGAACCTCAGATCCTTCAACAGATTCTTTGTTCTCATGAATCAAGAAGCAGAGTATACAGAATGAGAAAGTGATATTCCTACTAGACTATATTGATCACATCTAGAAGACTGTATCTAGCCTTGGGTTGAATAGAGTGTTTGAGGCACTGGCAAGTTATACCTGATCAGAAGGCATCTACAATAATGGGATAATTCTAACTTCCTGCCACACACTGAATGGTTGATAGAATTCTAGATATTTCTTTAATATAGTAGAGATTTAAGAGGCACATGTTTATTTTCTTAACTTTCTAAAGATGGCCCAGTAAGAGAGTTTTAATTGTTCTGACTGGCCTTTAAGGACCTAACTACCACCCCTGGGTCAAGTTACAGTGAAGCAGACTTCTAGCTCAACCTAAGCAAAAGCATCTAAATAATTAATGTAGTTTAAAAGTGTTATGATCCCAACTCCCACAATTCCATCTTGTTGTAGAACTCGAGGATACATTGCACAGGGCACTTCCACAGAATACCCTTCATGAATTCATTTCCTAGATACTTATTTGTTTCCTCCTAAGTTGGACCCTGTGCTGGCTAGTAAAACAAGTAAGGCCCAGTCTCTTCCCACAGAATGTGAAAGGTCAGTGGCTTAGATCTGACCTTTCCAACTATGTCCCAAGTCCCCATGCCTTGCACAAAATAAATGAGAACACAGAGGAAGACGTAGCTAGGGCATCATTGTTATACTCTCAAACCATCATCCACTGTTTTCGCTGGAGTCACTCGTCATGGGATGTCTTCATTCGTCTCCTCCAGCCACTGCTTTACCTTCTCTACTTGGGGTGAACAATCGGAGACAATAAAAGTCCCCTACTTCCTTGTCATACTATGGTGACTGTTAAAATTTGGTAATATCACACAATGAACATATGTGTGCACGTATGTATATATATATGTACATGTGTGTACATACATACAAGAAAATCAAGGCCTACGGCCTGAACTACTCAAGTAACTTCAGTCGTGGGGACTGGTCCTTTCAAGGCAAATATTTATACCTATCTCTTTTATAGGTATAATAAAAGTTCATAATAATATGCTGAATTAACAAATGAATCAGAATTTTCAAATATTTGAGATCTTCTACGCCTGTCTATAATTGTGTGTTTATGGAGTATTTAATTTATCTTTTATTAATTTGTTTTCATTTTCCTACAATCACTTCCACAAGTCTTAGATTTTCTCACCCTCCCTCTCCTCTCCCTCTCCAAGACAGCATGCAATCCTATATGGTTTCTATATGTACATTCTTTTTAAGCACATTTTCACATTAGTCATGTTGCATAGAGGAATTAAAATGAGTGGGGGAAACCATGAGAAAAACCAAACCAAAACATAACACAATAGAAAATAGTCTGCTTCATTCTGTGATCCAGTTGCATAATTCTTTCTCTGGATCTGGAAGGTGTTTTGCCTCAAGAGTCCTTTGGGAGTGTTTTAGGTCCTTGCACTACTGTGAAGGACTAAATCTACCAGAAAAATTTCTGGTAATTTACAGGAATTTACAGGATGCTGTAAATGATTGTTGCTGTGTACAGTGTTCTCCTGGTTCTGCTCCTTTCACTCAGCATCAGTTTATGTAAGTCCTTCCAGGTCTCTCTGAAGTCTTCCCATTCATCATTTCTTACAGCACAATAGTATTCCATTACATTCATATACCACAACTTGTTCAGCCATTCCCCAATTAATAGGCATCCTCTCAATTTCCAGTTCTTGACCACCATAAAGAGAGCTGCTATAAATATTTTGGTACATGTGGGACCCTTTCCCCATTTTTATGATCTCTTTAGGATACAGTCCTAGAAGCTATATTTCTAGGTCAAAGGGTGTGCACATTTTTGTAGCCTTTGGGCATAGTTCCAGATTGCTCTCCAGAATGGTTGGATTAGCTTGCAACTCCACCAACAATGAATTAGTGTTCTAATTATCCCACATCTTCTCCAACATTTGTCATCTTCCCATTTTGTCATGTTAGTCAATCTGATAGGTATGATGTGGTACCTCAGAGTTGTTTTGATTTGTATTTCTCTAATCAATAGTGATTTAGAGCTTATTTTCATATGACTATAGATGGCTTTAATTTCTTCCTCTGAAAACTGCCTGTTCATATCCTTTAACCATTTATCAATTGGGGAGTGACTTGTGCTCTTGTACATTTGACTCAGTTCTCTATATAGTTTAGAAATGAGGCCTTTATCACAGATACTAGTTGCAAAAATTCTTTCCCAGCTTTCTGCTTCCCTCCTAATCTTGGTTGCATTGTGTTTGTTTGTGCAAAAACTTTTCAATTTAATGTAATCAAAATGATCGATTTTGCATTTCCTAATGTTCTCTATCTTGTTTGGTGATAATTCTCCATAAATCTGACAAATACACTATTTTGCTCCCCTAATTTCTTTTATAGTATCAGTCTTTATGCCTAGATATTTTATCCATTTAGACTTTATTCTTGTGTACAGTGTCAGGCACTGGTCTATGCCCAGTTTCCGCCACACTGTTATCTAATTTTCCCAGTAATTTTTGTCAAACAGTGAGTTCTTATCCCAGAAACTGGGGTTCTTGGGTTTATTAAATCCAAATTGCTGTATTCATTGACTATTGCGTGTTGAGTACCTAACCTATTCCACTGGTCTACTCTATTTCTTAGCCAGTACCAAGTGATTTTGATGATTGCTGCTTTATAATATAATTTGAGATCTGGTAGAACTAGGATGCCTTCCCTAGCATTTCTTTTCATTAATTCCCTTGATATTGTGGATATTTTGTTCTTCCAGATAAATTTTGATATTATTTTTTCAAGCTCTGAAAAATAATTTTCTGTTAGTTTGACTGGTGTGGTACTGAGTAAGTAAAATTAGTTTAGGTAGAATTGTCATTTTTATTATATTAGCTTGGCCTACCCAAGAGCAACTGATGCTTTTACAATGACTTAAGTCTGACTTTATTTGTGTGAAAAGTGTTTTGTAATTGTATTCATATAGTCCCTGGGTTCGTTTTGGCAGGTAGACGACTTAATTTAATTTAAACTATGGTGTGTTCATTTTGGTAAAGAAACAAAACAAAAACACAACAACAAAACTCCCAAGGCTTTGAAAACGGGTGTTTCTATTCTATATTACAATTTCTTTCTCTACTATATAAAAACTCCATGTGAAACGCTCGGAACAATTTCTAAGTCATTACTATAGTGACAAGAGCATAGGAATGAACATCAATTATGTGCTCAGTTTATAGACAGATGAAATCTAGGGGTTGATAAAGTTGCCAACACATTACATCTTATCACTTGTGACAAAAGTCACCATAACATACATATTTTTTGTTTAAGCCTTGGTTAATATTGCCTATTTGTTTTGGGGAATATTTGAAGCAAAATTTTATTAAGACAAGAAAGTTGGATTTCATTTTTAAAATTTTATTAAGAGCAGATTTTTTTTATTCCTTTTTTTCAGTTCCAAATTCTCTCCCTTCCCTAACCCCTCCCATATCCAATGAGAAAGCAAAAAAAGCCCAAAATCTAATACAGGTATAGTGATAGAAAACAAATTTCCTCATTAATCATGTTTCCCCCCCCCCCAAAAAAAAATGAGAAAAAGTAAGAAGAAGAAAAAACATACGCCAATATGCACTGAGTCCATCAATTCTTTATTTGGAGAAGAATACTCTTCTTTCATCATGAGGAATTATGGAATTGGAATTGTGGTGGGTCATTGTGTTGATCAACTACTAAGCCTTTCACAGTTGATCATCCTTACAATATCAATTATTATATAAATTGTTCTCCCGGTTCTGCTCACTTCACTTTGCATCAGTTCATACAAATCTTCCCAGGTTTTTCTGAAAGCATCCTTCTCAAAATTTCTTATGACACAATAATATTCCATCCCAATTCACAATTTGTTCAGCCATTCCCCAAGTGATGGGCATTCAACTAGTTTCCAATTCTTAGCCACCACAAAAAGAACTATTATATTTTGTACATATGAGGCCTTTTCTTCTTTTTTCAACCTCCTTGGGGTACAGCCATAAGCAGTATTACTGAGTCAATGACAATGCAATCAATGACAATGCATAGTTCCAAATTACTTTCCAGAATGGTTGGACTAGTTCACAGCTCTACCAACAATGGATTATTATTTGAGCCTGTTCTTCCACATCCCGTATAACATGTCTTTTTCCTTTTTTGTCCTGCCCAATCATATGAGATGCTACCTCAGATTTGTTGTAATCTACATTTTTCTTTTTAGTAATTCAGAGCCTTTTTTCATGTCACTGTTGATAGGTTTGATTTCTTTCTCGGAAAAATGTCTTTTCATATCTTTTGACTACCAATTGGGGAATGATATTCTTGTAATTTGACTCAATTCACTGAATATTTTAGAAATGAGACCTTTATCAGAATTGTGTCAAAGATTCCCACCCTATCCTACCCCCAGTTAACTGTTTTCTTCTGATTTTAGTGGCATTGGTTTTATTAATACAAAAACCTTTAAATTTTACATAGTCAAAATTCTCCATTTTACCTCCCAATAACCTCTCTTGCCTCTTCTGTGCATGGATATGACAGGCAATTTCTGGCCTGCTCCATTATTTGCTTTTGATATCCCTCATTATGTCTAAATCATGTACTCATTTTCAACTGGTCTTGGTATATGGTGGGAGATGTAGGTCTATGCCCAGTTTCTACTTGTCTGCTTTTCATTTTTCACAATTTTTGTCAAATAGTGAGTTCTTGCCTGAATATCTGGGATCTTTATTTGCTTAAGGGTATTGTGTACCTAATCTATTCCACTGATCAGCATTTCTTTTACTTAGTACCAAACTATTTTGATGATTATAGCTTTGCAGGAGAGTTTGAAATATGTTAGATCCTGCTAGGCTCATTCTTTCCCATTTTCTCTCCATTGATTCCCTTGATCCTCAAGATGAATTTTATGGACTTTTTTTTATTATAAAGTAATTCTTTGGGAGGTTGATTGGCATGACACCGAATAAATAAATTAATTTAGGCAATATTGCCATTTTTATTATATTGGCTCAGTCTACCCATAAGGAATTGATGTTTTTCTAGTTGTTTAGATCTTTGTGCAAACTGTTTTTTGTAGTTGTTCCTATAGTTTGTGTGTGTGTGTGTGTGTGTGTGTGTGTGTGTGTGTGTGTGTGTGTGTGTGTGTGTGTTTACAGGTAGATTCCCAAGTATTTTATACTGTCTCTAGTTATTTTAAATAGAATTTCTCTTTCTATGTCTTCCTGCTTGGTTTTGTTCACATTATACAGAAATGCTGATGATTTATGTGGGTTTATTTTACATTCTGTCACTTTCCTGAAGTTGCCAATTGTTTCAATTAGTTGTTTTAGTTGACTCTCTAGCATTCTTTAGGTAAACAATAATATCATCTGTAAAAAGTGAGCTTTCTTTCCTCTTCACCTGTTTATTCTTTCATCTTTGTTCTTGTCTTGCTATAGTTAGCATTTCTAGTGCAATATCAAATATTAATAATAATGGACATCCTTGCTTCATCCTTTATCTTCTTACAAAAGCTTTTAATCTATTCCCATTACAGATGATGCTTACTCTTGGCTTTAGATGGCCCCTATTCTGTCAGATGAACTGAAACCTAGGAAAGACTTTACTTCGTTTTTTAAAATTAATTTATTTGTTTTCAGTTTTCTCCAATCACTTCCATAAAGACCTTAATTGGAAAGGCCAAGGTCACCCACTGCCAGTCATCTTGACTTTTGTTTTGCACTGAACTTCCATGAAGGAAAGAATGAGGCCAACAGCTATGAAGCTCTGCCTCACTGAAATCCAATTCACTCAGTAGCCAAGAAATAGTTATTACGTTTTATTTTAAAGAAAGCTGTTTTATTCTTGTGTTTTCCAGTCTTTAATAGGAATAGGTGGTATATGTCAAAAGCTTTTCCCACATTTATTGAAATAATCATGTGATTTTTTGCTATTTTTATTATCAATAGGGTCAATGATGCATTTCTGGTATAAATCCAACTTTGTCATAGACTATGATCTTGCAATATATTTTCGTAATCTTGTTTGTATTTATTTAAAATTTTTACATCAATATTCATTGGGGAAATTTGATCTATAGGTTTCTCTGTTTTGACTCTCCCTAGTTTAGGTATCATGACCATATTTGTATCACAGAAGGATTTCTTTACCTGTTAAAAGCTTATAGAATTGGAACTATTCTTTAAGTTTGGTCAGCCCCAGAATCAGGAGGACCTGAGCTTGAATCCATCCTTAGACACTTACTAGCTGTGTGACCTTTGGCAAGTCATTTAACCCAGATACCCTCAAAAAAAAAAAGAATTTGGTAGAATTAGCTTGTAAATTCTTCTGGTTATTTTTTTTTCTCTCCCCCTTCCCCTTTCTTAGAGAGCTCACTTACAGCTTGCTCCATTTCTTTGTCTAACATAGGGTTCTTTAAATCTTCTATTTCCCATTCTGTTAGCCTGAGCAATGTATATTTTTGTAAACATTTAGCCATTTCCTTTAGATTCTCCGTTTTGTCATCATAACTGGGCAAAATAGATCCGAATAATTGCTTTCATCTCCTCTTCATTGGTTGTGAATTTACCCTTTTAGTTTTTGATACTGCTAATATGGATTTTTTCTATTCTTTTAAAATTATCGAATATTTATTGTATTGCATTTAAAAAAAACATTTCTTAGTCTTATATACTGGTTCAATGTTGGGTTTGTTTGTTGTTTTTTTCTAAATTTTCAATTTGGTTAATATCTCCTTTGATTTTCAGGATTTCTTTTCCTGGAGGATTTTTGTTTTTCTAGTTTAGTTGCATTTTAGTTGCATCTGATCTGCTCTTTTTTTCTTTTATTGCTATAAGGTGTAGAGACATAAATTTTCTCCTAAGTACTGCTATGTCTGAATCCCACAAATTTTGGTATGTTTTCTCATTGTTGATATTAAGTTTAATGAAATTCTTAATTCTTTCTATGACTTTGGAGCAATTCATTCTTTAGGTCTAGCTTAACTGCTTTCTAGTTAATGTTTAACCTGTGCTTCCAAGGTCCTTTATTGAATGTCATCTGTATTGCATTATAGTCTTAAAAAGATATTTAATGTTTCTGTTTTTCTGCATGTTGGTGAGGTTTTTATGATCAATTCTTGTGAAGGTGCCTTGCACAGGTGAGAAATAGGCCTATTCTCCAGAGGTCTATTATATCTAGCTTTTCTAAAATTTTACTAATATTCTTAACTTTTTATGTTTAGATTTATCTAGAATAGTTTTACTGTTTATTTCCTCCCATAACTCCATTTTAACTTTTTTTCCTTCAAGAATTTGGATGCCATATCATTTGGTGCCTATATGTTCAGTATTGATATTGTCTATGGTACCTTTTAGCAAAATGAAGTTTCCCTGTCCCCCTTTAATTAGGTGTAATTTTTGCTTTTGTTTTGTCTGAGAACATGATTGCTACTGATTATTTTTTAATTTCAACTGAAATATGACATATTCTGTTCCAGACCTTTAACTCTATGTGCATCTTTCTGTTTCAGGTGTGTTTCTTGTAAATAACTTAATTTGGGATTCTGGTTTCTAATCTGCTTCATCCTTTTCTGAGTTATGGGTGATTTGTCCCATTTACATACATAGTTAAGATTGCTGTGTATTCCTTCCATCCTTCTTTTTCTTATACTTATCATTTTCACTGTTATGCTTTTGATCACTGCCTCCCTTAATCTATCCTCTCTTACTTCCCCTCTCTCCTTCAGTTTGCACTTTTCTCTCTTACTTCCTTGCAGGCAAGATGAATTTCTGCACCCAACTGTGTAGTAGATGTTTATTCATCTCTCCTTGAACCAATTTAGATGAGAACTAGATCCAAATATGGCTCATTCCCTCCCATCATGACCTCCTCCATTGTATAAACTCTACCTTGAATACCCTTAAATATTTAGGAGAGGTCATTTTCCCCCTTTTTTTCTCCTCCCCTCCCTCTCAATGCATCCCTCTTCCTCACCCTGCCATTCTTGAGATCATCCCAACATAACAGAATCACATATAGGCCCTCTGTCTAACTATACTCCCCCTAACAACCCTAAGGATCATAAAGTTTTAAGGGGATACATGTACCCTCTCCCCATATAAGAATGGAAACAGTTAAACCCTGTTTAGTCCTTTATCATTTCTCTCTCGTTTCTCTTTTTATGCTGCTCTTGAATCCTGCACTTGAATATCATATTTTCTATTTCAGCTCTGGACTTTTCATCAAGGATGCCTGAAAGTGTTCTGTGTTGTTGAATGCCCACCCTCCCCCACTCAAAGCCCACCCCATAGGATACTATGTTCAGCTTTGCTAGACAGGTCACACTTGGCTGTTACCCTAGATCCTCATGCCCCAAGCCCTCCATTCCTCTGTCATGGCAACCCAAAGTCTCATGCAGTCCTGCCTGTGGCTCCTGGATTGATTCTTTCTGGTTGCTTGCAGTATTTTTTTTAATGATCAGGGAATTCTGGATTTTGGCTACAAATGTTCCTCTGAGTTTTCATTTGGGGTTTTTTTCAGGTTACAGTGAATTCTTTCAACTTTTACTTTGCCCTCTTGTTCTAAGATAGTTGGGCAGTTGTCCTTTATAAATTGTTCAAACATGTCTGGACTCTTTTTTGTTATGTCTTTCAGGTAGTCCAGTGATTCTTAAATTATCTCTCAATGTATTTTCCAGATTACTTGCTTTTCCTATGATATATTTCACATGTTCTTCTATTTCCAAAGTCATTTGACTTTTTTTTTTTATTTCTTGATGTCTCATGGAGTCATTAGCTTCCATTTGGAATTCCAATTTTTGAGGAGTTAATTTCTTCAGAACATTTTGTACCTCTCTTACAAAGTTCATCTCTTTTTCATAACTTTCTTAAATAGCTCTCATTTCCTTTCTCATTTTTTTCCTGTTGCTCTTATTTGCTTTTTTAAAAATCATTTTTTGCTCTTATCTCTTTTAGGAATTCTTATGGACTTGTGCCCAGCCTGTATTTTTTCCTTTGCAGCTTTGCAGGTAGATGTTATATTTTTCTTCTCAGTTTATGTTGCGTTTCCTGCCACCATATTAGCTCTTATTAGATTCTTCTTCATTTGTTCATTCTTCCAGCCTCCTTCCTGAGTATGAACTTCTATAATATTAGTGGCTGGGCTATGCTCATGTCTTGGAAGAGGGAGATGTTTGGTTTAAGCTCTGCCTTTTTATGTCTTTCTTCTGTTTTCACAGCTCTATCTAGGGTCTACAGGGTTTCAGTGCTCCCAAAGTGGTCTTAATCAGGGGAAGGTCTGTACACTGCCCCTACTGACATGAGCTCTGCAAGTTCCTGACCCAGGTTTGGTTCTGTTGGCTTGTGCAAGGTTGGTTTCCATAGGTCACTGCTGGACTCAGTCACTATTGACCTCCTGGGAGGTTTCACTTTGGTCTTGGTTTTCTACTCTATTTATTCCATTACAGGTTTATTCAGAGCTAAAGGTTAAAACTGAGTTCCCACTCTGCTCTTGGTCTCAGAACCATAGAACGTGCTCCTGCACACAGCCAGGGCCTCTAAATTCATGCTTGGAACTGGTCCTTTTGGCCATGGATCTGTGACCTGGTAATAGGCAACAGAGCTGCCAGTTGGCACGTGCTCTGCTCCCAACACTGGTTCAGGGGTCCCCCTGGCCCCTATGGCATTCTTACCCTAAAATGGTCCCCACGACTGCACTTCACCACACTGGGCTCCCAGCCAGCCTCCACCCCAGTGTCTGCAGACCTGTCTGTCTGTCTTCCTAAGCTGCCCTGGGATAGAAAAATAGTTTACTGTGACTTTTTCTTGGCTTTATCCATCAGAATTCAGTTTGGTATGTTTATAGACTGTTATGGAGAAGGTATGTTGGGTGAGTTGGGCAAAAATGCTGACTCTTACTCCACCATATTGGCTTTG
Source organism: Potorous gilbertii (assembly GCA_028658325.1). Lineage (NCBI taxonomy): Eukaryota > Metazoa > Chordata > Mammalia > Diprotodontia > Potoroidae > Potorous > Potorous gilbertii. The sequence goes on along the minus strand of CM053770.1, from coordinate 696,439,017 downwards.
CCTCCTAGATATTCCTTTTAAAATTCTTTGAGACTGACTTGTCTCTGCAATGCATGTAAAAAAAATTTTGAAATAGGACAAATGAAAATAGGCACAAAAACCTATTGTGCTGAGTGCCTAAAAGGGCATCATATTTAGAAGGGGAAAAAAATCTAATTCATCCATCCCCATGAGATCCACTCTGAAATCCTCAAATTTTACAAGTTTTTTTTTTTTAAATAACCATCTACAAAATGTTCTGAACAGCTTTATAAGGATGTTGCTGCTTAACAAATATCATCATCATCAATAACAACCACCACCACATATTTAGGGAGAATATTCATTTACACAGCTCTTCCCTCACAACAATCCCCAAATAGTAGGGGATCTATGGATGAGGTGACTAAGGCTAGCTAAAAGAATGACTAACTCAATGTCACACACAGCTAGTGAGGGTCTGACATGGAACAGGAGTCCATATCCAGGACTCTTTCCCACTGGACTACAATGCCTAAGTCCAAAATGTATTCCAAGATCTTTTTTCCCCATTTCCTTATAAAAGATGATCAGCTTCAACAGCCCCTTGGTGATTCATGATGGAAAAACCAGGTCACTAGGTTATCTCATTTTATTCAGCTTTATTATTATTCCAAGAACAGTCTCGTGGTTTTGGTTTTAACTTAGGAATGATCTCATTTAAAGTTTGTACATATTTTCTGAGTTCTTTGGATAAAACTATTATAGAACTCTAATAAATATTCATACTACATAAAATAAGTTATTCTTTTAAGTTTATCAATTTTATGGCTCCTTTAATATGCAACATTATTATTATTTAAAAGCCACAAAATTAATAAACTAAATTCTTATATGCTACTTCTTTGTTGCTAATTAATCAAGTCATATAAGTATATGCTAGATTTGGAGTCTAAAACATGAGTTCAAATCCAACCTCAGACATTGACTTGCTGTATTACTCTCACTAAGCCTCAGAGAACTCTCTAAGATAAAGACTGTTGGGAGCCCAACCCAAAACAAGCACAAATACATGACATAAAGAAGTATCACTATTTTTTGAAGAGAAAATTTAGCCCACTTTGATCGTGCAATACCTATTTTAGAAGTTTTCTGGTTAGCATAGTTTGAACTACAGAGTTTGCACACTGGTTTTAGTAAAATCTCAAAATGCATTTTAAATGAACATGCATAGCCTCTATAGTAAAATATTAATGGACCATAGAGTAAGTAGTTATTAAACTATGGCAAATAACAATGAAATTGACATTGATTTTACTCTAATTTTCACTTCAACAATTACAGCTAATGTGCAATGACCATCAAAAATATATTTAAATCCATAAAACCTAAGATTCTCAGACAAAGTATGACATAATTTGAAATTAGCAAGACACAGATTTGATGTTATGTCTGAGGTTGTTATACCTCAGATAAGCTTTTTACTGTTAAAATATGGATATTTCAATTTTGAAGTATTATATTCAGTGAGGAAGTTATATCCCTTGGTTATAAAGATCTACATCAGTAACTGTAAACAATTTACTAAAGACATAAATAGTTTCATTTTTTTATTACATTTCCTTCATCCATAGTTAAGGCAATTTTCTCTTACAAATAAATAACTGAAAACAAGCTCTAATTCTTGTCTCCAAAAAAAGGCTATACATAAACTATATCCAAAAGTCAACATCCATGGTCAGTCTGAGGTGGAAGTCTGCCAACACCACCTTTGTTCTGTACAAGAGAAATGGACCATCCTGAGATGGTTTCCTCTCACGGCTAACCCTTGTAGAGCATTTTTTGAAGCTTTAAAAAGCATTTTCTTCTTCACTGTGCTAGTATGTATGGCCCCTTAGTATTCATTCTGGAAATGGGAGGATCTAATGCACTAAAGAGTACTACTTTTCTGATGAGGGAAAAATCCAACTTCACCTCTAGATCCACTCACTGCTTAATAAATATTTGTTGAGCATCTACTTTATGAACTTTGCCATGCCAAAATATCAGTAAGTCCCCTATCAATCTGTGATTCTGGGATCTGAAGCCATGTAGGAAATGGACGTTGTAGACGTTTTTCTTTTGAAGTCCACATAACTTCAATGACTATAAAGCAATAATTTTATTTTTACTCCATGACTCTTTTTTCCCCTCCCTAAAAAGTGTTTATGTTATCTATTTTGAAGAGTTCCTATAGCCTATATCATCATTCAGTTTTTAAAAGACATGATAAGAATTAAATATAATATTGACACAGAAGAAATGAATTCAATTGGATGGTTGGAATGTGGTGATGGTGGTGTTACCTGGGAAGAAGGGAAAGGGTAAACGGATGGATCAAAGAAAAAAGAGGAAAATGGAGACAGAATTGTGCCGCCACACCTCCAATGTGGTGTTTCTGTGGCCTCTGAGAAGGCTCCTGACTTCAGTCTGAGAAACGTGGTCACAGAGGAATCTTTTCTGAATGAGGAAATGGAACGCTAAGGGAGAATAATTTAATTCATTGCTATTTTATAAGCTTTCGATTTATAACAAAAGCATAAAATATCGAAGATCTCATTTCTGAGATGAAATATTTCATTACTGTGATTTTTAAATTGTGATAGGGTTCCGTATACTTGGCATAACTGAAGTCTAACAAAGTACTATAAATATGACATGCAGAATAAATCTAGACTCAGAGATCAGATACTTTTACTGAACACATTGTTGCAAAAGATCATTCTCACTATAGTAACAAAAGCAAAGAAAGTTAAAAATAAGTTTACAGTTTTTAAATTAAAAACATGAGAAATACAATACTGTACATATGGAAACAAAATATTTCACATGCATACACATACTATATAGTAGCAACATTATTCTAAGCAGCAGGTGTGGTTCTTCCCTGTATTTTCATTGTAACACTATAGTAGTTATTATGTGTTCCTTTCTGGGAACCACTTACACTGACTCAAACAGCATGATTGTGTACCCTATGAGAAAAACGAACTCAACAAGAGCCTTGAAGAGCACAGGTCACTTATACCAGTGCTTGCTGAGTCTATGATTTCATAAGCCCGACATATGTTTACACATACATGCATATATATATATATATATATATATATATATATGCATGTATGCATTCTACTTTCACAGATAAAAATCACACATGTGATATTTTAAATGAGCCTGATATTTTGAAAACACCCAGTAATTCAGGCAACTAGGATTTCCACAGGTGAAAAAATAGTCTGACATAAATTCACATTTTGAAAATCAAAGTAATGAAATCTATCTATCAGGCAATTTCTCTATCAGGGTACCAGCCCTATAGCACTACTATAGAAGCAGATTTAAACCTATTTTCTCTATTATTAAATAGCCTCTTTAAAATGTCCTGAAGATCCAAAGTATATGTCATTTCTTCTATGAATTCTGTTCTCTGATATAAATGGCAGCATCTCCTATTGATGATATAGATATATAAGAAATAAAGTACCTGCATATTCGAGTACTTTATTAGCAATATATACACTAGCTTCACAAAACAACTAAATTTTACATGTATGCAAAATTGTGAATGAAATTTCTGGTTAAGAAGAAAATAAAATACAGTAAGTGGTTTTCCTCTCCGTAGTTAACTGCAAATTCCCTTTTGCCCTTTATTTGACCCTCCCTATTCATGCATATTACTGAACCTTCAAGGCATTCACCCCACTTTGTCTATGATACATTCAATGCCTTGTCAAAACCCTGGTAACCAAGTGAGTGCTCCATCCTCCTAGGAGGTCGGAAGATGCTTCCGAAGGACGTCTTTGGATGCTGAAGATAGGGTATCTGGGAAGTTCACCTCAAACTCTATGAGCAGATCACCCCGCTGGTCAGGGTTTTTTGGAAAGGGCAGTCCATAACCTATAATTCTTCTCCTCATTCCAGGCTTCACAACTTCATTTATTGACATCGGGATGGTTCTTCCTTCGATTGTGGGGACATTGATGGAGCAGCCACACAAGGCCTAAAAGACCAATAACAAAGTAAACTTGCCAGGAAGTGGAAGCTTGTTTTATTATCTTTTAAAAGTTTAATGCAAAAAAAAATCATGCTGCAAAAAGATGACATCAATTATAACTAAGGTAAGCACCAACTGACAGACAGAGACCATCAAACTTTTTATCCCAAACTCCCATCAAGGATAGGGACCTATGTACCAATAAGCAACTTATTCCTAGACTTTAGTATCATGCTTAGCCTGCAGTCAGTGCTAAATGTGATTTTATTCAACTGAGGTCCATATACAAAAAAAGGAGTGGGAGAGTCTCTCCTCCATTTTGTCCCAGACCAGGGAGACAAGCTACTCAAGAAGTGGAAAGGGAGAGAACTGCGGGATCAACCCATCCTACGCATCTCCTCTCCTTTTGGAGTTACATTTGGCGGTGTAGGAAATGATGCCTTAGAAAGAATGACATGCCTATTATAAGCTACATATTTTCCTTTCTATTGAATTCATATAATGCTTCAATTCAAAATGAACATTTTAGGACGAGTCCAGAAGCCTGGATTGGATATTGGTTTTTTTTTTCCATTTTTTCATCTAGACTGTAGAGATCAAACACACAGTCTTGGTGGCAGAATGTCACCCACACTCTGACGACACTGTGATGCACAGGTGGGATCCAGACAATTAATCGATCAGCACAGACATATTCCTTAAGTGTGGCAGGGGAATGCTGAACTGGGACTGGAATTGCTGAGGTGGTGGACATTGAACACTGTTGTTTGGGTAAATGGTGAACCATAATACTACAGACCACTGGGCAATGCTAACCCAAAGAGCTAGGAAAGATGCACAGGGACAGAAGGGACTTAGGGCATGTCATCAACTTGCATATGTAACAGACATTTTCTAGATATTATAACCAGAAAAGGAGGGGAGTCAGTGTGTGATGATAGGCCAGAACCCAATGGAGGCACTCAGTGAGCATGGTCAAAAGCCAGGATTTGGACTTAAAATCCAGTGCCTTCTCCACCACACCACATCACACTGTACCACCCAAGATCTCTCTGAGAATACTCAAAGAGCTTTTGGCAAGCATTTGTGCATCTGAATGAGAGAGCATGGTGGAAGGCACAACCATAGAAAGGAAACCATGGATTTGTTGTTAGGGCTTCATATATAAGATCTACAGTTTTAATTTACAAAACAGATAAAAGTTACTCCTTTAAGTAGTAAGTTGTAAATCATAACTAACATATACTACAATGAACAATCAGCACTGAAAGCTTCCATTATTACAATAAATAATGCCTGACATTTGCATACTGATTTAAAGTCATTTTGATGCCTCTACCCCTTCTCATGCTCCCAATACACCTGTGAGGTGAGAAGGAGGGAGCCATGACTATCTAACTCACAAGCAACAAAACTGAGACAGGAAGGCCCATGATACAATGGAGTACACAGAGTTGCTCATGGTCAGGAAGCGTGGCTGCCTTAAGGCATTTTCCACATCCATTTCCTAGATTCTCACAGCACAAATTGGTGAAATGTCAATGTTTTGAACCGTGTTTATCACTTACCTCCCGCAAACTGATTCGAACAGGATATAGAATATTTGATCCATCCCTCTTAAATTGTGTGTGTTCTTTATCTTTAATGACAAAAACAATATCCGCTGGAATACTATTGGGCATTTCATCTCCTTCCCTTGGAAAAGTGATTTTTGTTCCTTCTTTCCATCCTTTTTTTATTTCAATGGTGAGAATTTTGTCCTCCGTTCGAACACTTCTTCCATCAGGGTTCAACCTTTTCCGGGAAATCTTCATTCGCTTGGTACAACCATTATAGATTTCTTCAAGTGATACTTTAAGTTCATGGATAACTGGGGGGTCTTGCCTGGGCCGGGATGAGCCCACTGTATTCCTCTCCCTGGGATACCCGTTCATGCTGAAGCCAAAGGCACTGAAAGGGTCTCCATCTACTTCCATGTCCTCTGCATCTCTAGTATTAGCCATTCGTCTACCAAAGAAGACTTCAAAAGGACTGGAACCCCCAAAAAATGCTGCAAACGTAGCATGAGGATCACCATGGAAGGTGTACCGGAAGGTACCTCCTTGTCCGTCAGTCCCACCAGCTCCTCCTTTTAAACCTGGATGAGATGAGCAACATGTTAGAAAGACCCTTGTGAAGTAAATACAGGTGCCTACTTTACAATCCTATGGCTGATAACATGGGCTGTGTTTCCTCTCGACCCACTTGAGCTGTGAGCTATTCCAAAGAAAAAGGAATGTGTTTACTTGAAGGAGGAAGAAGGGGTTCACAGCTGTGATTTCTCCAGAGTGGACAATTAAGTCTAAATTCCTTGTTTTAGGGATTGATTTACTTAGGAATACTGACAGGTTAAGTGACTTGGCTGTGGTCACCCAGCTAATGTGTCTCAGGGGCAAGATAATGAACCTTATGTCTTCCTACTCCAATGTTCTATCTGCCTTTCATAATTAAAAATCTAAAAGGTTGGTTCACTTTTGACTGTTTTCTAGATTAAAATGTCTAGAGTTGTTGTTCTTTGATAATGTTTTATAATCCTAAGGAGCAGTGACATAGTGAATGAGAAGGAAAAAAACAAAAGGCATGACAAATTTCTCATCTCATTGATGTTTCATCCCATAGAGATGACTTTTGACTTGTCTTTCAAAGACAGAGGTTAACAGCCTTTCCATAAGTAAATTAATATTCAAAAATTCAGTCTTTAATTGAGCCATGAATTTCAAGTTAATAGGCATTTGTGCCCATTAGACTGTAAGGACCGTGGGGGCAAGGATTGTCTTTTGTATCCCCAGCACTTGGCACAGTACCTGGCACATGGTAGGTCCTTAATAAATGCTTACTGGTTGATTGGCAAATAACTGGCAATAACACTAAAACAGAAAATTTTCACTAGGCTGTTACAAAAAAAAAACACCTTAAAATCTCACTTTACTAGGAAAATATAAAAAAGGGAAGACTTTTCAATGGAAAGGATATAGAAATCTAATCATGAAGAACTTCAATGGAAAATATCTTTTTCTAAGTAACAGAGTTTAATCTTAGGCTTATCAATTTAAGCCCACTACTTAAACCAAACAGAGCCCTATTGAAAGAGAGGTGTCCAAGAGTCTCTGGGGAACACACAGTTGTTGGGTCAGCTGTGGCTGCCACTCCCTGACTCCTCAGGGCACTGCCCCCACCACCATGGCCATCTAAGTGGTCATGATTAAAGATAGAACATGTACAAAAGCCGAAGAGCTGGAAAGTCACAGGATCTTTGACGAATCCAAGAGAGCCAAGAGCTTTGTCATTCAATTCTGTATTGGTTAAACTTCTAGAGGTGCTTCAAAGACATTCTCCATCAAAAAATATTACACAATAAAATGCAAACAATTAAAAAACTGAGGAAATTTAAACAGGCTCTGTTAGGGATAGGGTTGAAAGCTCCAACAGATTAAATATCCCGCTAAATTCAACCTAAAACATGGAATTTTTGACTTCAGATTATAGCAAAAATCACATCAAAAGATGCACAATCATTCCAAAGAGTGAAAATTTCACGGGGAAAACTCAACTTTCCTTCTCCTTTAACCTCTCCCCCTCCCCATTCTCTCTTCTCCATCCAGTATCTTCTCCCCATCATCCATCCAAGTATCATCTCTGCCATTCCATCAGCGTGAGAGTAGACATCTTCTTGAACCAACTCTTTCACTTGTAGTGGTCAAGTCTAGTTATGACAACAATTCCATCCAACAAGGCACAGAGTCTAATAAGAAAATGTTCATTTGGATATCTTCCCACAAGCCAAGAGCCAGAGACCTCTCACTACCAAAACCCAGAAACCCACACACTCATCTAGTCCAAGGATTCGGAACCTGGGCTCCACCAACTTTTTAAAAATTTTGTTCTCTGTATTTTGATGTAATTGGTTTTCTTTGTAATCCCCTGCATTTTATTTTACGCCTTTAAAAACATGATTCCAAGAAGGGCTCCAACATTTTCTCTAGAATGCTACTAAATGCTACTTCTCATCCAGTCCAATATTTTACTTAGAAATGAACATCCCCTACAACATCCCTGAAAGGTGGGCATCGACTCCCTCCACCTCTCAACCCACCCCCAACACACACACACACACACACACACACACACACACACCCTTCACTGACAAGGACTTCCTTAGTTCTTGGGATAACTTAAAATGTGAAGGAAGTTCTCTTTTATCCTGAGTCGCAATTCCTCTCTGAAGCTCCTGTCCATTGCTTGCTGTTCTATTTTTAATTGGAGTCCGATTTTATTTTGAATCATCTCCTTAACTTTGCCGAACATTCCCTGGTAGGTAGTGCAAGGGTTACTGTCCCATTTCACCAAAACGCAGAGTTGCCAAAGAGATAGACTCAGTGCTAGGATGGCTTTTCCTAGAAAAACCAGACAGCCGATCCACAATGGGCTCATGAAGAAAGACTGTGAAGAACCCATGCACTACAACTCATTTCCTCCACCTGAGGCAGTTCTAAGAGGATCTCCATCTCCTTCCATTTCTCCATTAGGGTAACCCTAACCCTAACTGTAAAAGATTCACCTTCATTCCAGCTCTCCCTGATATATGTGAAACCCTAAGCGCTGACGTGGGTAGTGCAAAGAAAGACCTTCCAGAATTGTCCCCTGGGATCCCTTAAGCCTCTGACCCTGGAATTAGCACCTCCATGCTGGCATTGATTTTCTTAATGAAAAAGGGATGTCATCTGTCTCCTTGCTGATGGGCAGGCAGATGATCCAAGTCTGAATTCCCACCTCTGCCACCTGGGGTGCCTTGGGGAAATATCTGAGGCTTTTTGGGCCTCCCTTTCTTCATTTATAAAATGTTGCGGTTGTCTTGGAATCTCAAATACACACTCCCAGGAGAGAGGCAAAGGAGGTAAAGTGCTCCAAGACATTTTGAGGAGGGAATGTTACTGTCAGCAGAGGGGTATCAGGTACTGAAAAGGGAAGAGCAGTTGCCACAAGAAAGCAGGAGCAGAAGGAGAGAACACAACTCGATTGTGGCCTATCCAGCTAACAGCCAGCATGAATAGATGGAAGAAAATAAGGTCAAAGGAATCAGAGGTCAGGCTAGAATTTGTATTGAGGCCTCGAGGTAAGAAAGCTTCAGGCAAGCATATGAACAAAGAAACTGTGACAGCTCCATGCAGAAAGGATTCAGGAAGGCTTAAGGACCCCATGAGATTTGACTGGCCTGCAACTAGGGAGGAACAGATGGAGAGGAGAACTAGAAATGGAAGGGGAATGCAAAGGCATGGAGGTCAGAGATGGCATGCTGTTTATTTCTCACACCACACGGGTCTAGGGGGATGGAAATTCGAATGTAGGTATGAGAGGAACGTGAAAAAAGAATCGGAAGGAGTGACAGTACTAGATCACAAAATGATCCCAAACCAGGGGAGTCAGTCACAAGTCAGGGTGGTGGCCTTTTGGAAGCCATGTGGAGGACGCACTCAAGGTGCAGGTGAGAGGTGCTGAGATCAAGAAAGAGGAAGTCAGGGCTGAGGGACAAGTCCAGGTCACTGCCAAGGCTACAGACATGGGCTCCTGAAAAGAGTCTGGTGCCCTCCACAGGAATAGGGAATTGGGGGGAGTACTGCTGAAGAAATGTAATATCTGAGATACCTGGAGCTAAGGGGAGTCATCTAGCAGATAAGAATGTGAAAGCAGCAAACCTAATATTGATTTTCTAGATTCGTCTTGAAGGAGAACTAGGATAGCCTGAGGGAATAAGGGGGCAAGTCAAGATTTGGGGGGATGCTTTTTTGGAAAAGGAAAGAAGATAGTGCAGACTTGGGTAAGACTACAGGCAATGGCAAGGAGTCAGAAGATAAAGGAAATGGAAGCAAACCTGAGAGAGAAGGATCAGTGGGGGAGGGGTGATTAGTTTCTTTTAAATAGCAAACTCTCTGGGAATTTAAAATTATTTGATTTGTATACACCTTTATTACAAGAGATTGATTTGGCAAAATAAAGATACCTTAATATGTGGAAAAGAAATAGGAAAGACTGGCACATGTGGGCAAAAAGCAGATAATGTTGATTCTACAGCTTAGTATTTAAATAGAATTTAGTAAACCATCAAAAGATTTTATTTTACATGTAAAACCATTTTATATAAAATGTGAATAAAGAAAACACAAAAGACATTAGAAATCCTTGATCATGTGTCAATCTTCAGAACCTATGTTTCCTTCTCAGGATACAGTATTCTTTTCCAAAGGTCTCATTTTAAATTTGAACAATTCTATGATCATTTGTTATCATATAAAATTTTAATTCTTGTTAAATCCTAATTTTTCTCTAAGGTTCAGAATTCTGAACACATCCTAAATCTTCATAAGGTTCTTCTTGGAACATGCATCCAACTCCATGTAGTAACACATACATACCAAACCAACACAATGATCAGCATTTTCCAAACAACATGGCCTTTTGTTGGCCCTGCAAGCTTCTTGCATCCATCTCCTGGTCTACTTTATGATGCCATGTCTGTCCTCAATCCTAGCATCTTAGGTATGGACTCTAAACCTGGAGCTCTCGGTAAGTGTTCTCATCCCAAAGCCAGCACAGGCACACAGTGTTGGGGGCCTTCAAGGGGTATGATAATGGAAATACAGATTCGGATGATGGATAGAGAAATGGAACAATGATGTGCTTTTCAATATAAAAAGAGGTCTTTAATGTTAGGGATAGAGACTAGGCTCTGAATTCATTGGTAGAAGGAGCTCAGAGATGAGGAAACTCCCTCTCCCAAACGCAGGCAGCATTTCTGTGAAAGTCTTACGGCAGGGAGAGTTTAGGCAACTTGCCCAGGGTCTGGGAGGCAGTATGGAGCAAAGGACTCAACCTAGGTCTTCTGCTTACCATCCCATGCTGTCACCTCCTTGAACTTTAAACCAAGACAAAGGTATAATTTGTCCCATTACAAGGATAAATGTTCTCAAGTAAACACTGGAGGCCTTTCTTTATATCTTCAGTGATAAAGACATAGTACCTGGTACAGAGTAGGCACTTAATAAATGCATGTTGCCAGGGTACCGCTTATTTAATGTGGCAAAATTTGGGCAGTCACAAAATTTAGGCAAATTCATTAGAACCCCCCCAGAAACAACTTTTTCTTTACTATAAGGATATGTTCTATAATTAGATTAGTCAAATTCTCCATATGACAAATTACTTTTTTAAAAAAAGTTATCTTTTGGTAGTAATGAGTTGCCTAATAATTGTGCCTTTTTCAATATTTTCTTTGCAAGAATCTGACATGAATTATCCACACACAAACAACCAGATGAAAAACATTCCATCAGGCTGGCTATTTGCATTTTCGAGATTAGAAAAAACTGTAGTTTCTTGGCAAAATTTGACTGAGATACCTTCTATCAGAGTGTAGCATAAGCACTATCTACAAGGACAACCTGAGTAAGTGATGCTCCTGTGGTCTAGAAGAAACCCCACAACTTCCTTATGGCTGCCATGATGAAAACAAAGGTGACCCCAAACAATGATTTAGTACTGATCCACAGACATTATGAAAGTCTATTAATAACAGGACCCTTCACAGTTCACAAGTGAGCCTTCTCAAAGTTTCCTCTTCAAAATTAGGAAGATGAAGAAGTAACTTTGCCAACAAATTCTAGATTGACAAATGGGATTAATTCTGCCTCTTTATTGTTTCTGGCTAGTAAATAATCTCTTAATATATAGAAAAACATGGAGGTGGGAGTAAGGGAAGAAAAGTATGCTTTTGACTCAGTATTAAAATTTTGAACAATTTTGTTTGACATGTTTGACATCTTTCAGCTCTAAGATTTCATGACTGACTAAGTCAAACAGGACTCTAATCTGGTAGCCATTTTAGGCTAAAAAAAAATTACATTTCAGGGGCCTCCTTCTCTTGGCACATGCTTACTGTTTACAATTAGGCTAAAAACTTGTTCTGGTATTTTATGACATCAGGCAAATTCTTTCCTTTCCAGGCACAAAGCCAAAAACAAGCTAGAAACTAGATGCCTGGGCTCTGGCTTCGGGGGGCTGTCCTGTCTTGTTCAGTCTACACTAGGGTTCCTGCATCTATGGGGATGAATCTTTTGTTTTTAAAATAAAAATAAAACACATTAAAAGGTCCTCTATTTTTAATTATCAAACACGACTCAAAAGAACAAGGCTATTTATTCAAATCTCAAACGAAACAAATTCCAAAAGCCTGGGCATAACTTCTGAAACTCAGTGCCCAGAACGGTTTTAAGTTTCTTTTCAAAAATAGAGCTTAAAAGCCAAATCATGGAGAGTGTGCGGTGTAAAAGGTGTTCAAACATCAAATGAAACAGATACGTTCCAATCATAGCTATTCTCATTCTCACCACACAAAATTCAGACACAAACAACAAACCAGGACAAAATGCAGTTATTTTCTCCCCATCTATGTACATATGTGAGAGCCCCAATGAATTAGGAGACAGTGAGGAGACACACACACACACACACACACACACACACACACACACACACACGACATACACACAACACTTACCCTCCTCCCCAAACTGATCATAGATTTCTTTCTTTTTGGGGTCACTCAGAACTTCATAGGCTTCGGCCACCTCTTTAAATCTTTCCTCCGCCTGAGGAGATTTGTTCTTGTCCGGATGAAATCTGAGGGCTTGTTTTCGGTAAGCTTTCTTTACCTCTTCATCAGAAGCTCCTTTCTCAATCCCCAAAATGGAATAATAGTCTTTCCCCATTCCGAATGTCCAGAAATGAACTTAGATTTCCCTTTATGTAAGAAAAAATATACAGATGTCTGTCTGGTTTTAGCAATAGAAGACTCCTAAGCGCAGCGAAGCTCGTTGGGCATCGAGGCTAAGGCGGGGAGCCCAGAGCGAGCTCCCTGAGCAGTACAAGAAGGGAGCTGCCTCCTCCCCGCTTCCTTCCCCCTCCCTCCGCTCTCCCAGTCCTCCCATTTTATACTACGCGTCCCTGCACCTTCTAGAACAGCAAACGCTACAGCGCGTCACTTCCCAGGCTGCCTCCGGCCAAAGCACCGAGCTAGGTTTTCCTCTGCTTCATCGTTAACTATTCACTTTCCTTCTAGCTTTACTACGTTTATCTCTCTCTCTCAAAGGCCCGCAAATGTTTGGGAAAACAATGTGCTTACAGTTTGATTATTTTGTATCCGAGATCAGAAAAGAATACCTAAGATAGTCATTAAGTATCCTAAAGAAACCATCTATATCAAAGACCTATCCAACACTTTTCAGAAAAGCACCTAAATTCCAAGTTAGCTTTTGAAGAGTTAATCTTATAACCGTATTTTATTTTCTTTACATTTTCTCATATTTATATTTTATTTTAAGATAGCACTAAGTTCTACAAACCTAATGAATTTTCTTCTTTGATTTTTTAAAAATGGCAAGGTAACAATGGATAAGGAAAATAACCTGTGATAAATGCTAAAAGCTGCCACCCACTTCTGCAAGACACTTCAACGCTAGTGCAGGTGAGCTCTTCTCCTTTGTAACACGCTAAGTTATATAAGGGGATCCACCTATCTAATCAAATAAATGTTTGGTTGTGAAATACTAGAATTCAAGTAAGGCAATCTCAAGTCCTAAGATGACTTGTACAGTTTTCATCTGAAAACCTCTTACTCCATGAAATGCTGACAGAAAATCCCATATAAAGTTACTATTCTCATGTTTGTGATAAGATCCTGGGAGCTGAGCTCTAAAGGTGGAAAGGGCTGGGAAAGTCTTCTTGTTCTACATTCTTGTTTCACATGGACAGAAACTGAGGCTCAAGAAGTAGGATAGGCAGTTGGTCTCCGGTCACACCCTTTAACCTCAACCTTAGGGCCCTCACTAAGAAATATTTGCAATACACATCACACCATATCCTGTTGTAATCTAGGGTCTTTCAAAGACAGTCACTCTCACTTTGAGAGGGCTTGATGAAGAAATACCAAAATGTGAATGTATCTCACTGTGCTGGGCTGGATTCCAGAAGATCTGGGATTGAATTCTACCTCAGAAGCCTGCCCCCATAGGGAATGGAAAATGCTGCCTCTAACTCCTCATCTGTGGAATGAGAAAGTTGGACTCAGTGACCTCATCTCTTCTGGCTCTAAATCTCTGACCCAGGGGTGGTCACAGAGGTCCCACTGAGGGGGCCACTCCACTTGGAGGTTCTTCATCTGCACCTCCCCCTTAGCATCTGTGGCCCCTGATTTTTCAAAATCTTCTCCCTCAGAGATTAGAAAAAAAATTAAACATTTTAAAAATTTTCCTAAAGACCTGAATAGAGGTATTCATGGATATCATGGGAAAAGTGAACATTGAGTTGGGAGCTCTGGGTTCAACTCTGCCAAACTCCATCGGCAAGTCACTACCTATCTGTAAAATGGCAGTGATAACAGCTGTGGCACTTCCACCAGACCCTGTGGGTCAAACTCATGACATACTTTAAAGCACTGTACAAAGGTGACCCTGTTATTTTTAGCTGTCTTTCCATTCTCACCTCAGAGGCCAAAGCACTAAGGCCAGAGGAGCACACGGGGAGGCCCCCAGGCTTAGTGTTCTTTATTCACTTACCAATGGCACTGAACCTTTGGGGACAGCCTCTTTTAGGGGAAAAGCACAACTCTGTAAGGCCGCTCCCTCACTTCAATTATTCTAAAATGTCTAATGCCAAGAATTTAAGGACAGGAACAGACACCTGAAGCAAAGGGTATGAATACAAGAAAATCGCTCTAGGAGGAGAATGCCTTTTCTAAGAAAAACACTGAGTTTCTTTAAAAATTTAAAACTGACTTCTTTGAATCTATATCAAAAGATACTGAACATCAGAGCCCATGATGAAGAGTGCCAAAGGTGTTTCTGGTGGGTGACACTGGGGAAAACGCAGATTATCATAACACCAAATCATTTCAAGTGGGCATAAATATTATCAGGTTTATGCTATGTTCAGTGAATGGTTTTTAAAAAAAATGTCCATTATTAAGATTTTTTTTCAACAAACTAATGGAAATACAACTATCCAATCAACTGTACAAACCAAAATGTGCCAGTGGTTCGATCAAGGCAGACAGGAACAGATGGAGAAATACAAACCATAGAAGTAATGCACCTGATCTGATGGGATTCGTGGAAACTGCCAGAAAGAAACCTGGCATATAAAATAATTCAACTGGAGTCAAACAAAGCCCTAATTCACTAATTTGTCTAGCTGCCAGGCTAGTTGTTGTTTTGGTTGGTTTTAATTGGTTGCAACATTTCTTTAAAACTAAAAGATAAACTTCAATTAAATTATGAGTCAGGACCAATTAATTTTCCTTCTACAAAGTACTGATTTTTGTGGTCTGATAAAAACTTTATAGTGTGTTCTCTGTAACTCAAGAGACAGAGCAAGGTCAGCTTTATATGATGTATTGACTTTGTAAGTATGCAGAAACTTGATGATGTGATCATTTATCAAAGCTCTATTTGTTACTGCAAAATGATCCATTCGAAAATCAGCAAATTTGTCATCTTACATCAGTTTGTTTTCTCTTTACCATACACAATTCCAAAATTCAGATAGTCTTCACTTTTTGCATGAACAATTAAAATATCTTCCTAATCTATTAGGAAAGGAACAGAGGAAGCTAGGGGGCGCCATAGTGCACAGAGCACTGGGCCTGGAGTCAGGAAACTCTTGAGTTCAAATGGGACCTCAGATAGCAATAGCTGTGATCCTGGGCTAGCCACTTCATCCTTGTTTCATCTTCTCAAAAAAAAAAAGATCATGAATGACAACCTATGGTGGTTATGAGGCCTACATGAGATAATGACTGTGCCTGACAGTGTTTGGCACATGGTAAACACTATATAAGTGTTTCCTGCTATTGTGATTCCAGCCTTGTAGGGTCATTGTGAGGATCAAAGGAGATATAGGCACAGTGTCTGGCACAAGGTAGCACTGTCTCTAGTCTCTCTTTCTCCTAATCTGTAACCAGATTAACGTTTCTAACGTATGACCACTCCACTGTTTAAAAATCTTGAAGTTTCCCAGTGATTGCCAAGTAAAAATCAAGGATTCCTTTCCCCAGGAATTCTCAGTTTTCTTCAACCTAGCCATCAATGCCTTCTCCAGTGTTCACCAGCCTCCCAAATATTTCTCAGTTTCCCATCTCCAGGCCTTTGCTCACATTGCTGCCTATCCCTAGAATTGCTCTTTATCTCACTATCTCTGATGCCACAACTCCTTTCTTGCTTCAAGGTCCAGATCAGATGATGCCTTTCCCTACCTTTGAGGCAGAAGGTAGGTCATACCTCTTACTGACATGTATTTTGTATTAGAGTTATGGGTCTTACTTCCCCCATTCGAACTGAAGCTCCTTTAGGTTGGCTTTGTCTTGGCATCTTTCTCAAAACTACATGCTTTGCATGTAGTGATTGATAAACATAAAACAAATTAATAGTTAACATCTGTATCAGGAAGCTGGCCCTCAAAACAAAAGATTTTAAATTACAAGGTTGATTTATCCTGGAGATTTCCTTCAATAATAAACATTGTGTGTAGTTTTTTTCTGCTCCTGCTTACTTAATTCTGCATTGGCTTGTGTAACTTCTCACTGTTCTCTAGATTCATCATAGTCATTTCCGGTGGTACATTAATATTCATGTCATACAATTTGCTTGGCCATTAGTCAGTGGCCCATTTGGTGGATATGGAACCTTTCTGTTTTTGACCTCCTTTGGCCAGACACCCAATAATGAGAGCTCTGGCTCAAAACACATGTGAAGTGCTTTGCAAACATCAAAGCACTATACATACACTAGTTATTATGTTTTAGCAAAATTTCAATTTTCATTTTAAAAGAAGGATACATCTTACAGGTAGCTATTGTTATTACCTCTTAAAAGATTTTGAAAGTAACAAAATTTACCAAATTTTGTTTAAATTTGTTTAAATTTTGTTAAAATTTGTTTAAATAACAAAGATTACTAAATGCCAATCAGTTTCTGGGGATGGAGCTACAAAAGAGATTGGGTTCTTGGGTTGAATCTATTCATTCAATAGGAATAATATTAGGGATAAATAGAAATTCATCAGGACTAAAAGTGATGCCTCACTCTAGGGTTGGGGAAGCGTGACTGGAGAGCAGTCCTTAGTGACCTGAAACCTCCCTGGAGGTCATCAGTGATGGCTCAGTCAAAGAAGCTGAGGGGATCTCAAGCATTACTTTCAGTTCTGAGTATTGCCCACAGTTAAGGGAGGCCTCTAATAAACTGGAGACTATTCAGAATCAGATATGGAGGTGGTGAAAGGGCTTGACTTCATGTCATGTGAGAATTTAAGGAAGAACTGGTAACCCCAGGCTGGGAGTAGGAGAGAAGCCCAAGGAGAACAGGAGTGGAATGGGCCTCCTAATAGGCCTGTCCCAAAGTGGAATGGGCCGAAGGATCCCTTGCTTGTCAGCAATGTTATGGTGGAGAGAGGTCTGCTCTAAGACTGAAACTGGGTGATACTATGCCTACCCAGTCTCCTTCCCACTGGGGATCTTATCATCACATCTTTAATTAGGAACACTGAACTGCTGCTCCCTGTAGAAGTGCTTCACAATAAAAAGTAAACACAACTACAGCACACTCAGCCACGCATATTGTGGTGGACCACCACAATGTGGCACTGCAGATCAATCAGGAGCTCTCTGTTCAGAGCTAGTGCAGTGTACATTGGATCACACAACAGTGAAGATGACTGCTATATCCTCTGCTTTGGATCCATGTAAAACATGGCTCAATCCATCGTGTGCCACTGTTCTCACAACTCATGACCCACAGGCAAAGCCGACTTACATGGTTATATGACAGCTTGTTTCGTCCCAAGAGTGTCAAGAAGGAAAACAACAGAGCTCCTGACTGAACCCAGGCCTCGATCATGGTGAAATACTTGTCATTTATTTGAGCTAAAACACAATTTATTCTGATAGCAACTCACCAATTGCTACCATACAAACATCAGATTATTCATCCCAGAAATAACCTTTTTCCAATTCTTTTGTGGTCTGATTAATTATTCTATGAGGTTATAAAAGGAAGTTTATGTTACGTAGAAAAAACCACTTTGCCATGAGTCTAACAACCCTGTGTGACTGTAGCCACCAAGTACAATGTCCATATTTAACCAATAAGTATGAACTCATGAACTAATCAAGGTTCCTATCTGAAGAATGTTCACCACAAAGACAGCAGGGGACTCAGAGAGTTCCTGTACCCTCTTGGCCTTGAGGGGGCCCCTAACTCAGGTGTTCTTCACTTGTGAGATGGACACTGCATTTCAGTGGTTGCCAGGGGATGCAGTTCCACAGGACTCTCAGAGGGTGGTGGTAACTAGTTTATCCTTATACAAATTATTCCTGTGAAAAGCATCTTATTCATTTGTTTCAAGGAAATCTGAGCAAAAACAGGCTGACATTTTCATTTTTATGTTGTGTTTAGCCCTGCTTGTACTTACTATGCACTGACTGCATGCAAAGACAAATGAAATCTGTTTTGCCCTCCAGGAGTTTTGTCTTCGGAGGAGGGAGGGAGTGGGGGAAAAGAGTGCAGCATGTACACCAGGGGAGCAAATACAAAACAGTAGGCCTTTCTTTGCATCCCCAGGGCTTAGCACATAGCAGCACTTCGAAAAGCATTCGAATTGCTTGATTTCAAGAAAATCAGTGTCAGTCAAAGGAGGGGGCAGTCACACAGTAGGGAGGTGGAGGGGGAGGTCTCACCAGCTGGCTCCTGGGTAGTGTGGATCTTGAAAAAACAGAGGAGAGGAGGGGGCAATTCCAGCTATGAGGGACTCCTTGTGCAAAGGCGTCCAACAGTACACAAGACAGCTTGGAGGCCAGTGTGACTGGAAGGAGAGGACAGGAAGGGGGCTCATGTGAACTAAGACAGAAAAGGCCAGGGAGGATGCAGATCATGAAGAGGCTTAAATTTCCAGGCTGCGAATTTGGGCTTTTGCCAAGGGCCTTAAGAAGCCACTGAAGATTGCTAAATGAAAAGAAGCGGGGTGGGATCAGTTCTTTTTCAGGAAGGTTAATTTAGTAAATGTAAGAAATAATAACAGTAGCGAAGAGAAAGGTGCAAGCATTTATTAAGCACCTCCTATGTACTAGGCAACGAGAAGGCTATTTGAAGACTTGGCAACTTGTGGGGGTCAGAGAGAATAAAACATTCAGTTTAATCTCAAAAGAAAACAATAAATATGAAGGATGGATGGATGTGGGACCAAGAAACAAGGAGCAATGCCTGTGGGCCATCCACATGAAATTTTTCAACCAACCACTGGCGATTCAGGACTCAGGGTCCCAACAGAAAAGAAAATACCCACCTGGACATAAGAGAGTGAACTCACAGGAGCTGAAGGGATCAAGAGGAAGCAGAACAAAGCCTTGAGAGATACCCATCGTTTGGAGGAGAGCAGAGGTATAGCAGAAAATCTAAGTATAACTGAAACTATTTTAAAAACACAATTGGATTTTTTTTAATGTAACTTAAAGTTGATCCTCACAACAACCCTGAGAGGGAGACGCTAATACGATCTCCACTTAGAGATGAATGAGGCATAGTAAAGATGGCTTAGCCAGGGTCAATATAAGTAAGTGCCTAGGGGATAGCTGTTCTGAAGTCCTATAACCATTGGCATGATAGTGACTTAGGTGGCACGGGGGATAAGGAGAAGTCCAGAAGCCCTACATTTGAATCCTCCCTCAGACAGGTCACGTTTTCTCTGTTCATTTTCTTCACCTGTAAAATGGGGATAATAACTGCCCCTATCTCCCAGGGTTGTAAGGATCATAGAAGTGAGCCATATGTTGGGCAGTACTCTGGAAATGCTACTGAAGTCTCTGGCAGTGGGATGTGGGCTCAGAGTTCTTCTGTGTTGGATGTCTGCTTTCTAAGGACTAATCCCACTAAGGAGAGAGAAGTCAGGATGATTACATGGAGATGAAGTCTCTGGCCAAACACAGAAACACAAAATGGAGCTCCTGGACCCCGGAGGGCCCATTCTGCTCTGCAGTGCTTAAGGGAGATAAAGATTAATCATTGATTGGGGGAAATCAATCACATCAACCTTGAAAATCATAAAACCAGAAGACAGAAGGAAACTGTGGCTAAGTGCAAGGATAGCCCACAGGTTCTCCTTGGAGAAAGAAACAGATGAGTTGGCGGGATTCACTTTATCATGTAGTCAAAGGCGAACCACTCTCATTTCACAGGATATCTGATCATCTTGTATTTCAGCGAGAAGCATTTGAACCCTCCCCCCAAACACCTTAAGACTAATTGAAATTCAGGCCCCAGTCACAGATGATAAAAAGGTATCCTGTATGATACCTTGAAAGATGTAACTAAAGAAAATTTTTGTGAGTCTCTGATCATAAATATTAGGGAAGGCTTGAAAACTGGCCACTTCACCGTGGTCAAGGTCCAGCATAGCCTCTAGTTCAAAGATGCATTTGCTACAGATGGGAAGGCTCTCCAGAGACACACCATCAAGGTCTCAAAGGGAGATCCCTAAGCACTCAGGAGAGGCTGGCTTTACTAAGTGGATGAAGAATGCCCATTGTCCAAACTGTGATGTGTAGCTGGATGAGCAAACTATGAAGTTCACCCACCAATATATCTAATTTGGCACTGACATAACCAAGAAGTTGGGCCCCAGACCTGAAATGGAGTTAAAGCAACATGTAGTTTTTGAATGATCCCAAAACAAAGGGCTAGTATTCTAGTGATGCTGTATGGAGTTGTCATGGAATACTACAGCTTCTGAAGACCTGAACTGAAGGATCAATGAGCAAAGGAGACGTGTGCAGTGGGCAGAGAAAACCACAAAACCTTACAAAAGATGAACTCACTTTTTAAGGAGAAACAGTGGAATACATGGTCAGAGAAAATGGCTGCTGGGCCATACACTCCACTGTATCCACATTACACCAAAGGAATATGAAAATGGCTGATGGCCACTTTAAGAAAGTCTTCAGAAGTTACACAGGGCAGGCTGTAAACTGTCTCAATGGAGAGAAGACTCAGATCTTTTGGTCCTGATATCCTATAGGTGTTCAATCAGCATTTACTAAACGAATGAGTTTTCGTTCTTTCATTTTTCAAGGGCATCTGTCTGACCTTTCATCCAAAGTAATTCTGACCAAAAAAAATCCCCAGAAGTGAAAATTATCTAAATTATCTTGAAATAAAAATTGTTTTAAGCCTGTTCACGCTAATAAGCTAAAAAACAGGTGATATATGTATTAGATTTGCCAAATGGTAACAAATTGAGGAAGATACTGCCCACAATTCTAAAGGAAAACACACAGGAACAAGTATTTGGTAAAAAGAATGGGTTAACTTTTTCTTCATCTACTCAAGACTAGCCTGAAAGAAGAGGAAAAGAGTCAAGGACAGAAATACTGAGAAAAATCTGAAATCCCATCATTAGTGACCTGGGAGTAAGTGCACCCTAAAGGAAAAGCAAGATGACTGTCTCTTTGGCTTAACTCTACCTAGGTTCTCTTCTAGTCAATAAATCAACAAAAATTTAAGTGAACTACTCACTGAAAATGTATACATTTGTTTGTACGTAGGTATGTATATGAAACAGGTCACTGACCAAAAAGATTTTACAATCCACACTTACAGACCAATGATAACAGAAAATTTAAACAACAATAGAAAGGAGTGCCATACAACAATATAAAACCAGTTGTCAGGGATGCCAGATGTGAGCCAACAGTCTGTCCAAAATCCTTTTTCTTCTGGACCTGTGTCCAGTGGCATCAGTTTCTTGGTTAGGAAGGTAGGTGGTACAACGGATAGAATCAGTGAGACCTGAGTTAAAATCTGACCTCAGATACTTCCCAGTGGTGTGACCGTGGGCTCCAGAGACTTAGCCTCTGCCTCCCTCAGTTTCCTCAACTATAAAATGGGATTATTACCCACCTCCTGGGGTTGCTGCAATGTTCAAGTTAGCCAGTATTTAAAAAATGATTTGCAAGTCTTATAGTGTTCAATAAATGCTAGTTCTTATTAGTTATGATTATTTTTTTTCTTCTCCCACTTCTCTGTCTAGTCCTTTTATAGACCATCATCCATATCCCACACCCTAAAAATAGGTGTCTCCCACAAGCCTCTGCCCTGGTCCCTCTTCTCTACCCACTCTCAGTGACTTCATCAGCTCCCATGGGTTCAACCATCTTTATCCAGACAACTCCTGGCTGTTATCCAGCCTGAACTCTTTGCATGTCAGCCATCAACAACCAAAATCTTCAAAGGGCTATCAGTGCCTTCCTCATCCAAGGGCATATGTGAAAAGAGCAATTGTATTGATAATGCATTTTTGCTTACTGTTAATCTAATTTTGCTTCTTAATGGGAAGATCTCTCCCATCCATTAATAGGCCCATGTAGCCTGCTTAAATCACCTGGATTTGGGATCACAAAGTATAAAGCCTCTATTTGTTCCAGGATCCAAGGCCATTTAGATTGTAAGGCCAAGGATCCTGGAAGGCTGGAGTGTAATGCCAAGCAAAGTAGGATCTCATGCTGTTTTGGTTTTAGTGTAATCAAGTGCCTCTGATTGAATAATATGATTAAAGATTAATGGGCCTGGGCAGATTTGCAGAAAGGCTTGTACCTTTTGTTAATGAGGCACTAGCTCTCAAGGGTTGCGATGCCCTCTGGCTCTGAAAAATTAGTACTGAGGTGAGATTTTATTTGGGGGCTTACTCATTGGAGCTCCCCACCTTGGCTTTGAAAACACAGATGTTGGTGCTTGGCTTTCTGGTAACTATGTATGTAAGGTCAAGCAGTTGGATCTGTCTTTTGATCTGTGATGTATGTATTGCTTATGTCAGAGAGTTGGAAGTCATGTCTGTTGATTCTGATTTCTCTGTATTTTCTCTGAAGTTCAGGGAGCTGACGTTTTCCCCTGAACTAAGTGAATGATACTTGTGCTTGATTAAAGTGATTATTGACCCCTCAAAACTGTTTTCCTTTTAGAAAAATAGATCTAAGAACTTGTGATAGCAGGCCCTCCTGTGTATGCCAAGGTGTTTGCTTTTACAGCATTTGAAAAATAAAAAATGTCAGGCAAGTAAGGGGATTCAATTGCATCCATTTCTTAAATTGCTGCATTATTTTAATTAGTTATGCTTTTTAAAATTACACAGAGAGAAGGCATCATGTCCAAACCAGAATCTAGTCCTTTTTCCTCACTTCCCTATTTTTGCCAAAGGCATGCCCATCCTACCAGTCATTCAGGTTTGCAGCTCTGCCCCCACCCACACAGTAACTGCCAAGTTAATTCTATCTCCAATACAGCGTTCTCATTCATCCCCTTCTCTCCAATTAGACACACACACACACATACACACACACACACCCCACCCCCTTTCATAAATCTCTTGTCGGTACCAGTAATACAGACTTCACATTTGCGCCCCTGCCTCACTCAAATCACTGTCCTCTCCAATCCAGCTTACTCAATAAAGTTGCCAAAGTGATAGGCTAAAAGCATAGGCCACACCACATCCCTCGCTTGCTCCATCAATTCCAGTGACTCTGCCTTATATCTAGAATCCAATACAACACATACATGTTTTGGAATTTAAAGCCCTTTAGAACCTGTCTCATTCCTCAGACAAACCTGATAACACTATTTCCCATGTCCTTGCCTTTAGGGTGGCCCTCCACCTCCTCACCTACTTCCATGCTCAGGTTCTCCACATGAGGCCTTTCCTGCTTCCCAATCCCTACTGCCTTCCCCCAATTGTATGTTTTGTATCCATTTAGATGTGGGTAGATGGTTGTGACCTGAACCTTGTGTCTCCCTCATCTAGCAGAGTATCTGAAACATATTAGGTGCTTAATAAATGCTTGGATAATCAATTCATTGAATAAATGCTAGATATGAAGTCAGGAGCAACCTGACACAGAGTTACTAGCTAAATGGTGATCGGGGAGACATCATCCCTCTGGGGGTCCCTGTAGCCCCTACCAGACAAGGTTTTGGGGAAGATGGAACTCGAGTAGTTCACTCACTCACACACACACATACACACACACACACACACACACATATACCCCCATGTCTGTGTAAATATGTGTGTACATATAATCAGACATGCACAAACATGTAT
Source organism: Potorous gilbertii (assembly GCA_028658325.1). Classification (NCBI taxonomy): domain Eukaryota; kingdom Metazoa; phylum Chordata; class Mammalia; order Diprotodontia; family Potoroidae; genus Potorous; species Potorous gilbertii. Next base: position 696,414,797 of record CM053770.1, on the reverse strand, counting down.
GTGTACACATGTACATAGATTATCAAGCACTACACATCTGAAGGAGATATTTTAACACATGCCAGACTGGTTCCATCAACCACTGATAGAACCTCCCAGGTTCTCAAGACAAGTAGGTTTTGAGAAGATCATAACCTTAGCCATAGATTTATTGACTTTGTGGTACCAGCTGGTGATGCGAGTCTGAAAGTAAAGAGAGAGGTTTGGACTGGAAGAGCTGATTTAGGAGCTGCCTCCTCTTCCTGCCCCACCCCTTTTCAGCCTAAACCCCCTCCTGACTAACCCTGGATCTCCTCCCCTTCTACGCTACATCCTTCTGCATTTCACACACTTTGTAGTGTTGCATGCTTTAGTTTCATGTTAACATGTCTTACAATAAAATTGTGATCTCCAGGAAGGTAAAGGTTAGAGGCAGGATGGGCTGGTGGCCTGAACAGAGCTTGGATTCTCAGACATGCATTCATCTCCCACCTCAGACACTGGCTTCTAGTCACTTATCATGACCTCAGCTGTAAAATGGGTTAACAGTACTTCCCTCACATGGCTGTAAGGATCAAGCAAGCAAAGGTATGTAAAGTGTAAATGTCAGTTACTATTATCATGTTTTTGTATCTTAAGCAGCATCTAGCAGTCCTAGGCACTAAGAAAGCATTTATAATTGGATGAATGACCCTAACCACAGGTGACAGAAAAAAACCTTCCTGAGGAAGAGTCTTACCATGGTCCCTCAAGACTTCCCTTCTGAAGGGTTAAGGGAATATATAATCTTCCCTACCCATTTAAAGGTCTATGTGACCACGTGTTTTCCTTTTCCCCTTGGAACAGGGGCCATATTCCCAGGTCTCAAGGTACACAGGTATTTCTATCATGGATGTCTTGCTGCTTTGACACATCCCATACTGAGTCACACAGAGTCTTGGCCCAGAGCCAATCAGGTTCGGGGCTACACCTTTTTCCAATTAAGTGCTGAGGCACCATAGATTTTTCCCTGCTTTTTGGCACTAAGCCCATCAGGTGCCAAGTCTTTGTTTGAAAACCACATATATTCAGGGAGATTTATTTTGCCTTGGGAGGAACTTGCCTAGGTGGACTTTCTTGAGGGAAGGCTTGCTTGCTTACTGGAAGGACAGAAGGACACTTAAAGATGTCGGTGCTCCCTGGTCTGGTGATGTGTATAAATGTTTCTGTTACTTTAAGTTTTGCCTTTTTGTATTTCTATAATAATGTTTTGCCTCATCTTAGTGTGCAGAATAAATGTTGTGCCAGTTTGGTTTTGAATGCAGAAAGCTTATTATATCTTGCGGTTTAATCCTTGAAATCCATATGTATATTCATAGCAGCTGCTCATACTGCAATGGTGTTATACCTTCCAGCTAAGAGAACAGGAAATGAGCATAGGAACTGACAAATATATTTTGTCAACGGAGGAAATGAATCCTGTTTACCAAGACTCCCACATTTCCACAAAACAATGTCTTATTTAAAAGATGATCTTCAAAAAATATATGTCCATTCTTACGAAATAGAATAAATTCTAAGAAATTCACAAAATTGGCACCATAGACCAAACTTAGTAGAACAGACAATGGGCCCTGGGAAAGTAGGGAAGCGTGCATTCACACTTCCCCACCCCACCTCCACACTGTGGTATTCCCCTCAAAATAAAAACTGCCCTGGGGAAGAGGGTACAAAAGTCATTTCCTTTCCTTGGGCTTATCACCTTTTCTTCCCCTCCCTTTCAAACTCCAGCAGAAGACTGCTTGGGACACACGTGAGTCACTTGGCTAGGACTGTGACTACAATCTTCGTGTGCAGACCAAAACGAAAGGAACTAGTCCAACACAAGGATCTAGCCCATTTCCTGGTTCCCAACAAGACAGCCCAGAAACCTACGGATTCTTCAAATGTATAAACCGTTGTATCGCTGCACACGCAAAAGAGAGATAACTAAGAATGGAAAGGGGGGAGGAACTGTCTCAAATCAGCAAGAAGAAGGTGCAAAGTACACTCTGACCTCTGGATGATTGAGATGACCTTTTGAGTTAAGCTGCAAATATCCGTTTAGCTCTCCATTTTTTGGTAGGTCTCCACTAGTTTTCAAAAAATTTCAAGTGTTTTTTCTTGAATTTGGATCATTAGCTTCAAATCTGAAGCAACAATCTGCAATACACAATGTACAGAATGGCACAGATCTACCAAAAATTAGATGGCCAATTACAGTAATGCTACTTGTGAATCAACAATCTATTATGATCTCTGGGTCCCACTGACAAGAATGTGGCTCTTCAGTGAGCACTACAGTCAATGCTCTATGGAGACAATATTCAAATGCTGCGCGTTTTACTAAGTAGCCTCAATGCAACTGTTCAGTTCAATCAGCATTAAGTGAGTCTGAATTAAAGTGCCCAGAAAGGTGTTTTTCTAGTTGGGACAATTGATATCACCATACAATTGCTTTGCTTTTTAAACACATGAATAAATTATCAGGATTATCTGAAATAGTTAGATTTCAGAACAATTTGTTATATTTGAGGGTCTGATAATCGGGATATATAGCTAACATTCTCTCATCTACATTATGATGCATTTTTAAGATTCTGAGGGCCTATATGTGCAAAGATCTATGGGAAAAGTAGAGGGGACATCCAAACACAGAGAATGAGGGAAGTTCTTAAGGGTTTGTAATTCAGCTGAAGAGAGAACACACATGAAATGACCAGAAGAGCCATTTAGGGTCAGAGTTACCTAAAGCCTTACCGCAATGTTTTATTCATAATACCGATTGACTTCTAGGTGCTGAGAGGTTATCCCTGAAGAGCCATCAAGCCTCAAAGGCTTTAGAAATGAGCTTTGTATGTTTGCTGCCCATGTACCCCGCCACCCCATCCCCTGCTAAATTCAGAATATCCCTTAACAGCTGCTGGCACAGTAGACAGAGCTTTGCACCTGGAGTCAGGAAGATCCAAGTTTGAACCTTGCCTCACTTGGCTGAAGGACCCTGGGCAAGTCATTTCCCCTGTCTGCCTCCGTTTCCCAACCATAAAATGGGGCTAATAACACCTACCTCTAAGGCTTGTTATGAAGACTGAATGACAGAATATTTGTAAAGCACTTAATACAGTGTCTGGCACACAGTAGGCATTATATAAATGTTAGCTCTTATTGTCAGTTAACTGGGCGATTCATTTTTCAATCAAGGCAATTCTCAAAGATGACCTATTTAGTTTCAGAGAGGGGCTGCAATTTGTAACAAGCGAGTGTCCATTCTGACAAAACTACAATTCCTGGAAGGCATGAAGAAGGAAAGTTGATGATCATAAAGTCATAAACCACCAAATGCCAGGATGTTGATTTTAATAAGAACAAATGTCTACATTTACACCATTTTATGGCTCAGAGACCAGAGGAGAAGTCGATGATCAAAGAAACTAAGACACCAGCAAATGAAAGACTGGGTCAGGACTACAAAAAGCAAGACCTAGAGCCACTCCTTGGGAGACTGTGTGATTTATCTCAGTGGTGCTAAGGATCAAAATATTTCTGGAATGCATCTTCTATGATTTAATAGAGGAGAAAATCACTTTTAGTCATATTGAAATAAAAACTTTAACCAATTTTATCACATCTCACCATCAAAGCACTCAGCAAAAACCTTCTAACTGGAATATCAGCAACTCTGTGAGGTACTTACTATTTTTATCTCCATTTTACAGATGACAAAACTGAGGCTGAGAAGAATTAAGTGACCTATATTAACAGGAGAGTTTTCAAAGGCCACTAATGGTTAATAAGAATACAATCCCTTCCTAACACCAGGCAGCTAGGCAGCACCACGGATGGAGCTCCAGCCCTGCAGGCAGAACCTGAGTTCCAACCCTGTCTCAAACATTAGTCGTGTGACCCTGGGCAAGTCACTTAATCCTGTTTGCCTCGGTTCTTCATCTGGAGGAGAAAACAGCAAACTGCTCCAGCACCTTTGCCAAGAAACCCCAATGAGGTCACAGTCAGACACACTGAAAAGTGACTGGACAAGAACCTTTCCCAATCACCACCACCACCAGCTTGGAATAAGGTCCAACTCTCCTCAGAATGTGGAAAAGGTGCTTTCCTCGGGATAGAGAGCAGCTTTCACTGTGGAAGGAAACTAAGATATCCCTCATTGAACAGACATGCTAACAAAGCTGTTTAGAAGCGGAAAGTGCTTTCTCCAGGATGCCAAGGGCTTTACCTGTGGGCCAATTCATGTACTTCTTTCTCACGTTTCAAACACATTCTGCCCCCTCCGCTTGTTTCCATGCCATCTCCACCATTTCACCCCATGCTTCAGAGCTACAGAGTGATGTGCCCCACTATCAAATTTAACCTCAATTATACTTTATTCTCTTGGGACATTCAGCTGGTTTTACTTCTATTTATCTGTCTCTCTCACTACACTGAGTCTCCTGAAAGGAGGGAATATTTCTTAGTCATGCTTGTATGTCTTCCTGTAGCACGTAGCACAGTATCTCATATATAGAAGGTATTCAAAGAATTCAGTCCCATATTTTAAAATAACTATTTGCTATACTTTGATACAGTATTAATAAAATTCTGATAAGAGAACTAGACTAATAGATCACTAAGATCTATGACATGGGTGTTTCAAATGTTTATTTTACCTAAAAATAAAATTTCAAGCATAACATTTAGAAAATATAAACATTTCCCTAATTATCCTTTAATAACTCCTCCAAATGTATAAAAAATGAAATGAGAATAGGATGTGATGATGTTACAGACAAGAGCAAATGAAACCAGGAGGCAAATTCCAAAGGGATCACTACTATAAATACAGAAATGTGGAAATGGCAACACCGAGAAGAGTCATATTTCAGGGAGGGAAAAAAGTTTATTCAAATGTAATTTTAGGTATTCTCAGACCCATTATCTGTTTGTTTTTATGGAAAAGAGGAAAAACTAAGATTAATCTCCTAATAATCCTCTTCTAAAAGACAATTTAGGATTAAAATAAGATTTTCACAAGAATTATTAATGATTCTTAAGTGCTAAGTCAACATATGCTTCTGAGTCACTATAAATAACCTCTGTTTAAATTCTTCCCCCCTATGCCCCTAAGAAACAGAAAACTGAGAATAACAGAATCTCTTCCTTTTGTACATGCCACCATTGCTGCAACCAATTCAGTGACATCATGGAAAGAATACAGGAGGTCAGAAGAATGTCATCCTGGCTCAATGACTAGCTGGTTCATTAACTAGAGATAAGTCATGAACCTCTCTGGGACTCAGCTGTTCAGTCAGAAAACCAAGGATGAGAAATAAAGGACATCTACAGAACCAACAATTATTCAGGGAAGCTGAAGGGACGCCCATCCACTAGGGAAGGCTGAACTAATTATGTGACAAGATACTGTAAGAAATGACGAAGAGCATGGTTTCAGAGAAACCTGAGAAGACCTATGTGAACTAACACAAAGTGAAGCGACCAGAACCAGAACAACCTACACAGTAACAGCAATGATGCAAAAACAATCAACTGTGAAAGAATTAGGGATGAACTCCAATCAATACAATGGCTCACCATGACTCCAAAGGACTCAGGACAGAAAATGCTGTTCACCTTCAGATAAAAAACTGGTGGGCTTCAGAGTTGAGATTTAAGCATATCTTTTTCCTTTTTATTTTTTCACATGGCTAATGTGGAAATGTTTTGCATGACTTCATATGAATAATGGGTATCGCATTTCTTGCTTTCTCCATAGGTGAGGGAGGAGATATGGAACTAAAAATAAAACCCCAAACATTCAATTATTGCATGGTAAGTTTCTGCTGGGCCTGCCCTGAAGACTTCATGGAGTCTCAAGAGCCCAAAGGATGTGCAGGCATGTGGAACCCATGTGGAATCTGAACTGGTGCAGGGAATATTCAAATCCATGAGATCACAGTTCTACGTGAGTATTTAGCAATTGGACATTTCCTAAACTTGTCTTATTTATAAGGAAATACAACTTAAAGATAAGCAGTTATTTTTTCCTTTCCCTACCTCACCAAAAAGGCATTCTATTGCTATACAAAGGTAATCTCTGTTCTCATGAAATTTACTCTAGCTAATGAAATAAAGTATAAAACATATGAAGAAAAAAATCCAACAAGTTCATAAAAAGCAGCAGCAACTAGTCCAAATGAGGACAGTACAAATTGAAGACAGGTTTATTTCACTTTCTATCACAGAAGTCATGACAAAAAGTGCCTTCAACATCACCTAGTCTCCCTCCTTCAGTGGAGAATGAAATAGAATACCAAACAGGTAAGATAACAAACCCAAAGATGTATTTGTACATCAAGTGGTAGCCAAAGCAGGACTCAGACATTAATTCTTCTCACTGACTGTGAGTGGCTGTGAGGACCCAAGAGCACCTTGGGGCCAGCCACTGGCAAATGCCCACACCCTCTCGGCCTGGCATCTCCGTACAGGCCACCAAGTAGAAACTGAAGACAGGGTTTCTGTCCCCACATAATAGAACTGCTCAACATAGGACTGAGACATCCTACTGGCTGCAGAGTCAACTGGTGACTCAGGGGTTGTGGAGGCAGAATTGACCTAGGAATGACCTAAACCCATCTTGCTTCCCCCCATCTGAACACAGGAAAACAGCTGGGGTCACATATGGCTGCTTCATTCTTTGTACTTAAGTGTTTTTTGATCTTGGTTGGGTGAGAGTTCCAAGATGTAAGTGATTCAGGCAACCAAGCTCATGAGTTTGAGAGATCCAAAGGTCCAGAGAGAAGAGACACATGGCAGTAACAGTAGTGGCAACCAGAGCAGTTAAAGTGCAGTGGGCTGAGAGGCCCCTGAGAGAAGGGAGGGTTAGGGAGCAGAAGCCTTCCCCAAGTGCTAGCTCCTTGCTCAGGAGGGGCGGGAGTCCAGCAGGAACTATATTGGAGAATTTCCCAAGGATGTCACCAAGAGAAAAAAGGGGTTCTGGTTCCAAAAGCGACAGGACAGCTCACTATCTCTGCTGTCCTCCACATGGATGTTCTCTGAACTGAGCCTTCCCTGGGACCTCATGTGAGCAAGAGGAGAGTTTGTGAGGAGACATACTGTGAACCAACTATTCTTCGTATACCTTCCCAGTCAATCCCTTTTTTAAAAGTTAACAATTAAAATGACTGCTTGCTGATGCAGAGTACACTAGTCAAAATGGCAAGTTCTGGCCTGCCCCCATCCCTATGTATTCATTTCATAATTTATTTATCCACAAACATGCTGGGTCCCCTACAGAATATAAGCTTCCTGAAGGAAGAGGTCTGACTTTGCTATTAATTTCCTCAGTACTTGCCCAGACACTTATTTAGAAAACTAGAATCAATCAGTAAAGTGAGGATGTGTTTAAAAGACCTGCACAGACTCAGAATAAATTAGCATTTATTATGGACCAGAAACTATGGTCTTCTCTCTCCTTACAGTTCAGTAGCTACTGGGCTATTCAAGGCTCAAGGACAAATTTAAATTCCTATATTCATCTAATTCAGCAATTCGAGGAAAAAGATAATTGCCTCTTGAATATATTGTGCTTAAAAATACAATTGAATTTACATGTATGGGGGTAATTGCAAGAGATTTGTAATTACAGAAAAAATGTTAACCTCAATTTGATAAGAAATACAAAACTCCCCTCAGGTTTTTCAAAGCAGAGAAGGCTCCCAACAATTATCCTGCAGGGCGGATGCCAACCTTGGCTCTCTTAAATCCAATTCAAGTACAAGTCAAGACATCACCCATCATCCATTATTTTACCCCAACACTGGGACGTTATTGATCCTCCTGGAAAATGGGAGGACAAACAACTACGTGCTGGTCCACATTGGTTTTCTATTTCCATATCCCCTCGGTGGCATCCTTTAGGCAGCTTCTCCTTCCTAACTATTGTCTGTCATGTGCCTCTGTTGCCCTGACTGCTACTCGTTTCTGATTGCTTCGAGAACTGTAATGCTCCAGGTGACTGCCATCAATCACCAAGAGGTCACTGGTGTTAACTCAGATATGTGTGGGTCAAGAAAGGATCTGAGATTATTCTAAGAATGTGGCCCAAACTCCCAGAAGCAATGCAGATCAACCTCCTCCTATCTGATACTGTACTCAGTTCAGTTGTTCACTTGTAGTTCCTGGCTGTACAACTGCCTACCTTGATCTAGAGAAAAGTCATTTTTGAGCTGCTTGGATTTTTTTCCTGTGCAGGTGGTTAGGGCAAACATCATCCAAAGGCTCTGCAGTACATCACAAGGCTAGATACAAATGGAATCTGTGCTGCCAGGAAGAGCACCAGAGGGTAGCTTTGTGGAACCCAGATTCCTGTGCTGGCGTTTCTCCAGGATCCAGCAGACACCCGTTCTATCTTACTTGATAGTAACGTGTGTGATTTTGACATGAGAGCCTAATCAATCAGCACATAGGGGTCTTGTATTCTCAACATCTTTCAGTCAAATGGGATCTGCTAGGAAACTTCATCTGTCAAAGGTTGTCTGTTCCCATGTAATAATGAGTATCATGCGTAGATTATTTGTATTATTGTGAAAACAGATATAGTGGTCAATAAATCACATTGTTTTTGCTTCTAAGGCCCATGTTTTGGAATCTCCCCCAACTTCAGACATCATAACTTTCTTAGTATAGTGTCTGTACCCATTCAGACATTTTCACATATACTTAGCCTTGTCCAGTTGCTTTTCTCAGCTTGGTTTTCTTAATTATTCAGTGCATATCTATTTATTCCAGAAGCTCCTCTTGAACCATGACGTGAAGAGCCCACATGTTGCGGTGGCCCATTCTCCTTGATACTGAAAAGGGTTTGCTATAAAAATCTTTGCAACTTCTATCAAGAATACAAGGTTGGTACAACATTATATTATAAACTGGCTATTAATCAAAAAAAACCAATCAAAACTAAAATACCAAAAATAACTTTTGGCAAAACGTAACTCACATCAAAAACCCAGGAATACATGGACTTTTTACTTCAACTGGCAAACTACACAGATAAATCTGAAAACAAGAGGCAAAATTATCTGCAACTGAGAAACCCTGGAGCAATAACATGACTTGTTCTAAAACTTGAACTCAGTCAAAAGGCAACACCAGAGGATGTGGCCTTGTAGCCCTGAGGCCCTACGGGCTTCTCCAGTTATTTAATACAATTCTAGACATGCTGCCTACCATCAACAAAATAAGAAAAATAACTGGAGGAAATAACACAGTGGTTTGTAGCTAGAATCTTACTCTACCCTCACAACAATCCTGGGTGGCGGATGCTGTTATACTCTACATGGACAGATAAAGAAACTAAAGCAGACGGGAAGGTAACTTGTCTAGAGGCAAACAGCTAGTAAGTGATATCTTCCCACCTCTAGGTCCAGCGCCCAATCCACTAAGTGATTTATTTGCCTCATAATCAAATAGGAAACAAAATTAACACATGGAGATGATGTGATGACTTATTTAGGGAATCCAAGAGATAAAACTAAACAAACAGTAATGTCAGCAAAGGAGCAGAATATAAAATAAGGCTGAAAAAAATGACCAGCTTTTCTTATCACTGACAAAAGCCAGCAGGAAGACTCAAAACTAATATAAAATATATGGAGGTCCACCTACCAGACACGCTCAAGACTTACATGAATGTTAACTATCAAACATTCTTTACCAAAATGAGTTCTTAAATAATTGTAAAATATCCATTGTTTTTGGCTGGGCTATGCCACCGTGGTAAGAATACCACTTAAATAAATGTATAGATGGAGTTCCATATCAAACTACCAATGGGTTACTCAACAGAACTAGACAAAATGGCAGCAAAATTCAGACAGCTTTCAAGAATCTTAAGGGAGATGAAAACAGGAATGACAGAGAGGTCTGGCAATAGTAGATCTCAAACTACAACCTGCAAAACCATTTAGTCCTTGTTAACAGTGGCGGGGGAAGGGGAGAATGATCTAGGAAACACATCAGATAAACAAAATTGAGAAGCAAAGGAACATAGGGCAGTGTTCAATAAACCAAAAGACCCCAACTACTTATAGATGACAAAAACTGCTAAGAAAACTAGAAAGCAGTCTGATGGATATGAAGTTTAGACTAAGTATCTACACAAGCTCCACATGGATACATGATCTCACCTATTCATACTTCTGCCTTGCAGTCAATCCATCTGCACCTTTTGCATTGAAGTCATAGATTACCAAAATATAGAGTGAATGAATTCAAAGGGTCTTAGTGAGTTCAATGGATTTCCTTCCGCTTTGTTCTCTGAACAAAGGGTAGCTCTTTTCATGGTTGACTATTTTTCCAAATACTCTCCACATTATACAAGATGACCAAAAGTCCCACAGAATTTCCTGTTGCCTTTGAACATGTAAGTTTAAATATCTCTCCAAGAAGAGTGTGTAAACCATCCTTCCATTCAGTAGTTCCCTCCTTCTATCTTCTCGTCATTCATAGAAAGAATACCATGACAGGTAAAATTCAATTCGTCCTGTAATATATGGATAGTATTTCTCTAGACCAAAATAATGCATAGAGGTCGTTTCAAACCGATTCTAAGTCCACTGGGCTCCCCCACCCACCCCGTGCACCAGTGCACCACACCAAGCACTGAAGAAGGTTACATGTAGTTCTTCGTTTCTTGACTTGTTATAACGAAAGAATTAATCACCAAGTAGCCAGCCTCCTAATGATGGAACTCTGTACTGAGCTACAGAGGTATTTCAAAAGCAGACTCAGTGTTAAACTCAAAGCAGACAGAAGCTTTCAGTAAGTCCAGGCTGACTTCCATACCACAAGGAGGCATCAGAGGAGAGCTCTGTGGAGTCTATTTATAAATACACACTACTTGTAATCAATATTTAGTCTGGAAAAACAAAAATTCATACTATTACAAGACAATTATGACAGGTGGAACAAACCACTGCTTCTAAGAAAGCATCAAATTGGCTATAATCAAGAAAAGGACATTCTTTGTTTTTCATACAAATACAACTGTCAAAATTAATATTATTAGCTATGCTCAATACTTATTTATTTAAACTGGGTAACATCTAAATCCTGGCATCATATACACAAAATCAATGATTTTTGTAATTTTTCTTTTTATTCTGTATTTAATATCAAAGAAAACAAGCATTTTCACATACAAAGTAGAATCGAAAAAAGAGATGTGTAAAACCACAAATCTCTACTCCGTACAACTGGCTTTTCCTTTTAAATAGACAATTTAACATATAACTTTCAAAGCTGTCCTGTTTGTCTGTTTTCCCCACCAGCCATCCTTCTGCTGTTGGTCATGCCCTCTAAAACTGACCTCTCCAACAAAAAACTAAACCTTGAAACAAATTCTCACATTGGCTATGTCCAAAAATGTCTCATTCTGTGTTATAAATTCATCAACTATGTCGACAGGTAGCACACTCCACCAGAGGTGCTCTGAAGTTACAGTTGGTGACCGATTTAAGATATTCATAGAATCTTTCTGTTCAATGGTGTTGTTATCGTATAAAGTGTTTTCCAGGTTCTGTTCACACTCTATCAGCTCCGTCAAGCCGTCCTAAGTTTCTCTGAAATTATCCCTTTGGTCACTTCTCACATTGTAACAATATTCTATTACATTTAGTCGCTTCAATGTGTTTGCCATTCCCCAAGTACCTGATAGCTACTCGCTATAACAAGAACCTGCTATGTTTTGGGTTTTTCTTTTTTTTAAATGTATGGGTCTTTTCCCTTTCCTTGACCTCTTTGGGATAGAGACCTAATAACAGTCTGCGGAAGAGAATGGTTACATCCTCCTTTGGTGCCTCCTACAATCTTCATTTTCCCTTTCTATCATCTTTCCCAGTCTGGTAGTATGAGATGGAACCCTCAGGATTATTACTCTGCACTTCTCAGTGAGTGATTTGGAGCATTTTTTCAGACAAATTAAATAACTTGCCAACCACGGCTAGTCTGAAGCAACATTTGAGCTCACCTTTCTGACTTCAGGTTCAACATTCCATCCACTGCACCAGAAAGCTACCTTCCAAAAGCCTACACAAGTGTAGCCTTCATTCAGTGCACTGTGTTTACTGCACCTCTTGCTATGGTCACCACCACTCCAGTAAAACCAACCTTCCCTACTGTTGAATCCCAAAGCTAAGCTTTTCTCAGTTCTTGTGATCCTGGACATCTGACCTTCCCTGCTCACCCTGACAATGCCTCTTCCTCCTCCTACCCATGGCAGTCTGCAGGCTTCTGTTCTTGGAGATCTTCTCTGCTTCTGTGATTGGATCCATTCTCAAGGCTTTCACACTGACTACTGGACATGGCAGCCTTAGTGCTCAGCCTTCCCTTCAGTGTCTCCTCCTTCTCTTTCTTCCTGAATTACCCACTCATGATTCCTCTCTATGCTTTCCCCAATACATGATCCACTTGGTTTCATCTCTGCAAGGCGCTATCTTCTTCCCCGCAAACCAGGACCTTTGAGCATTTCTCCCACCATAGCGGTTATTGCTAATTAATCGCTTCCTCCCCACTCATCAAGTAAGGGTCCCCACTACTTAGCCTGGAAAAACATTCCAAGCTTTTATAATCTAGCTCCACTTTTACATTCCCACTAATGTACCTAAGTTTGAGAACCTGCTTTCACCCAAATAAGTCTGCCCTGACTTTCCAGTCTCCTGACCTGTACAACCCTCTGGAAAGTACCTGGACCATGCTTACCAACCAACAAGGGCTCCTTTACCAACTACTCCATCCTTTTCTCTTTCAACCTCCCAGAATCTCAGGACAGGAAGGACCCTCAGATGCCATCTATTCCAATCCCAAAGGTGACGCAGAAAATCCTCAACATGTGGAAGTTAAGTTCTTTGACAAGAAACTCACTGCCTTGATAAGGTCATCTGACTTTGGGCAATGTCACTGTTGGAAAATGTTTCTGACGTTTCTATCACATTCTAAAGAGGAAATTAGCCAGTTCAACTTCATTCCTTAAAACTCTCGCAGATAGACAGTTCACCAATCCAATGAGTGGCGGCGGGGTTGTAGACTGCAGCAATCATGACTCCAAAGAAACAGAATTGAGTAGGCAAGAACTTCCCATGGACAGTGTCTCCCTCTTTCCTGGTGGTCTTTGTGTGAGAACAGCTTCCTTCCTGGCATATATTCCTGAGAACATGACACCCTGGCTTCTTTTGGATTTATCCTTTCCAGATCCATCAAAAGTGAATGAACATCCTGAGATAGGAGCACAGAGACCAGCAGTGAGTTGGATCTATCAGAACTTGAGACAGTAGGAGAGCCTGATATAAAAGTTGTGGCTAATGACAGGATGGCCCCCAAGGAAAGCAGCAGCTTCAGAGATTTCAGCCCCTCCCTCAAAAGAAGAGAAGTGCTAACTATGCATACTAGAAAGGCCCAGCAGAGAGCTGTGAGGTGGCTTGGGGCTTGGAGTTAAAAAGACCAAATTTCAGATCTGGCCTCAGACAATACAACCCATGGCAAATCACTTAACCCATTTGCTTTAGTTTCCTCACATATAAAATGGGGACTCTAATGGCACCTTCCTCCCAAGGATGTTGTGAAAATCAAATGAAATAACTGTCAAGAGCTTGGTCCAGTGCCAGGTACACAGTGCCATATAAATGTTGGCTACTGATGAGAAATCTCATGAGATCCCTACCAATTAAAAAAGGGGCATCTGGCACCAAGTTATTAGAGGGACTGAAATAGCCACATAGGCTCTCCACATACATGTGCCATTCCCACCATTACTGTAAATTTGAGCCCACCATCCCCAAATAGCTTGGTATGCATGGACAGGCTCCCCAGAACTGAAAGGAATGTTGTGTCCTTATGGTTCTTGCTCTACCTTTTCAGGAACCAATGGTTTCACTGTTTGCTCAATAAGGAGAAACACATTAAACAGAACTAGAGGGGTAGAATCCCCAACCCAAGAACCCTGAGGGAAGTAGTAGTCAAACTGATTCAAAAAGCACTTCTTAAGTGCCTACTGTGTGCAAGGTAAGGGAGGAAAACAAAGAAAGCCACCCATTCTCCTAGAAGACATACAAACAGGACAAAGCAAGACCACTGAGGATTAATCAGTAGGAAGAAAGCATCCCGGTGAAGGGGCATCAGGAAAGTCATTTCCCAGAAGGAATTCGGAGAAGTCACCAGGCAGAGGTGAGGAAGGAGAGAAGCCCGAGAGTGGCACTGAGGGGGCGAGTCTAGGAGGAAGGAGAGGGACTCAGAGAACCCTGACGGGGCCTGGGCTCAGTTTGGAGGGAGCCAGAGGGGCCACACAGGGACTCTGGAGACCTGGGACTCGGGATCACGACAGGAAGACTGAGGACGGTGCTACCACAAAGGTCCGACAAGAGGGTAACAGGTGGGTACTTAGAGGTCCCTGGGAACCCCGGAGGTGATGGAGAGAGAAAGGGGGAGGCCGGAAATCCACGGACAAAGCCTCCTCTAGTCCTGATCTCCGAACTTTCCCAGGTTCCTCCCCGCTGTCCGGTACCCTGGGAGGGGGCGCTGTCGGGCTCCCGGGAGGGGGGCTATCTTACCCCGCAGACTGTCGGGCTCCCGGGAGGGGGGCTATCTTACCCTGCAGACTGTCGGGTTCCCCGGGAGGGGGGCTATCTTACCCCTCAGACTGTCGGGCTCCCGGGAGGGGGGCTATCTTACCCCGCAGACTGTTGGGTTCCCCGGGAGGGGGGCTGTCTTACCCCTCAGACTGTCGGGCTCCCGGGATGGGGGCTATCTTACCCCTCAGACTGTCGGGTTCCCCGGGAGGGGAGGGCTGTCTTACCCCTCAGACTGTCGGGTTCCCCGGGAGGGGGGCTGTCTTACCCCGCAAACTGTCGGGTTCCCCGGGAGGGGGGCTGTCTTACCCC
>CM053770.1:696328889-696399379 GCA_028658325.1 Potorous gilbertii | reverse complement strand
GGCGTGGGGGGGCGGTCCTCGAGGAAGTGTCCCCCCCAACTCACCCCTCCTCACTCCCCAGAGCGCCATGCTGGGCTCCCTCGGCCGGGCCGGGCCTCGGAGGGGCCCGGCAGCCCCCGGGCCCCCTGCGGCGGGGCATCTCTCCGGGCGCCGGGCCGCGCCTCCCCCGCCCGCGGCCGCCGCAGCGTCACGACGTCTTCCGGAACTGTTGCGTCACCTGCGCGCTGACGTCGCGGTCCTCGTCCCCGCCCCCAATGGCCGCCCCGCCGACCGCACCCCGTCCCTGAGCGGGTCGCCGGGTTCCGTCACCGGCCCCAGCTCCGCGCCTCGGGCCCCCGCCCCGGTCAGCGCCCCCCCCACCTCCCGTCCCCACCAGACACCGAGCACGGCCGCCCCGCCGGGCCTTACCAAGCCTGCTTGCCGGAGGGGGCGGGCGCCCTGCCGCCAGCAGCAACGAAAGGCGACGGAGGCGGGACCCGAGCGCCATCCCCCTCTGGCGTCACTTACAGGTCTCGCGACAACTACCGCGGCGCGCCTCCCGCCCCGCCCCCGCCCGGCCCCTGGTTTCTCCCGCCCCGCCCCCTTCCCCCAACCTCGCGAGATCTCCCCGCCGGTGTCCCCGCCCCCTGCACGGCACGATGGTCGCGCAAGAATGTGATCCGGTCCCGCCGGCCGCCATTTTCTTTCTTTCTTAGCAGCGCGCTGGGAGAGGGAGCTCCGGACGCGCGGCAGCGGCCACCGCACCTAGGCCATGGCAGACTACTCGACGGTCCCCCCTCCGGCCTCGGGCTCGGGCGGCGGCGGCGGCGGCGGCGTCAATGACGCCTTTAAAGACGCGCTGCAGCGAGCGCGGCAGGTAGGGGCGGGGTGGGGGCGTGGGGAGCGGGGCCGCGCGGCCGGGCCCGGGCCTCGGGGGAGCGGAGCGGGCCCGAGGCGGGCGGAGCCCCGGCCCGGCCCCAGGCCAAACGGCCCGGGCCGCGGCGCGGGCGCGGAGCCCCACGTGGGGCCGGGGGGGGCCCGGGCTTCCGGAGGGGGAGGGGCACGTGCTCGGCGCGCTTGGGGCCGATCATCTGGGGGGGGCGGCACGGAAGGGGCGGGCTGCCGAGGAGGGGGCCGCCTGCGGGGGGAGCCACAAACGGTCGCCGGGCCTTGGGCCCTCGGGGGGGGGCCTGCCCATTGTGGCTGTGCCCCGGGAGGGAAGCTCTCCTCGGACCGGGGGTGCGCGCGGGGCAACTGAGTCAGCCCGTCCTGCGAGCAAAGGTCGGCCCGGGTTCCAATACCCGCCGGACCTCGGGGATGAAGGGTGTCCGGAAGGGCGAGGGCACCCTCTCTCATCCGGAACGTGGGCGGAGCGGGGGGCACAAAGAGAAGGCCGCCGTAGGGTCCATCCCCCTCCTGTGGTCCATGTGGCGGCCGGCGCAAGGCAGGTCTTTGGGCAGTGCCCGGCGCGTAGGGGCACACCCTGATGCCCCCTCTAGTTTGCGGGTTAGCGGTCCGGAGGCCAGCCTCCCTCTGCCCCGGCGGGTCGGAATCGTTAGTTCAGATTTACCCTTGCAAACATCTTCCTGCAGTCAGTTGTGTTTGCGGAGACGCTGGTGCCCAGGCTGAAGAGGGAGGAGAAGCGCCCTTCTGAAAGGCTGGAGAGCAGACTTGGGGCAGGGGCCTTTGTGGAGGGTTCCTTCTTCTCCCTTTGGTTGGCCCCCGTGAGCCTAGGACGGGGTCCTCCTCGGTGTCCGTGGAGGGCAGGTCTCCTGAACACCTAGTTCTCATTCTTGTCTGTAGAAAGAACCTGGTCTGGGTTTGGTTGCAGTTAGCTCCAGCCTTGGATCAGTTCACTGCTTGGACCCTCAGTTCCTCAGCTTACAAAATGAGTGCCTCGAATTGTATGTTCTCGATTGTTAATTCATCCAGTCTTGTGGGGAAGGCTCTCCACATGATGCTCAAAACCTGCCTTCGGTAGTTTTTCTTTCCAGTCCAGGGTACATGTACAGAAGTATACTAGGTATGTAGACCCCACACTTCTAGACAGAGGGGGACAGATGGTGATTTTTAACACCACAAGGACCTAGAACATCGATGCAAAAAAACAATGCTTTTACTTTGAAATAAAAATTTTCATCCTTTTTTTTTTCTTTTTTTATCATATGGATTTAAAAAGTGCACTGTGTGAATGGACACATCTTGGTTCTCCATGGTGTTCTTGTATTCAGGCTTCATCACCTGCGAAGACCTAGGTAAAGCACATGACTGAGTACTAGGATGGTAGGAGAGAGAAGAGAGGGCACCATAGGCCACTTGTATCTGGGAGAGAAGCCTCAGAAAAAGTTTGAATGAGAGGGAGCTATTCTATCTGGCAGGTTTGTTTTATGGCACCCCAGAATTTGGTACATGATAGGGGTTTTTTCTTAGGATTCAAATGCTTCTCTAAGATGCTCTTTTTGCAGCACCTTAGAGCAGGACGTGTTGTGTTCCCTGGAGATTTTTCAGTTGAGGAATGTAAGCGTCAGATTGGAGCCGCTGGTCCAGTCTCAGAATTGAGCCTAAATGGGTGTTTCTTGGACCATTGGGAGTGAAACTCTTGGTACATTTCACTCCATGTTTTCTTTGCGCTGTTGCTATGACATGGCGCCATAGATGCAGAGCTGAAAAAAGTCCAACCTTGAATGTTCCAGGTGAGCACAGTGAGGCCTCGAAAAGGTAAGGTACTTGTCTAATCACAACTAGGAAGTGCATGAGGCAACATTGCACGCCTCTATATCCAAAGACTTGCACTCCCAAATAATAAAGATGGAGGACTCACTTAGACCAAAAAAACCAAAAAACTTAGTGACCTTTGGCTGCTCAATTTTACATTTACACTTTCGTTAACACTAGGCTTTATTGTAAATTAATCCTTTAGGAAATTAGGGTTAGACCACCATTGTACACTCCATATCAAAAGCTGAAAGCAGACATGACTTGAATATGAAAAGTTAATACCATTTTTTTAAATGGAAAGAAAATAAAGCCAGGTACAGTGACATGTGGTGGAGAATTCCTGATCAAACAAAGGGTGCAAACAGTCCCAAAAAAGAAATGCATAGTTTCCATTGCATGAAATTTAAAAAATTATTCTAAATGGCAATGGAATTGGGATAAGAAGAGGAAATAACAGGGGAAAATTTCTGACAGGCTTCTGAAATTACATATCTTTAGGAAATTAGTACATGTATAAAGCAGTTCCCCAAAGGATTAGAGGTGAACAGACACTCCCCTCAAAATCATAACATAACCATGTAAGAGACTGCTCCACATTACTAATGATAAAAATGCCCACCCCCAAAACAACTTCAACCTCCAGCAAATTGGCAAATGTGAAGATGGAAATAGTTCATTTAGGACTACTAGAAGGTGGAGCTGTGAATTGGTCAAGCTCATTGGGCCCACCCAACAGAAAATCAGTAAACATCTGTTACTATAGCCAGTCAGAGAGGTGGCCCCATAGTGCATAGAGTGCTTGGCCTGGAGTCAGGAAGACCTGAATTCAAATCCAACTTCACACACTTACTGGCTGTGTGACCCTGGGTAAGTCATGTAACTCTGTCTGCCTTGGTTCTGTTATCTATAAAATGAGCTGAAGAAGGAAATTGCAAACCACTCCAATATCTTTGCTAAGAAAACCCAGAAGAAGCCACAGAGTCAGACATCTGAAAGGATTGTACATGCCAAGCGCTAGATAGAGGCAAAAACAAACTTTTCCAACCCCCAAGCTTACACCTTGGTGGGAGAGAGCACGTAGAGCAAGCTCAGTATGGTGTGAGGAGGAGTCTAGAAGAAAAGGAATGCTTTCCAAGCCGGGGGACTGGGGCTCAGCACCCTCAGGTGTGGGGCATACAGTGTAGGTGGAAAGTGCACCCCCTTAAAGCTCTCCTGTAACAGAATTTTTTTAAAGCCATTTAGAAAAAGTAGCCAACAGACCAATAAGTTGCATACATGCTAACAAAGTGGAGGTTCTTCCTTCCCTGACAATTAGGATTCTACAAGGTTTGCTTTCCTGAGCTGCTTTTCTTGTCCATAGTTTGCCTTAACACACATCTTCCTGTGCTTCTTTGCATTCATAGGTGCTCCTTAGTGGTGCATTCACACACCTTTCCATTCTCAGTTAGCCATTCTCTAGGAGGTAAGCTTCATGCAATGCAGAAAGGGTGGTGTCAGTGTTGGGTAGCATTGCCTAGAGTAGACTGGTTGCTTGGGTTTTTCTTTGTTTTAAATTTTTGGGATAAGGGCCGACTCACTAACAAAAGTAGAAATGCAGTTTTTAAAAAGCAAAATACATAAAGTTTCTATGGTCATTTCCAGTGATTTAGGAAGCTTTAGTAAAACCACAGTCAACTAGTGTTTTCTTTTTGTTGTTATTTTCCCCTAAGAGTAGAAGTGAGATAGGCCTGCTCTGCTTTGGGTTTAAATTCCCAGATTTGGAAGGAAATTGACATTTCTACTTGAGGGCCTACAGGTAACAAGGGAGTAAGCAGGTTGACTTATCATCTAACAAGAGCAGAGAGTGTTAGATGACACTCACAAAATAATGAGGGAAAGCTCTAGAGAATTCATTGGGAAACACATGAACAAGAAGCGGATGGGATGAAAGGTAGGATGGACTCACGGCAGAGAGTTTGAACACTGACTGTAGGAGGTTGAGATCATGACTCTCTTGGACTTGGTCCCAAGAGAAAGAACTCAGGTCAGCCGTGGGATTTTGGACTAGGGAGACTATGGTTGTATTCCACTTGACTCCTGAGTGACCTTAGACAAGGAGCTCAGCCTCCCGAGGGCCCAGTTCTCAAGTTGAGGCAGGTCACACTCTATTGGGGGGGTGGCCCAGAACTGCACACAGAACAGAGAGAAAGACTAGAGAAACGAAGAACAGAAGATGCTCTAAGCTGAATCTTAACACTATATGGCCACAAGTTCTTGAACAGGAAAGTAGAAGAAAGCAGGTGGACCAGACACCTACACTGCCTCTAGTGAGACCCAAATCTGGAGATTGGCATCTAAGAAGAGGAGCACCCATGGGGATAACCATGGTCCTAGACGAGGAGGGTTTGGGGAGTATCATCTCTGACACTCTCAGATGACTCTGGTGTCACCGACAGCGAACCCTTAGAAGGGGCCTGTCATTCTGCGAAACACCTCCCACTGGGTGTCAGACAACGACCACTTATGGGGTCTCTGTGCAGCACCAGTACCCATCCTGGACCTCTATGAGTGGGGGAGATTTGGAACACCCACTCTGGGGAATCAAACTAGGAATAAAAGAATTGCTTGTCAGCTGTGAGGATTGGGACCCCTTTGGCCATCAGTGAAGCCCATGTATAAAATTTACATGTTTACATTGAAATACTGGTATTTAAAAAAAACAGAAACCCAGCTCAGGTCAAGACCCTCCTTCATTAGATAGAAGCAAGGGCATGAAGGGAACTGCTGGGGAGATGCTTAGTGGTCAGAGCTAGTAGCAAATCTGAGGAGCCAGAAGGCATGAAGGGAACTGCTGGGGAGATGCTTAGTGGTCAGAGCTAGTAGCAAATCTGAGGAGCCAGAAGCCAGTCAGTGAAGTGATGTGCTAATGGTTTACAAAATGATGGTTGCTCACCTCTCTCCTTTTTTTATTTAAATAAAGTATTCTTATCATGACTCTGAAGTAGGTCTTTTTACCTAACTGGTATGTCATGCCTGTTGGGACACCAGCCATAAAAAGGAGTAGGTCATGGGCCCTTTTATGGTGGAGGAAGCAGAGGAGGGGACACTGTTTAGCCACTTCTCCTCCACCGTGCCCTGGCTAAGTGAGCAGACTGGCTACTGTGGACTATGCCTGGACATCCAGCTAATCCACCTCAAAGTCTGCTCTAAAGGGCCTCTAGGATTGGGCCTCCAAGGGCATGCCATCCTTCTAGTCACCCAGATTCAAAACTTAGTTCTAAACCTCTTCTTCTCCACCCCCCTCACCACCATCAGATACTGAATCCTCCTGATTCTTCCTCTGCCAGGGCTTACAGCCCTTATCCCCTCTTCACTAAACTAGGAGTTTCCAGCATAAAATAACCTTATCTCAGTGGGGAGTGGGTACAGGAAGCTCATCATGGGGCATAGAAAATATTTGATAAATAATTGTGTCCAAATAAATCTCGACATTTTATTGCATAGCATAAACATGATAAACCCTGGAATTATTTCCTTTCCTATTGGCTAGGCAAGATGTCCTAAGACTGTTACAGTGATCTGCTTAGTCTCAGTACGAACTTGTCAGGCTTGTTACCACCATCCCCTTGCCCTTCCAGCCAGATTGGGCTCTGTGCACTTTTATTCGCTTAGGGGTACAGTCTTGCCTCCTCTCTTCTTTTCTGTCTTCAGAATCCCAGCTCCTTGCAGGGGACTTCACTCTGGTAGCCCTTCCTCCCTCATCACTGCATCCATTGGGGATTTCTGGAGCTGAATTGCACCCTTCTCATTCTAGACCAGGCCTCTTTCCTGCCTGATTTGGAACAGTAAATAAGATCACATGCTCTACCTTCCCAGGCAAGGGGAAGGGATGGGGATGAGCCTTCTTTAAGCACTCTACTATGTGCTGGGCCCTGTGCTGAGTGCTTTGCGTGGACTTCATTTGGTTCTCACAACAACTGGGGTGAGGGTTGTTGTTATCCCCATTTTACAGCTGGGGAACCTGAGGCAGAGGTTAAGAGACTTGCCCAGGTCACACAGGTAGTGGGTGTCTCAAGTGAGATTCAAATACGATCTCACTGACTCCAATTGTGCTGTCTAGCTACCTGGAGTGGAGGAATAGAATGTCAAAAGAATTACTTGTCTGATAGGGGGGTTCCATGTTTTGAAAATAACAAAATGTTTTTTGTTTCTTTCCCCTCAAGATTGCAGCCAAAATTGGAGGTGATGCAGGCACGTCACTGAATTCAAATGACTATGGTTATGGGGGACAAAAAAGGCCTTTGGAGGATGGAGGTACGCCGCTCACATTGTTGGCACTTTCACTTGTTTGCACGTGCTTCCAAGTTTACTTAATCACAGACACTGTGACCAAAGCATCACTTAATTTCAGAGGAAAAGGAACCACAAATGTAGCCAGTTATGTTGGCATTGGGGGAGGGGGGTTTTAGGCAAGGTAGGTGACATCAGGTGCTACGAGTCCAACAGCTGGAAAATGAAGCTGTCACTTACCCTGCTCAGGGGCACATGACCTCATTGCTGCTGTTGGCCTCAAGGGGTTACTAGGATGTGCCCTTTGGGTGTGTTTTGGTGTTTTGTGGGGTTTGTTTTCAGTTTAATTGAGTCTGGGTGTTGTGACCAGGGTCTGTGTTTTCTAAATTTACACCTGTTTCTTTGCATCTCGCTGATGAGAGGCCTGCAAGCACTATAAGGTCTGCTCATGTTATTTGCTAGGTTTGTTCGCTAAGCTTTGGCACTTTCTTTTTGCATTTCTTTAACTTTTTGTTTGAAGAGGACAGTCATAGCCTGCAGAATGTATCCCTAGCCTTTGGCCAGGAGTGCTTGTTTCCATTCATAGTCTTGTTTTTCCTGTTAAGAGTGAGGTTTTGAATATACAGAAAGAGCTAATGATGCTTCAGATGATACGTGTAATGTATTCTTTTTATCTCATGTGTAGATGGCTCTTGGACAGGTCCGAGCAGTACAACACACTGGGAGGGAATGCCCTCTCCTTTTAAAGGCAGGAATTTTTATTTATTACCTGTGTTTAGTGTGTAAACGTGAAATAAACTGATGGCTCCTCAGAACAGACACAGACTTTTTTAGATTTTGTATCTTGGTTTTTGCTGCATATCGTTAGAATTATATCAGATGAGCTTGAATCTGGGTAGCATTTCCTGAAAACAAATATCTTTTTTAAAATATTTGTTGCATTTGGTTGCATAAAGGACTGGATGAAGAGGGGATATATGTGCTGGCCGTGTTTGACAATCAAGCCTGAGGTTTCATCGATATGTGATTTTTTTTTTCTTGCCTTGCTTTGTACACAGTCATATAGACTGGACTCTTTAGTTTGTCCATCTTTCTCCACATTTTGAGAGGGTTTTTTTAATCTTTATTTAGTTCCTATTATGGAAGCATCATTAGCCCTTAGCATCTAATTCTTTGCCTAGTAATGGAGCTAAATACTATCTTTTACCATTCTAAAGTACTTAGCGAACATAAAATCTGTGATTGAATGTCTATAAATTAAAGATTTTATTTTTTAAATGTTTATGCCTCTTTAAAGCCAGGAAGAAGGAATAAAAAAATCTGATTTTTCTAGAATGCAGTTTGGGGTTGGTGGTTTTTTGTGTTTGTTCCTCTTTTTTTCTTTATATTGTTTATTTTTAAATTTTGGTTCAAATGTCAAACTAAAGTACACCTCTGAAATTTCAATAAAATCTATATATCCAGGTGTGTTTAAAAAAAAAAATGGTGCAGTTGAAAGCCACTAGTTTAAAGGTATCTTGGGCTTCGGAACCAAAATGTTCAAAAACTCTTCATTTTTCAGATCAGCCAGATGCTAAGAAGGTCGCTCCTCAGAATGATGGTGAGTGTTCTGGCCTTAGCTGAGCAGGAAGATTTTGTTACTGTCTGTATGCAGCCCGGATGAACTTGATGAGTTAGTCAGTGGGGACTATTTATTGATTCTTGCTGCTGTGATTTAGTGTTTTTCTGAACTTACCCTTTTTGATTTCTTCCAACACAACATTCACGGTCATTTCCACTTAGTAGTTAGCCGACCACAGGTGCATCCTGGCTTAAAAATCCTGCCTGACATTTCACAGACTTTGGGACCTTTTTTGGGCCCTAGTCACCTTCCTAGCAGAGTTTCTGGCCCCAGCTTGGGGCAGGCCCTTGAATTTTCAGTCCCTTCAGCATTAAAGCTCAACTTTGTAAGGAGGGAAGAAGGTGGTTAACAATCTTTTGTTTCCTGATGAGGAGTGTCTCAGTTCTTAAACCTAAAACCTTCATGTTTGAAAAGGACATTTATTCTTCTTCTCCATCCCAGATTGCATTGGGCATCTGAAAAGCCCAGAGAATTGAAAATGACCATCCATCATCTTCTTCCCCCCAATGATAACCACTCCCTAACTTTGTCCTTTTCCTTCTTCTGACTGTGAGCTGTCTTTTTTTGAAAGACTTATCTTAACTTTTGAAGTGAAATGTAAAATCCTAGGAAGGCAACACGGGGTCCAATTGTGGACTGGGGGTTTGTGGCAGAAAAGTTCTGACGCTTGCAAATATTTATGCTTTTCAGCTTTTGGAACCCAATTACCGCCAATGCACCAGCAACAAAGGTAAAGGACTACAGTTCCGTTGTTTGCATGTTCTCAGTTTAAATGTTGGTGCATGCTCAATAGTAATAGAAGATTTATGGGAGATGCATTTGAATGATGATGAATGGGAGGGTGATTTTAGGAGTGTAATTGCCCAGTTCCGAGGAAATTAATAGAAGCATAACTGTTGACATGGTTTAGCCTATAATGTAAATGGCCTGGTGTTCATTGGGATTTGGTTTTTAAGACTCAGATTTCA
This sequence comes from Potorous gilbertii, assembly GCA_028658325.1. Classification (NCBI taxonomy): domain Eukaryota; kingdom Metazoa; phylum Chordata; class Mammalia; order Diprotodontia; family Potoroidae; genus Potorous; species Potorous gilbertii. The sequence goes on along the minus strand of CM053770.1, from coordinate 696,389,824 downwards.
GTGGAATTTTTGGTATGTGTTTAAAGGAATGGATCAGTTCTGTCCATAAATACATAGCTGAAAACTGTGGAAGTCATTGGAAGCCGTGCAGCACTGAGAGCACTGGACTAGAATACTACCTACCATTTATTTTGGTGGAGAAGATCCTAACTTAGCTTCTTTCCTTCCTTCCAATTAGGTCGGTAATGACAGAGGAATACAAGGTTCCAGATGGAATGGTCGGATTCAGTAAGTGATGTTGAGGGTAACAAAATATCATTTCAGTCCAGTCTGATTTTCCTGGAATCTTTAACCATTGATTTTCTTTTTTTATTAGTAATTGGCAGAGGAGGTGAGCAGATCTCACGCATACAGCAGGAGTCTGGATGCAAAATACAGATCGCTCCTGGTAAGAGACCCTTCTCTTCATCTGTTCTTGCCTGTTGGTTACTAGCTCCAGCCACTCGTCCCACTTCTAAATATGATTCTGATTTTTGTCTTTGTTTCAGACAGTGGTGGCCTGCCTGAAAGGTCTTGTATGTTAACTGGGACCCCTGAATCTGTTCAGTGAGTATACTAAGGCCTGGCTAGCTGTCTCATTTCTCACATCTTTCTGTACTGTGGACAGGATCCTTCCAGACCCTTTGTCCCCTATCTAAAGACTCCTCAAATTATGTCCTCATTTGAGCTGAGCTGGGGATCTTCTTCAACAAAATAGATTTTGATAATCTAACTCTGCCAAATTAAAGCATTGCTTGAGAACAGACTTGTTAAAAGAAAGAAAGAAGGAAGTGCGCATTTATGGGGTGCCTATTCTGTTCATGCAGGCTAAGTGCCTTACGGATACTGTTTCATTTGGTTCTCACAATGACCCTGGGTTGTGGGTTCTCTTAGTATCAGCATTTTACCATTGAGGAGACAGGTAAACTGGCCCAGGTTCACTGGCTCCAGGCCTGTCATTCTGTCCCCTTGGCCCCTAGCTCTCCCGCAACATGTTCTGTGTTTATTGAGATGTCTGTAACTGGCATAATCAGGTGTGATGGAGAAAAGCCTTAAAGACTTTGCTGGTCTTTTATCACCATAAAATGCTGAACATTTTATCTCATTTTCCAGTATGATTTCTAGCTCCTTCTCTCTGGACAGATTCTTGATTGTGTTACTGCCATTCACCCCTTCCCCAGGTCAGCCAAGAGGTTACTTGACCAGATTGTTGAGAAGGGAAGGCCAGCCCCTGGCTTTCATCATGGGGATGGACCAGGCAATGCAGTTCAAGAAATCATGATCCCAGCCAGCAAGGCTGGCCTAGTTATTGGAAAAGGTGGAGAAACTATTAAGCAGCTTCAGGTACCAAGATTGTAAAAAACATTTGCCAATTTTGAACCTTTCTCATTATTATTGGACACATTACATTGACTTTCTTTCACCCAGGAACGAGCTGGTGTTAAAATGGTGATGATTCAGGATGGGCCCCAAAACACGGGGGCTGACAAACCTCTGAGGATCACAGGTGACCCTTACAAAGTCCAGGTCAGTGATACTGCCTTGCTTTGGAGTGGGGGAGGGGTGGCATTGGTTCCGACCTGTCTGATGGACCTCATTTTATCTTACTTTTTTAGCAAGCCAAGGAAATGGTCTTAGAGTTAATTCGTGATCAAGGTGGTTTCAGAGAGGTGCGCAATGAATATGGGTCAAGAATAGGAGGAAATGAAGGCCTAGATGTGAGTATTGCTGCTGAGGTCACTTGGAAGGAGCTTTACAATGGTGACTGGCTGACATGTCCTGAGGGGCAGGGATGGCATTGCAACCCAGGTTGTCCTGTTTGGACTCGACTGATCTCTGCAAACCTTGGCCTTCAGAGGCCTCAAAAAAAAAAAAAAAGGATGTGTTCCATATTGGAATAGCCCAAAGTCCTGATGGGTTTTCCTGTTAAAATGGGAATGATTCCTTTCATTGTCACCATGAATCAGACTACTTTGGGCTGCTCACCTTCCACTCCTAGGTATTTTGCTCTGTTTTCATGTTGAAAAATCTGAGTAATTTTGATTTCATCTAAACACCATCACCTTCTACCCAGGTCCCTATACCAAGGTTTGCTGTGGGGATTGTGATCGGCAGAAACGGTGAGATGATCAAAAAAATTCAGAATGATGCTGGTGTTCGGATCCAGTTTAAGCCAGGTGAGCATCTGCACGTAAGTTATAGGCCTCACCTCTTGTTGGTACATTGAAGGTGACCCAGGTGTGTGCTCTTTGCAGATGACGGGACTACCCCAGATCGAATAGCACAGATCACAGGCCCTCCAGACAGATGTCAGCACGCAGCAGAGATTATCACTGACCTCCTTCGAAGCATTCAGGTTGCATTATTTAGAATACTATGAACATTTTGCCACTAAATTGGGTCTGGAGGTTTTCTTCCAAGTGGTTATTGGTGAGCCCCCTGCAGGGGCTTTGCATCCATTTTCTCTTGACTGCCAGCTCAGCATTGAGGGGAGGGGACTGACAGAATGTTGCTTTGGTACTGGATTGGGGCTCCAGGGTTTGGGTGCTGACTTGTTGTTTTTCCTTAGGCTGGTAACCCTGGTGGACCAGGACCTGGTGGTCGGGGCCGAGGCCGAGGCCAAGGCAACTGGAGCATGGGGCCACCTGGCGGGCTGCAGGAATTTAACTTTATTGTTCCAACTGGGAAAACTGGATTAATCATAGGAAAAGGCAAGATACCTGTATTCTCCTAGCCAAAATCCAAGTAATAGAAACCTGAGAGTGAGATGAGACCCTTGAACTGGGAGAGAGAGTTGTTAGGGTGAGCTTTGGGGAGATGGAAAGAGTTGGTAGGGAGGTGATTTTGCTTAGCTCTGAGATAGGAAGAAAAAGACTGAGATGTTAAAGATTGATTCTCCTTTAAGAGGACGAAATTCAAGCCAGATGTTTTCATGGGTTTCAGCCTTTTTTTTTTCCTGTCTGAAAAGACATTGCATTTTCTTCAAATTAACTTGAAAATTGTCTATTCTTTGGTACTTCTGTGGTGTGTAAGTTACATCTTGGATGCCATATTCTGTTGAGTTAAGTGGAAAATGATGCCTGAATTTTTCAGATGGCATCAAGAATTGGAAAAGACTTTTCCCATGGCCTTTGAACTGAGGAAGGAAACAAATCACCCAACTTGTTTGTTTTTCAGGTGGAGAAACTATCAAAAGCATAAGCCAACAGTCTGGTGCTAGGATCGAGCTTCAGAGAAACCCTCCACCAAATGCAGACCCTAACATGAAGTTATTTACTATACGGGGAACTCCTCAGCAGATTGATTATGCGAGGCAGCTCATAGAGGAGAAGATTGGTGTGAGTATCCTTGGGGCTGCCAGTAGTGAGTGAGTGGGGGGCATGGGAGCCTGGCACCTGGAGCACATGCGACATAGTCCTTGGGAGTGACCTGAAATCAAACAAGCGAATGACCTTTCACCCTGCCCCCTGCTGGAGATTTCAGGACCTTTCTCTTGAGTTCAGGTAGCTTGTAAATTTCAAAGGCAAGGATTTGTGTTCTTTGGCATTGCTTCCCCAAGCCCAGGGTCACCCCTGTCCCTGCAAAAATCAGTCTTAAAAGTAACTGGTAAGTTTGGTCAGCTGGGCAGTTACCATCATTTTTGCCTGAGGCTTAGAATCTTCCAATCCCTAAAGATGAGGTATCTAGTGACTAGCCTCCCCCTAGAGAAAAGTCCTCCAACTTGACCAGCTCTGCAAGCCTACCCTCTGCCTGAGCTTGGCATCTGTGTTGTGGTTGGTATTTGAGGAATTTGGCAGGTTGATCAGGAGGAGGAGAGGTGATGTGTGTCTGCAGAGCTCAGCCACAGTCATCTTTTTAGATCAGGTCTGTATAATCGTTTCAGAGGATATCCTAGGGAGCAGAGCTGGTTCAGCTTGCGAGAGGAAACAAAAGGCCTGAGACAGGCTTCCCCACCTTGAAAAGTATCTTCTCTGTCTGGGGGGCAAACACCACTCAGTAGCCCTTGTAAGGTGCATGGGATCTGACGCTAAACAGTGTCAGACAGGAAGGGTGACAAATGAGCTGGAGAAGGCATAGTTATGCTGGGTTGGCAGAAGGCCAGGCTTGAGTCTTGGTCTCAAAGGATGTTGGCCTTGGGGATAGTACTGCTTAGGAGTTTGGGTTTGAGGTAGTGAGTTTTATTCATTCATATAGATATGTATATCTCTATAGATCTATATACGTATAAATGTTTTTATAGGGGGAATAGTTTGGGGTAGCCGGTAATTGGAGATGTAAATGACAGATGACAAGGAGTCTCATATTTGGGGGTCACTGCAGAGTATTTTGGGTCTCTTACACTTGAGATGGAATAGAAAGGGAGTAGGCAGTGAGAAGACTCATTCTGGAGACGTAGGACGCAAAAATACTATTAATTTACTTTGAAATAAATTCTTTCATCATTGTTTCCTTTGTCTTTTGATTAGAAAAAATGCACTGCGTCTTTTCATTAAAGTTACAATTTTTTTTCCTTAAAGATAAAAAAAATGCCTTCATCCAGTGACATAGTTTGGTCCTTTTGATGCTAACAATGGTGACACCCATTAACCCATATTGGGTTGGGACCTTAGAAGTGAGGTGAGAGGCATTCCCTGACAAACACAGTGTCAGGGCTTAGTTTTTGTCAGGATCCACAGTTACAGTTCTGGAGAGGGAACAGCATACTAGGAAAGGAGATTGAGAAACAGCTCTTAGTTGACTAGGAACCTCTGAAGTGGATATTGAAAAAGCTAAGGGGCCATCGTGTGTTAGGAAGAAAGACCCCTGGGCCACTTGGGGAACATTGGGACCCTAGATCCTTAGGAATGATGGTGAGTCCTTATCTCAACCCTCCTCTCCCAGTGCCCCTACTTAGCTGGATTCCCTCTTTGGCTCCTGCCCACCAACCAGCCTGTCCAGGACCATCCACTGGGGGTCCCATCAGCTCCTGTGAGTTCAGTTTCAGGCTTTAAGCAGAGGGCTTGGAGACATCCGTCCTGGGCTCTACTCTCTCCTCAGCTCCATTGTGGAGCACCATCTGGATTTCCTGTCAGCATTTTAAATGGAACAGACTGCCCCACACTGAATTATCAACTCTGTTCTCTCACTCTCTCTCTCTCTCTCTCATACACACACCATCACCATCTTCCCAGTCCCTAAGGTTCATAACCCTAAGTGTCACACTCTACTCCTCATTATCATTCCCACCCCCTCTCCCCCAAGCACCTTTTTACTTAGGCAGTATCTCTCCAGTCAGCCCCCTCCTCTCTTCTGGTACTGCCCCCACACTGCTGGGGGCAGTTTGTCTGCCTCCAGTCCATCCTCCATTCAACCATCGAAGGGATTTCTTTTATAAGAAATATGCCCACTACGGCACTCCCCTCCTCAGTAAATTTCAGGAGTTCCCTGTTACCTCCAGGAGCCAATGCAGAATGCTCTGCCTGGTGTTTGAAGTCCCTCCCTCCTTCATTCACACTGAGCAAACTCCTGCTACTCAGCAGCTGGTTTTATTTGGCCCTTGAGCTAAGAATAGTTTCTCATTTTTAAGTACAATAAAACTGTTTACAAATGTAAAAACTATTCTCAGTTGATTGACCAGCCACACTGACTACTTCCTTTTTGTCCCTCACCTCCAAGACTTGGCTTCAGTCTCCTCCTCCCTGCATCTCAGGAAGTACATCATTATTTTTTCCTTCCTTTGTGTCCCTGGGACTTGGCACAGGTCCTGGGCACATAGTAGTCACTTAATAAATGCCTATCTGATTGCTCCATTAGTGCTCTGTTTATTTAATCTTTTGTCTGTTTTGTCCCTTTGGGGACCAGACAGAACCTGTTATGCTGCTGTCTTAAAATATGTTCTCTTCTTTACAGGGTCCAGTAAATCCCTTAGGTCCACCTGTTCCCCATGGGCCTCATGGTGTACCAGGTCCCCATGGACCTCCTGGGCCTCCAGGGCCTGGAAATCCAATGGGGCCCTACAATCCTGCACCTTATAATCCAGGACCACCAGGCCCAGCTCCTCAGTAAGTGCTGGGCTTTTATTCTGGGCCTTTTAACCTCCCTCTGGGGGATGGATTCAATGAGTTACCCTTGGTATTCTCTTTTGTCTTCTGCAGTGGTCCTCCAGCTCCGTATGCTCCCCAAGGGTGGGGAAATGCCTATCCCCATTGGCAGCAGCAGAACCCACCTGATCCAGGTGAAAGATATCACAGTCTTTCAAGCCTTCATGCTATTCCTATGTAGAATGCGCCTAGAGTTCTTGTTTTTTGCGGGGTGGCAAGGTGGTGGTGGGGTGCAGTCTCACATCCAAGCACATTCATGAAATGATAACCATGCTTATCGGCCAGGGCCCTTGACTCTGACATTGACTGTGCTCATGAGATAGGTTCTGACCTGGGGATTATGGTACTCGATGTAGTCTAAGAGGAGTCTTCTTCACAAGCTCCCTGACCCTTGCACAGACCTTTCCTAACATGAGAAGCATCTATTGGACCATGGTTTTACTCTGCCCGCTGTGGTTTAGATCTGTTTAGGCCTGACCACCTCACTATTTTTTAGGGTATCGCCTGCCCACCTGGATCCAGGTTGGTCTGGCACTCTGGAGGGATTCAGGGGTGAACATTTCTGTACCCTTGCCATTACTTAAGGCATTTCAGAGCACTTGGGATTCCTTCTGTGCACATCTCCTTAATGGGGACACAGGTGGAGCCTTGAACACCAAGAGTCATTCAGAACAAAGGCAAGTGGTCAATAAATGGGGTGATTATTGGTCTGGAAAATGCCAGTTTGTTGCTAGGTAACGCCAGGCAGTCCTTACTTTCTTCTGTAGCCACAGGGACAAAAACCAACTCCCCCTTGGGTGTGCACAAAGCCATGTTTGTTCAGGCCAGTATCATCTTAGATCTTTGTCAGTGAAACATCAGCATTTAGGAGGAGGCCATTTTTTCAGTGGTGACTAACTAAACATGATTGGAAATGGGGTGCATTGGTTTCTCAGGTGGTTTCAGATATTTAAGATTTGCTGGTCTTTATGGGTTTCTTAGTTGATCATCTTATGTGAAGTCTTGCAACTTTAGGAGAGGTTTGTGTTTACTCTGCACTGAAAATGCTTTGTTATGGTTTTGCTTCCTTCCCAAATAGTGACATGTTTGTTTCCAGTTTTCAGAAATCTTTTTTCCTTAGAGTATACCACTTGGGGTTTAGTCTAGCTACTGGAAACTCCATCCAGTTTCCTACATATGCTACGTTCAGAGTAGAGAGAATATTTTTAAGCTCAAACAAGTCATCTAGTTAGTTTTTGAGGAAAATGCACTCAGGATTTCCCGGGGGTAGCCCACTTAATTTTACCCTTGGGATTGGTAGGGAACCACCATCTCTGAGCTCCCTGACTGTTTTTACATCTTGATCTCTCCACGTTTGAACAGCCCTATTTCCACAGTATGGTGTGGATTTCATGCCCTCCACTATTTAGCTTACCTCTCTGGATGAGCTGGAAAAATGTGTATTTTCTTCTTAAAGTATGGTGCCCCCCTCCCCCGCTGCCCCAGCGCAGCTCGGGCTTCCTGTATGACCGAGCCAAAACAGAGCACCATGGCATTCCCATCGGACTTGAGTCACAAACACACAGAGTCTGTCATTTGTGACATGCCATTTTCCCCACTGTGGCTACCTCTCCACCATGTCATTTTGGTGAAGTTGGTGTTTTGAGCCCCATGGGCAGTTACCTTTTAAGTATCAAATTTTGCTCACCCTTCTATCTCAGGGTGGGATCTTGTTGTTTCCCAGTTCTGTCATTTCCTCTATTGGTTCTATCCTCCAGGATGGTCAGGGAGACCATCTTGCCTTTACTGAGTTGTCAATAAAACACGGAGAACGGTGCTGATGTGAGTGCTCAGGAGAGCTGCTCTCCCCGCACACATCAGGCTGGATGTCACTAGGCTACGGACCCTCTCAGGGAAGGCAGTGGGACTAGTCTGGTCGTCGTGGGTCACGCTACCGAGAACCTATTGGGAAAATGTGCATGTCATGCAGATACTTTTGTCACAGGTAAATCTCAAACTTATGTTTCAATTCTAGCAAAAACAGGTACAGACCCAAACTCTGCAGCTTGGGCTGCTTATTATGCTCATTATTACCAGCAACAAGCGCAGCCGCCGCCCGCAGCTCCCACAGGTGCCCCAGCTACAACTCAGACTAACGGACAAGGTAAAAATGGGAAGGGGTTTTTCATTATAAGCCAGAATTTCATATTTTGAGTTCATTTAGTTTTCATTGCAGTTGGATAGTCTGGAGCTCACTTTAAAAGGATATAGCTTTACTTAAGGAGTTGCTTGGACTACCAAGCTCCTCTCTAAAACAATTGGTAAATGTAATCTCTAGGCTGGTTCGGTAACAGACCATACTTGATTTACTAGTTTTCTGAAAATCATATAAAAACTATAACACTAAAACTATCTTGAACTGTTTTCCAATTTTTTTATTTATAGCAAGTATTGTTGTATGGTGTAATACACATAGAAAATCAGCATGAACTTTGAACCCATGGCTTGTTCTGAAAATTGTTTTTGTTTTAAATTAAATCCTTTGTCAGTTTATTTGTCATTTTCTCTTAATTTTTAGAGTGTAGGAAAAAGAATTCCAGTTATTTCAGTTATCTGGTTGTTTGGTTTTCAGACAAACAGGAATTTCTGTACTGATGTCCTCTTTAGCCAAGACCTGCTGGCCTTCTCTGTGACTCTAAGAGCTGTAGCAGTTCGGAGGGGAACCTGTGATGGCCTAGGACCTCGCCACTTCTGCCTCTTACCATGGCCCACTGGCTGCCAACTCCCATTTATATTGATGAGTCTAGTGGAAAAGACATTTTCATTGGGCAGCTATAGTTAGTAATAGTTGCATGGTATTAAGTGAATCATTTTCATTTACAGTATGTTATCTCTAAGACAAGTCACATTTCTTGTAATTTGTAAGTTGAGTTAAAAATATACTTGTGAAATTAAGCTTTTAAAACTGATTTTGAGATATGCTTTATTTTCAAATAAGGAGATCAGCAAAATCCAGCTCCCACTGGACAGGTCGATTATACCAAGGCTTGGGAAGAGTACTACAAGAAAATGGGTATGTTGCACTTTGTTTGTTGAACATCTTCGTAGACTTAGAGATCGCTCTAACCCCCTTCACTTCCAGGTGAGAGGATCAGGGGCTTTCCTCAGGTCACACGGCCAATCTCCTTAATCCTAGACCAGGGCTCTGTTCCTGTTTTTGTTTGTGTAGCACGACGACTTTCTCTAGCTGACTCGGAACTTCCTCACCTGGAATTGTGAATGAGAGAAGCTCATTGGCTAAGTTGTATTTGGAAAACACTACATGTGGCTTTGGTTTTGCGTTTTTTAAGTCCAAAGCTCTATGTTGAAACATAAAGAAAAGACTGGTTCTTACCTCTGCCTGTCTGCTGTACGTTCGTAGTGGGCACTGTCCACCTGATGGTTTTTGGTGGCATTTGAACAGTGGAATCACTGCAGTATCAAGCATCTGAGTCAGTTTTCCTGAGTAAACATCTTCTGGGGATGTGAATAAATGTACAAAAATGTCCCCATTCTGTCAGTGCCTCCTTGGGTAATACCTGCATGTATTAGGAGACAAGGACTTAGGTAGAATTAGTTGATTTAAAATAACCTTAGAGGCTAATTATTTAAAGAGGACATTGAGTTACTATCCAGAACCTGGCCTTTTGCCATTGGGATAGTAAGTTTATTTCGAATATACGTCGTCCACTCTTCAAGGGCTAGATTCCTTGTCCCCCAGCCTACGTTCACCCTCCTTAGGCCCAGAAAAATTGTTCTTTTTACTTTCTGTTGGAGATAATAGAAATCTTATCCCCTCTGATCCTCCAAGAATAGATCAGCTTGCTTTCTGAAGAATATTCCTGGCTTTTTCTTAGGAAAATGAGAGGATAGGCCAGAAGAGCTTCCCATCCTCAAAAAGAACTTTCGTACAATTCATTTCATTCAGTCCAGTTAAGATTTCCACTGTTGCTAAAAATGAGTTTGGAATGAGAAAAACCCTCCACGGAGGAACAGCTGCTGGCCTTCAGAAAGCTTTTTTGAGTGTACATTTATACAAACAGTGCTTTCAAGCTTGTGGAACACTTGTGCCCGTGCGCACCCTACCAGGCATTCTTCCTCAACCCGGGACTTGAGTCTGAGAAGGGCCACACCCCCAAGGCAGTATTGGAGATAGGGTTTGAGCATGAGTCTTAATGACTTTCACACCTACACACCGCCTTTCTAGAGGGCTCTAGATCACTTGTAGTAAGTGGTCAATTGTTTGGCCATCCAAACAATCTGAGACTTCATCTCTCCCTCAGGAAGGAAATAAACATTGACTAAGCACCTACTCTTTGCTAGGCACTGTGCTGAGCCCTTCACAATTATTATTTTATTACATCCTCCCAACAGCCCTGGGAGGTAGGTGCTCTTAGTATCCCCGCTGGAAACTGAGACAGGCAGAAGTGAACCCAGCTAATCAGTGTGGACTGCATCTGGATTTGAACCCAGGTCCTCCATGATAGAAGATGGGGAAAGTATGCATACAAACGTTGGATGGGGTATGCAATGGAGCTGTGACCAGGAAAACCGTTTTGGAAAGCAATTTGACATTTGATTGATAAAGTTACTTGGACATCAACTGTGACTCACCCATGAGGGGTATCATCCAAGGAGGGCCTTCATCAACCAGAATAAGGTCCCCTGTGTGACAACTCCTCAGTGGATCCCCATTGATTGGGGAACAGCTGAGTGGCAGGTGGTGGGTACAAGATAGCTCCTGAGAAGTAGGCGTGGCCAAGGCCCTTCATTGTGTGGGGTGACTCTTACAGAAACAAGGAAGACCAGGGCTTTGTAGCCTTAAGGCTGGTGGTCCCATCCCCCATGCTATAGGGACTTGACCAAGATGAGAAGAGTCCTGGCACCATTGAGTTGTGGCTGCTCCTGGAGTGTGTTCCCAGCCATAGAAGAGGCAAAGATGATATCCTGGAGCAGATCCTGGGAATCAGGCCTAACATTTCTGTTTGGGGGAAAGGGGTTTTAGCTCAAGAGGTGAAGTGATAACTAGTCTTCTAACTGAAGGAAATGGAGGATTGGTGTATTGGAGGTCTGAAGTGGTTTGCTCCAGCTGCCCGGGACAGGAGTACATGATAGATGTCAGCATCCTTGTGCCAAGTCATTGCTGGTGCTCCAGCAATGATCCTAGTTTTATGGACCATTGGGTTGGCAGTCAGATAATTGGCTAAATCACTGTGCTTTTCAGAATTACTTTGTGATAGAGTCTTGGCTTCATGTGAAAGGTGGGATCCATTCTTCCTTTGCCTCAGATGTTTCCTGGTTTTCCTTCCTGATTGGTGCTCTAATAAGCAATACCTGTATATATTGTATTTTGTCATTTTCCTATTGTTGGGCCCTGTTGGGGGAAGCTTTTGGAGAAGAGGGGCAGAGATTCTTACTTATTGTACCCCAGCTCTTGACATAGCATCATGAGTCCCTGTGAACAAGGGGGATCTTTCAGATGTTGCTCTAAGAGGGACAGATTCAGGACTCTTGGGTCCAATTTTTCTTGATTTTATTTATTTAAAAAGCTGGCCACAATCCAAACTGTGGAGTGTCTGATGTGGTAATCCACTGACCAGATGTTGGGGTCTTCTCGTAGCTTAAGTTTCCCAAAGTCCTATTAAATTATGAAAGACTGAATCTGGGTCAGCCAGGTTTAAATTTCTGAGGCTGTGATGGAAGTAATGAGCACAGGATGACATTTGTTCATGGGATAGTTCTAAATTGTTAAAAAAAAAAAATACTAATCATAAAAATGGGTGAAATTAAAGAGTAAATGATGAGCCATCAAGGCAGCTTCGTAAAGCACAGTTTCTCCTTTGCTTTTTTGTCCTCAGCGAACAGTGTGTCACTGGGGCCAAGTCGTTCTTGGGCCTAGAGCTCAGGATTGCTGAAGAATTGAAGGATTTTGTGGCCAGAACCCAATGGTCTAGAATTTCCACAGGAGATGGATGTTAGCTAAATAAAGCTTATTCAGAGATGAAGACATGGGGTCCGCAGGGCTTCGCCACTTGCCTATGCTCTGGCCCCATTCTTGGACACAGCACCTAGGTGTGCTAGTGTGGCTGTGCTTATTTTCACCATATCATCCAGCATTAGGGGTTAGCGGGTTTTAGTGCCTCTTAAGAATTCAAATTGAGTGATCTTCCCTCCAAGCAATGGAGAGATGTGCTGAGGCGTGGTATCAATCCATAGTAACCTTCGCTTGTATCCCATTGATCTTTGCCGTTGGGGTGTAATTGATAGTTTCTTCTGCAGTAGATCCTTTTATCAGTTATGATACTTGAAAATTACTATTAAGGTGAAGTCCCAGTTGTTCCCAAGTTCAAAAGAAAAGTTTAATCTTTTAAAACTAATCTTGGTGAGTTTAGTGGTTGATTTTTATGTTGGTTTAGAAGTCACTGTTTCAAATCAGTTGGTATATTGGGGTCCTGAGATGTCACTAAACACTACGTGATGTGCTGAAGGGGCCGGTTTTTTCCTTCTCCACGTGAGAAGTACAGCTTAGAGATTATGCAGTGCCTTTCAGGCAGTCTCAGACTGTTGGGGACTCATGGTCCCAGCCTCCCCACTTGCCCCCATTGACCAGAAGGACAAAAATACATAGATGTTTCTGGCAGTTGCATGGGAAGATACTGTTCTGCATCTTCACTTTTTTTTTTCAATAATGACTCTAGAAAGATAACTGGGTTTTGCAGAGAGAGAGTATGGTATTGTCTGTGACCATATACACCAACAAGCTTGAGTGACCCTAAAAGCAAGGCCGCTCTCTCCCTGTATGCTTGTGTCTTTGTAACCTGTGCTGACAGTGGATATCATTCTTATTAAAATGTAGGGGGTTTTTTTTAGGTCAACAAGGGCAGACACAGGATTATTCAAAGGCTTGGGAGGAATATTACAAGAAGCAAGGTATTGTTTTTCTTAGAAACGAGATTCTTTTGCGCTCTTCTCTTGGGTTACAGTAACGACGTTTTCCCTTTGCTTGGTCTTAGGTCAAGCTGTTCCCGCTCCCACTGGGGCGCCCCCGGGTGGCCAGCCTGATTACAGCGCGGCCTGGGCCGAGTACTACCGACAGCAGGCTGCCTACTATGCGCAGACCAGCCCCCAAGGGATGCCGCAGCACCCATCAGCCCCACAGGTAGCGTTGGCTCTTTGGTCTGTTTCTCCTTCTCTGCATGTCTGCTGCTTGGGTCACTTGGAGTGGATGTGCCTCTTCATTTTTTCCTGGCAAAATAGACCTTTAAATGTAGTCATGTGGTGTGTCTTAGAAATTCTTTCTGGCATCTGAGTGCTGAATCTCTCTACAATGCCTTTTGATTTAAAAAAAATTTTCTCCCCCCAGGGTTTTGAAAATCATGCAAGAAGCCACCACCATTTATATTAACCAATTTTTCTTTCTTAAAGGAGTCACTCCTGAGTTAACTTGATTTCAAGGATTTTCTTTAACTTTTTGTGTATCTCTATGTATCTCTTCTGCACAGGGCCAATAATAAGAAGTGGACAATACAGTATTTGCTTCATTGTGTGGGGGAAAAAAACCTTTGTTAAATGTATGGATGCAGACGCCTTGATGAAGATCTTAATTTTGTTTTGGTTTAAAAAAAAATAGTGTTTTTTGAAAATGTACAAATATCTATCACTACTGATAGGAGGTAATATTTCTGTGTAGAAATGAACATTGGTTTGTTTTTAGTATCTTAGTGTAGATGTACACATTCCAGCAAATGTATTTGCAACTATTATGTGGTCAATGCTTTGTGATATAAATGTACTTTTTCAATGTATACTTTCACTTTTAAAATGCCTGTTTTGTGCTTTACAATAAATAATATGAAACCTCCTGTGTCGGTAAGTTGGATATGTGGGTATGTCAAGGATTCCGAATTGTTTAGCAGTGATGGATTAAGACCCCAGGTACACAAAGAGAAGTTTTCCCCTGAAATCTGAATAGAGCTTGGAAACTGAAGTCATTGGCATGTTCTTTTTTCCCCCTTTGCAGTTTAGTGGTAGTTGGAGGATCTTTCCCACTTGGTCTCGATGACTGTTGATCACAGAGTCATCTGGAGATCTCGGTTTTCCTTCTGTTGGACTATAAGAATTGCATGTATAGGATAACCTTACAGCATTTCCTTTAACACATGACCGCTGTTTTAACCTTTCTGTTCTTAATTGGATAAATTACTTGGTTACCAAGACTGTTTGAGCATAAATGATTTTAAGCATTTTTCAGAGAGCAAATATGACCTAGCATTTTTCTTTGTAAAGCCTGTCTTCTGAGGATGCCTTTTAGGGAGCATAACTGCTTCTGTCATTGAAACCTGAGGTAGAGCCATTTTTTTTTTCAAGTATTGATAAGCTTTGTTTTGTAAATGCACAAGTCCAATCATTGAACCAACTAATTTTTTGATGTACTTGAATCCTTTTCTTACTCTAACATTTGTGCTGCAGTTCTGATATTTGGTTGAAATCCATTGTTTTGCTCTTTGCGTATTTGTTGGCTCTTTGCATATTAATCTATTAGACAACATGCAAATACAGTCTGTCTTGCCATTGTCTGTTGAAGCGCAGGTTTGAACCATCCAGTATAGGACTAGCTCTGTAGGGGTGAGGAGGCCTGGGCTGTCTGTCTGTCATCCTTGATTGTGTTCCTTCAAGGAGCATGGCACTGTAAGTACATCAGAATGACCACTGGCTGTCCAATGTTCCACATAATGCAAATGCCGTACCTTGTGTAACTATTATGTTGGAATACAGTGCTGAGAGCTTGGGGTTTCCTAACTGCCTCTATATTGAAAGCAGATGACGTAGGCTGTATATATACATATATATATATATATCTCTCTCTCTCTCTGTAACTATCGATATCTCTATATTATTTTTTTTAATGTGAGCTTAATGGGTAAGTATTTATGAAATGCTTAGCTATAGCTAAACAAAACTAATCTTTACAAAGTGAATATATAGCATTTTCCTCTGGTGCTCCTGAGGTAAAAAAAAAAAAGATTGTTTTTCAGTATGAAAACTGCATATCTTGTATATTAAACTCAAAGAATTGGAACTGTTTTGTCAGACAGAAATTTTACGTTTGTTTGCAAGTAATAAATAAGCAATCTGGATGCTCCTTTGACACCAGCCTTTCACTGGGGAGGGAGGCCCGTTTGTGGTAAGGGCAAGCTGTAGGGACATCAGTTCCAGGCTACTCCTCATTCCACTGGGGTTGTGGAATGAGCAGTGACCGCCCTCTCACCTGCCAGATCAGACCAGGAAGACAGACGCACAGTTGTAGTTTAGATCCTCGTCCCTAGTTAGGGAACTCATGGCTGCAGAGAGTGGTCGCAACCCTGTCTGCTAGCAAGAGAGCAGTGGCGGTCCGTTGGTTCTCAGTCCAGTTGGATTCCCTATCTTGAGTCACAAAATGGAGGCTGTTGATTTTGATTCATTTAAGGTTTAAAATCGTTCTTAATTGCAAACAGTGCAATTATTTATACTTCACAGTGCCTTCCCAGACCTTCCACCTTAGGTTCTGCTCCAAAAAGCAACAGGTAAGCACAACCTAAGGAAATCTATAAATCAATATTTCAGTACATTAATGTTGTCCCTGTGAGATTTTTGTGGTTGTGTATTCAAAAAGCAATCTGCTACTGCTTTCCCACAATGTATTATGTTATTCATGGTTCCATTTCAGTGGAAAAGTCTGTAAGTTGTTCAAACAACCGTTGACATTTCTGGGTAAATGTTTTTGTTTTCTTTTTTTGTTTGTTTGTTTTTCATTTTAATTTTAAGATGAGTGGATTGCTGCAATAATTGAATTGATAGACAAGTCATTTTATTAACGTTTTCCTTGAATATAGCAGATTGTTACAATTAAGAGAGCACAGTTAAATTTTTCAAGGTGCAGGAAATATTTGGTCAGAAACTTCAACAGCCTTCACGTGTTTATAACGATTGATAGGACATTTTCCATGCCTTCCAGAGCTAAATATTGGTCCTTTGTTTGTTACTATTGAAGCTTCATAATTCAGTAAAAGGTTACGATGGATCAGAGTTTTAGTGTGATTTTAGTTCATTTAGTTGCCATAATTATACACTGAAAAAATGATATTTATATAATACTGGCAGTGTGGTTTTTTTTTTAAAATAATGGACATATACATATATATATATATATGCATCATTGAAATGTTAACTGTATAGCAAATGTCCTTTCATAATCTGTATAGAAATCAGTTATTTTCTGATCTGTAATACTTTGATGCTGCATTTTTTAAAAATTACTTTGTTTTGAGTGTTTTTTTATTGTTTTGGGGGGATTGGTTTTCTTTTCTTTTTCTTCTTTGCCAGTTTAAAATGTTTGTGTGTTTTTATAGATGATTTTTAACTGGTATAAAGTCTGGAGGGGTTTGGGGGATTTTGTTTTTTTGCTGTTCCTTTTTTTTTTTTTTTTTTTTTACTTAAGTTGAAAAGTAGAAAAGCAGCATCATATCAGTTTTTGTTTCTTCATTTTCTAAAATGTGCTGATCCTTTTCAAAAGTCCTGCTTCTCTCTCCATTTAAGATACATATTCAAAAGTAATGCCTTCATGTTCACACACAGTGCTGAAGATCCGCGAGTACCCAACCATAGCTCATAGACAAGGGCCCTGAGGTAGTTACTGCCCCAGAGAGGAAGGAGCCCTTGGGCTGTAGGCCATTGGCGAGCCGATGAGCATGGACCATAGAAGGGCTCGAGGTAGAAGGTAAAATACGGGCAAAAACACGTATTCCCAGACAGACTGGATCCACTTTTATTTTCACTTGCTCATAAATGTTCTGTGAACTGTTAAATTTCTTGACTTATGTAGCTACTTCACCTGTTTCCATTTGTTCTTTTTATAAACAGCCAGAGTCAGGTGTGTTAAGTTTTATAATATAAGGATTTCTTTAAAACTGAGTCATCACATTTTGCAGAGTTTTAGCTTGAAATTTTATAGAAGAAAATAAACTTGAATGCTGATAGTTAATGCTCGTAGATGATGTATTATAGGGGCATTGTTTCTTGTCTCTTGAGAACTTTTTAAAATTCATGACCATAAGCCTTCACTGCTCTTACCAGCCAGCATTTTTTAACGGTGAAATAAATGGAAAGCAGAAAAGGTGAGCCGGCCCATTTGACTACAGTGATGGTTAGGAGGTTTGAGGAAAGGATGCGTAACCTGGAGTTGGAATCTTTATAACACTTACCCCAAATATACAGGGAATCTGCTTATTTTATTTTTACTCTTTGGTTATTGAGTGTGGTAGTATTACAATATTTGTTTAGAAATGAGAAGATAGTAAATTTTATTTTTCAATGACGTTTATATTTAGAGATTGAAAACATCATGACATTATTACCTCAAATAAGGGGATTTTTGATGGTTAAAATGGGAAGGGTCATGGTGGGGATTAACTCAGAACACAGAAAAATACGCAGAAATCTTGTAGATTCATTGCTAACATTTCATCTCTTTGGCAAGGGTGCCAAAAGAAATTGTGTCACTGAGGAAAAAACAGTAATGTAGAGTTCTGATAGGTTATTTCATTATTATATTATTTGCTGCCAATTCTCACTTTAATATGCTTTTTTTAAAATACATCTTCACCAAGAACTTCATTGGGTGCTTTAAAAAGCACTTGTTTTTGTATTGTTAGTTTGAGTTTTCTTTCCACACTATAATTGTTCTGGGGGGGAGGGAGTAGGGGCTAGGATTTATAAATTAGATTTCAAAAGGAAATCAGTTTTTAAGGTTTTATATTCTTTAGTTATCCCTATGAAACTCTTATATGTATTTCCGCATATATATATTTTTCTTATGCATGCTCAATGCATTTTCGTCCTGAGAAAAGTGTTCTCTACAGAAACTACCCGTGTGTTTAAAGAAGATTGGCTTTAAAAGGCTACTGTGATGGGAACAGTGTCTTAGGGAGATGCAGCTTGGACTTGAGGTAAATTGAATGCTTTACAAAATGTGGTTTAGAGCTTGCTATAATGACATTTGTATGTAAGAAGGGCACACCATTAATGGAATTTTGTGTCATTTATGGTTTTCTCAATAAATGTAACTGAATGGATATGCTACACCAATGTTTGGTCTCTTTTTTTTGTCCTTTGGACATTTAATTCCCCAAATTTAGATGTACTTTTGTAGAGGACTTTAAATTCAGGTATTGCAAAAAGGGTGTTAATTATTAAGGTCTTTTGGTCTTCGAAAAATCAGCTGATTGCTAGAAATGTAAATAAAAACTGAGAGCTTCTATCTCTAGCAAGTTATTATTTGAGAATGACCAGAGAAGTTTTAATACAGAATTTACTTTATTATTATTTTTACATTGGAAAATAAAATTCCATCTTCCAGAAAATTAAAATAAGAAAAGTTTGAGTAAAGAACATAAGAGTGAAGATTATTTACAAACTCATTTCGAAAGACCAAAATCTAGCCTGCAAGTTTAACTTGAGATGTTTGAAGATTGTTTATAAAACTTCGAGCGTCTATGGCTTCAGTTTATTCATTACAGATAGCAGGGCTTGCATTTTTTTTATCATATTATGTGAACTGGTTAGTATGAAATTTCCAGATTTTCAGAAGCTTTTGTGAAACTCTGAGCTAATTTAATATAATTAATTAGGATAAGATCAAGTTCTTTGTCTAACTCTTTAATACTCAGAATCTAAGAACTTTGTGATTCAATGGCAGTTTAAGTTTTGCATTCAGAATTTGTAACATACCCTTTTAAGAAAAAATTTTACTTAAAACTTTTTACCAAAATGTCTCTCCTAGGTAAAGGTCCTCAGAAGTGATCTGACTTCTTGTTGAAGAAGAAAGCTGTCATTCAAAATGGGTTCACTTTCAAAGTTCTAAACTTCTAGTAAGGCATGTTTGATTCACTCTAGTTTGGGTGAGAAAGTTAGGGTTTTTTCTGTACCCTGAGACTGAGTAAAGCATGTTGTGTAAAATTTATCCTGTCCAGTAGGCAATATAAAGGTGACATCAGTCTCCCTGCTTAAAAGAAAGCGTGACTTGGGGATCAGAACAGTTCAAATGCCTGCTATTGGATTACATGTTGAAATAGGGAGATTGGAATTTTTAATGGTTACTGATACAGATTTTTTTATTCAGTCTTTCAGGTTTCCATATTAAGCCTTTGACTAGCTTTAGAAACTATTTTGAAGAGTATCTAGCATTGGCATGATAGCTTCCGTTTTCCTCTACTTGGCCCCTCCACAGAAAGAGACTGATGCAGTAGGAAAGTTGAGAAGAAGGAAGGCTCCAGAAAAAAAAGCTAATAGTCGTCAGCTAGAAGAGAAGAGAATACCAGAGCATTAGTGATTTTCTTGCTGAAAAGGGAGAGAGCTGAGTAAGTTGGAGTTGGGGGACAGAGAGTTAGCTCTTACTTTCAATGGTGAGGATGCAGGTGCTAGCCGCGGTACCCCTGCCATTGGCTGCATGGCACATATACTCCCCTTGGTCCTCAGGGAAGGTTTCTGGGAGGTAGAGGCAATATGTCTCTCCTCTCTCAATATATTGGTAGTCCTCCCCATCTTGCAACCTCTCTCCTTCAAACCACCACGTGACTTCGGGCTTGGGGTCTCCGGTCACTTTGACAGTGAATCGAACAGGCTCACCATCTACAACTGTGGTGTTTTTTAGAGGCTTCTTGAACCATGGTGCTCCAGATCGAGTTGGCTCTTCTCCATCATCAAGAGTGGAGCCATTAATGGTGCCTCCTTCATCTTCCTCCTCTTCCTCTTTTTTCTATGGTAAAATAAACAGGTGCAGGGTGGACTTGTGTTACTAAAAATACTGCATCAAATTAGGTATTTAGAAACCACTCACTTGGACCAGAATCAACGACATTTATAAAGCCAGATTACGGCAATACCAAATGTAGTGAGAGAAAAGAGCCCAATGATACTTAATAGCCAAAGGGCACAACCAGAAAATTCAACGAGCCATAGGCACACGTGAGCTGCAGTGAAGAAGAAGGACATCCATAGGACCCACCTTCTGGAGTGCTGCGTCAATCTCCTCCTGCTCAAACTGCATGCGCAACAACTTCTGCTGCTCGATTCTTCTCTGCTCCTCTTCCTCTCTGGCCCTTGCCATCTGTTCAAATCTAGCCTTCATATTAACTTTGTGAGTGAAGGGAGCCTCACATTTTTGGGCAGGTTTCACATCAACATCATCTTCCTTGGGATTTATGCAGAATTTTTAAAAATAAGAACAGAGGAAGGCTGAATTAGTTTTATTAATAACCCAGGTCATTTCACCTTTATGCATTACTGTGATGATAGACAGAATCTTTCTGTTCCTCAAGAACAAAATAGGTCAGTTCTTAATTAAGGGCAATTGATTTGCACACCTTAAGGACTCTGGGGTCTTAGGGGTGGTGATAACACCCCTAGGGTGGTGTGATCCCAAGTCTCTCCCTTTCCTATCAGAAGTTGTCAGAGCTCCAAGTGAGAGGTTACCTGGTCTGGACCTTGTCTGCAGAAACCACATTTCCTGTTAGAGACTTTTTTTTTTTTTATCTCCGCACAACTAACTTCCTACCCTTAATTTATGTTTCTCACCATCTGTAAACATGCTCCTAATTTCCAAGTATTCCAAAATGGAAATCTTTGGGTTATAACAGTCTGAAGCTCTTGAAAGCCCATAGGCAGAATGAAAATCATATGTAGTAGCTTCCCCCCAAAGCATTTCACAGCCTCGTCAAAGAAACAACTTATATATAATTTGAAGGATCATAGGGTATAATCATAAATAAAATTAATTGCCTCATTCATGGGGTCATAGAATCAGATCATTCATCTCGTCTATTAGAAATGGAGGTCCTCCAAGATTCGAACTATATCTCTACGTCCTAGTATAAAAATGATTTCCACATCATATACCAAAGTCCTTTGAAAGACTATGCAGTAGGATAGTTGTGCAATCTTGGTTTGGTCCAAAATAAGGGGAAAGGGGGACACGGAAAAGTGAACAGTGAATGGAGTTAATGCCTGACACTATGCTGAATGCTTGAGCCACTGACAGAAGTCCTTGCCCTTCAGGGGAGGGGCAAGGAGCTCCATGAGGATAGGGATCAAGAAAAGATTCACATCAGAAGAATCACTTTTAATATCCATTCCCTTTTACAGAGGTGACTGCAGGGACAGGTGGCAGCTAGCCAACAAGTCTAGTGATTGACTCCATGTGGTCCAAGGCAAAAAGTGAGTGCAATTGACTGATGTCTCTCTGATGCCCATGACTTGTTTATTTTGAACTCTTCAGTATCACTATTCAAGAACTTCGAGATAGGCAAAAAAGTCCTAGTGCTGTGTTTGTATGCACACATTAAAATACCTTGATGGAGTCCTCCACCATTTGGGGGTAGATTGTCTGCAAGATTGGTGAAAGTACATGAGTGTCCAAAAAGGAGGCAAGAATATAGATGAATTGCAATGGCCACCCATGGAGGAGATTATGGTCTCTTAAGACTGCTCTCACACCCTCTGTTGCCATGGAAGGTTTTTCCTCATTTTTCCGCAGACTCTTGTTTTTCATAATTATGTACTAAATGATTTTTAAATTTGTTTTCTAAGAACATCCTCCCTGACCTTCCAAGGAAGGCATTTGAATTAAATGCTACTAAATAATGTTGGAAATGTTCTCTGAATTATCAAAATGTTCTGTATGTTTAGTATTTATCCTTTTTCCTGGTGTCATCTCCCATTTCCTGCTTCTTCCCATCGCCTCTGATGAAAAGATGGCCCACCCTCTCTACTCACACCCTTCATCTCTTCCCACCTGTGTCCTGCAGATCACCATGACGACAGTTGTCCCTACTCTGTATTCCTAAGCCTCCCTTCTGGCTCCTCTGCTGCCTCTAAACATGCCCAGAATAACCTTTACTTTATTATAATACTACTTCTCAAGCTCTTAACCCTAAACTTCCCTTCCCTTATTTCTCAACCCCTTCCACTCTGGCTTCCAGCTTTATCAAGTCAACAGAGACATTTCTCTCTCTCCAAAGTTTTGGCTATTTCTCAGTCCCTTCTTAACTTCCCTGTAGCATTGGACACTGTTGGCCATTATCTCAGAGTTTTGGTGGCATTGTTAGGGTTTGCCTCCTAATCTGGTCAGTTACCAGAGCATCAAGTTGTCATTTTGATTTTCATACACATCTCTTTCAATCCACTTACATAGCTACTGCCCTCATGCAGGCCGTCATCACCTAACCCTTGGGACGTTGGCAGGGGTTTTCTGATTGGTCTAGCTTCAAGTATCTTCCTATTCCAATCTATCCTCCACTTAGCTGCAAGTCATTTCCTGAAGTGTGAGTCTGCCTGTCACATGTGTTTACCTACACGTCCAGTATTAAATAGAAAAGTCTCTTGACTAACCCACCTTGCTGCTTCCTATCTTCCCAGTCTTAACTTTTTACTCACTCTTAAGTTATGCTTTGTTCCCTGAATATGACGTTCCCCTGGTTCTATGTACCTCATCACATTGACCCATGAGACTGCAAACCCTGTGGGAGCCTGGACTTTGATTTTTTCTTTGTATCTCTAACCCTTGGTAGCGTCTGACACATAGTAAGCACTGAATAAATGTTAATTGATTTCCTGGCTATGTGTATACTAAGGCTGTCTTGGGCCTTCCTCTCTCTACCCAAAAGTCTGTTATCGGTCAGCAAGTAGTTATTAATACCTATTACATTTTAGGCACCATGTTATGTTGTGGGAGTACGAAGGGACAAAAAAGACCCATAGTGAAAGAGAGTACTTGCAAACAGCCATGTTCAAGCAAGGGGTGCACATTATAAATTAGAGGTAACCAACAGAGGGGAGGCACCCCTGGCATTTTTGCGGAAGGTAGGACTTGTTGCTAAGACCAAAGGAATGTATGAAGATGTAAAAGGACAGCAGCGAATGAAGTCTCCAGTGAAGGATTCCAGGGGACATGTGAGAGTTGAGAAAAGAATTAAGACGTAGGAAAAGCAGAAAGGGAGAAGGGATGAGAAGGAGTTGGGAGATGGCACCAAACTTGTCTTGGAGCTTGGAAAACGACAGTCACCATTATCTAGATGATGGCTACATCCATCCCAGACCTGCTCTGTCTGTCCAGAGTGCAAATCTTGTATCACTGAGTACCTATGGGGCATTTGTCATTAGATGTCTCCTAGGTATTTCAATGTGTCAAATCAGACTCCTCTTTCCCTCCAGTCTCCCCAGGTGGTGAAGGGCACCATCATTCTTTCCATCACCTACATTCACAACCTGTCATCCCTGACGACTCGCTGTCCCATCCCCCATATCCAGTTACTTGTCAATTCTCAGTTCTTCTGCCTCCACACTCTCTCCCATTAGTCTGCTTCTCCATTTATGACCTCACCATTTTGACAGCCTCTTTGGGTCTCTCAGCTTTCAGGCTCACTCTTCCCATCCTTCCTTTGCACCCTTGCCAACATGATAATCCCAAAGCTACTCCCCTGAACATGCAGGTCTGGCTCCCTTTTAATTCTTGGATCAAATATCAACACCTTTATTTGGCATTAAGAGTCCTTCATCGTTTGGCTCCAGTCTACTTTTCCAGATATTACACATAACTTACTTTTATTTACACACAACTTCTTGTCTCCAGGAGTCTGTAGATGCTGTCCTCGGTGTCTGGAATGCACTCCTTCCCTACCTCTGCCTTGACAATCCCATAACTTGCTTCAAAGCTCAATTCAAATGGACATTGACATCCGTTACTCCCAGTTCTTCCATTGTGTAATGGAAACAGTAATGAGATTTAGATTCAAAGGACCTAGGTTTGAGTCCCAGATATTTTGCTGGCTTTTCTTGAGTGTCTATTTTCTCCACTGCAAAATAAAGGACTTGAGTCCCTTCCATTTCTCAATATTATGACCCTTTTCCTATATAATAGCACTTCAGATGCCTGAAGACAGCTACCATATTCCTTTTTCTCCTCTCCCAAGTCTTTTTCCTCCAGGGTAAATATCTCTAGTTCTTTAAATCAGTCTTTACATAGTATGCTATTGACTTCATCCATCTGCTTGCTCTTCTCGGAATATGCTTGTCAATATCCTTCCTAAAACAAAAACTGAACTTGGTGCACTAGATGTGGTCTAACTGCGGCAAAGTCAAGCACATCTAGAACGTCCCTCAGCTTTTAGTAAACAAATATACCTTAAGATCAGAGGGCCTTACTTAGCTTCTAGCTTATGACTATGAAAGTTAAAATCCACTCAGTGTTCTAGGTCTTTCAAGTGAATTGTGATCCTGACATGGACCCCTATCACTTTATGATTCTAGAAACTTCAAAAGCTAAACCAAAAAATTGCCCCACTCCTCATAAAGAATGAACTAGTTTCTAGAGAGATTTTGCCCACTCTGAAGATGAAAGTAAGAAAAAGCCAAGGGTTTTAGTAGCAAGGAAGTCTTAGAAAACTGTCCTCAGCCTCCTGAGGCAGTTTTGGTGTGCTTTTGCTTCATAGAAGATGATGGAGAATGGGAAGGAATCATCTAATTGAATCCCTGCACTTTACAAAGGAAGAAAACAACAACCATATTAACTTTCTGGAGGACACCATACACTGAATTTGTAGCATGTTGAACAATCATTCAAAAATATATAAGCGTAAAGGGAGGGGAAGAAGCATTTATTAAGCACTTAATATGCCAGATACAAGCATCTCATTTGACCCTCCCAACAACCTCTCAGGGTGTAGATATTATCATCTGCATTTTACAATTAAGGAAACCAAGGCAAACAAGGTCGATGAATTGCCCAGGGTTAGCTGCCACTAAATGGAGGGCTGGGTTTGAATTCAGATCTTAGCTAGCTAGCTCTCTACACAAGTAGTCGGGGGAAGACCTGGGTTCTCTGACTCCTGATTGAAAGACTCTTCTCACTACCCTGGGTCCCCTCCTCAGTACTTTCACTCATTCTTTTTAGTGAAGAGCTATGCCCATCGATAGGTTCCGTATGAAAACTTACCTCGTGAAAATGCTCTGCTTCGCGCTCTTTAATCTCAAGGTCAATCGCTCGTCTTCTGGCTCGCTCTTCCTCGATCTTTTTCTGTATTTCCTTTTCAGAGAGTTGTCCAATTTTTTCAAACTTGCTTTTTAAGTTCTTAGCTTGAATAGAACCACTTCTTTTTAATTTAATTAATTCTTCATACTCCCTGCTAAGCTCAAAGGTTTCCGTCTCCTCTTCCTCCTTAAAAAATTAAAATCTTATGAGATTCTAAACAATATCACCAAATAAGTTCATATAATACATTTCTACCAGAAAAACAATTTAAGGTAACTTCATTTTTAACCAGAATTGAACACTTTGCTACAAAAGGACAGGCATTTGAAAATAGATTCTCTTCATACCCATTATCTGTTTTTAAAAAGTTTTTACTGTTATGTCTTTTACTCTGCAACCGTTTCCTCTGAAGCCTCACCACCACTGCTCCCTTTTAAAAGTTGTCCCTGTATCAGTGAAAGATGAGAATCACATCTATCTTATAAAATGGTAGTGTGGATCCAAAGGGCTGGATAACATAGGAAAAGTCTGCAAGAGGTTATAAAAACATGAGTTGTTACGGTCAGGAATTGGGACTTTAGATGGCGATTGTTTTTTTACTCCACTTAAAATGTAGTTTTTGCTTTTTTTTCAAAAAATTTTATAAACGCACCTAACATTGATGTATTCAAATATAGAATTTAAAATTTGCATAATATCTAAAGTTTACATAAACACATCTGAGATATACTCATTTTCCCAAAACTAGGATTTTCCCAGTCTTAATTGAGCTGGGGAAAAGAGTACTGATAATGCCCATTGATTGAAGCATGGCTAAAACTGTAGTACATAAAGTGCACTGGGATCTAAGAAATGGACGTGATGACTACCCAGAAGCACGGAGGGACCTCTATGAACTTGACACACAGGAGAATCATCAGGGCCATGTGACTGCAACAGAACAGCCACATGGCGAAAGAGAACAGAGCAGAGGTACAAGAAGAGAGAGGAGAATACACTCCCAAACCACCCTTTTGTGAAGGTAGAAGGTCCACAGGGCTTATACACTGTACATGTTTTCAGATTTTTCCAGTACATCAATCAGTTGCACTGATTTATTTTTCACTCAAAAATTGCTGTTTGTTATATGGGGTAGCTTTCTGGGAGAGGGAGGGATATTGGACGTAACTGATGATGTAAAACAGAAGACATCAGTAAAAGTAGAGAAAAAGCATCTAGTCCAAAGCCCTCATCTTACCGGGACTTTGGAAACTGAGGACCCAAGATACTAAGTGACTTGCCCTGAGTCGCACAAGAAATGGTGAATCCAACTCATCTGCTACAAAGCCCAGTGCTCTTCCTACTACACAGTAGGTCTGGTCCTGACTGAACAACTCAACTCTCTTTTAGTAAATCACTTTACTCCCTGGCCCTACATTCCCTAATCAGTAAGGGTCTCTGGTGTGATTACCTGTCACAGCTGGTACCTCGGACAGCTCTGGTCAAGAGCCTACCTACGTCTCTATGGCAGTCTTCTACACATCCTACATGAACTTCTCAGCTTGCAAAAGGGGAGAAGTGACGCTGGCAAGAAACAGGACTGTAATTCTTTACAACTTATCCTGTTGGGTCAGAACTTGGACATTTTCTACGAAGGACCACCCAACTCCATAGTCTTCTTGGATTCTCAACCTTGCTTTACTGAGCTGAAAAGCCTTCCAAATCTATTTCCACTTGTATTTCATATCCATTCCATCCGCTCCACACATGTCTGAGGTCGCTGCTATGGCACGGTCTCACCTGTGTGTTCTGATTGATCTATTGGGTCCCTTCCGTTTCTCAGCATTATGACCCTTTTCCTATATAATAGCATTTCAGATGCCTGAAGACAGCTACTATATTCCTCTTTCTGGACCCAAAAACATTCCAGTTTTTGCACAGATGGTCTGAAAATGTCTAAATTGTACCCAGCTTTTCTACAAAGCACAGCCCAGTTGCTGCCTCCTTCACAAATCCTTTCCCAAACTCACCCCTGCCCCATCAACACACTCTCCCACTTGAAATTATTGTATACAAGACACTTTGTATTTATTTGTGTCATCTTCCATCCTTGCCCCTTCCCCACTCCTCCCCAATAAAGGGTGAGCTTCTTGAGAGGAGAAATGGCTTCTTCTTTTGCCCTGATGTCATCCACATCTATCTCATTGTCTTGTGGATTACAAGCTGCCCTGAATAAAGCCTTAGATGTCACCTTCACTAAATTTGCATATGGCACAAAATGAGAGGGATAGTCCATAGCAGAAGATAGGATTCAAAAGAAACCTTGACAGACTAAAATTGAATGTGATAGGTACAGAGAAAAATCCCTGCAGCCATCCAATAAATTTGCTACCAATCACAGCACACCAAAGTTCACCAAAGATAATCCAAGGATTAAAAAGAAGTGCACTAAATATAGTAAAAAATCAAGAAACTTCAAGGTCTTATCACCAAAAAACAAACAAACAAAAAAACACAGCAAAGTAACCTCAGAGGTGAAGAACCATGAAAAGAATATGGCTCTACATGGACAAGCTTTACTCCAAAAGGGGATAGGAAAGAAGAGGGCATTGGATGTCAAGGTATATGTAGATGAGGAAATCCAGAAAACAGGAGGAAATAGGACATTTGGGTCAATCTCAGTGGAGGCAGAAAAAGAAGCAATTTTAATTATTAGACCACTGGGGCAAAAAGACACAAATGAATTTGGGAGAATGAATCAGAATCAGAGAAGCTCATGATACAGGACCAATGGGAAACCAGCTACCTAGACACCTGCTGGAACTCTATGCCAAAAACAGAAAAGCCAATTTCTTAAACTGCCTTGGTGATCATTTTGTCTTTCAAAAATTCGAGCTAATAATAGCTCATTTATACACTGTCCCAAAAGTCTGTCCCCTATTCACCCAAATACTTTCCACCATGCTTTGGCCCTCTGGTTCCAAGTTTTCCTCATGTGATATATCTACTTAATATGCAATGGTGCCCTGTCCCACCTCATCCCACTACATTCTGCCTATCTGTCTAGTAGACTCAGAGCCACATTCCACTTCTGTTTCTCATCCCATCAAGTGTTAGTGATTTCTCAAATACTGAATCTATAACCTCCCAGATGGGGACAGCAGTGATCGAAATCATGACCCACCTGTCCTTGTCCATCTTGCATGCCTTTGGTTCATATCCTCCCATAAGTCTACCAGGGAGGGTCCACCCAGTGTGAGAGGGGCCTTCCTTACTCTCTCTAGGGGATAAGGACGCACACACAGGCCATCTTCCTAACGTCTCATCTCTCCTCTAGATATCTTGGGTCCCCAGCATTCAGCATAGTGCTTGATATACATACAGTAAGCACTTACTAAATACATGTTAGGCGACTGACCACCATTGTTCCCTCTTCCAGGAAACCTTCCCTTAGCCCTCCCCCCAATTCTAAGAGATCTCACCCTGCTCAAATGTTTCACAGCACTTTGACATGTCTTTCATATTTGCCCGGTCTTCCCTGTATCATAATTATTGGTATGCATTCCTATCCCTTTTCATTGCAGTCTAAGCTTATTGAGAGCAAGAACTGTGTCTTCTCTCTCTGTAACCCCAGTGTCTTGAACACAAGGGCTGTTGAATGAATTAATGAATGAATGAGTCTGTGCCCTTCCCCACAATGTCACTAGGGAATGATGATCTAGGCTGGTAGCACTTGAGGAAAGACCTTCTGGGGGACCTCTCAGCCCCACTGATGCTCTCCAGGGCACTTTTCTGCCAGTGGTAGTTGTTACTATCATAGCCCTTTGCAGTGGTGAGTGCTTACAATTCATAGTGGCATTTGTGCACCAGAAGGTAGATTCCAGTCATTTTCCACACAAAACAACTGAGGCTCAGACAGGTCACGACTCGTTCACGATCACACAACAAATGCTGGACATGTAAGAGAATGGACATGTCGACCCTGGCCCCTGACTCCACTACAAACTATTGCCTCTCACCTGTGTGACTGATGCCCAGACATATTCTTGTTTCCAAAGTCTTACCTGCCCCATTTCTTGTCTCAGTTGCTCAAATTCCTGTTTCTCCATCTCTAGTTTATGCCTCCGTTCCTCCTCAGTCCTTCTCTTTTCTTCTTCCATTTTTTGTTTCAATAACTCCTCAAAATTAATTTCTAGCTTCCCAGGTGTAAGGGATTCTTGTGAGACTGTTTTGTAGATCTCTGGAGAATCGCTATCTAGGACCTGTTCAAAATAATTATTTACCATTTTTTGTAGACCAGTCAAAAAGGGGAAGCTTAATTATGATGATGCATGCTAAAAATAAATGTTTATCAAAGGCACTGGGAATTTGGGGATTGAAAGAGCCTTGGAGTGACTGGAAGTCAGGAGGTCTGAATTCTAGTTGTATGATTCAGGATGAGTCATTGGACAGGGTGCCTCTTCTTCCTCATCTCTAAGATAGATTCACCAACGCTTGCCCTGCCTACCTCATAGATTTATTCTGAGGACAAGACAGGATCAGAGAATTTAAGATGGAAAGGGTCTAAAGTGGGTGAAGGCATTTTGAAAAGGATAAATACATATTTTGAAAGATCCCTGAGAGGCACCAGCTATTGAAGTGGGAAAGTCAACTCTGGGGCTACTTGGATCACTTCCAGCCCAACTTTTGCCATCTCCAAATAAGTCACTTCTCTGGATGCACCTCCCTATCTGCCCCACTACACCACAACAAAGAGACCATTAGAGAAAATGAGGGCCCATTTTGTTTCTGAATTCACATTCCTGGAGCTTTCAGGATAACTGTAGAGAGAAGAGATGTTGAGGACTTCGCTGCCCAAATGAGGGAGGAAGGGGAAAGGAAATTTGAGTTGTTAGGTTAGAAATAAGGGGGTTTCTTAAATCAAGTATTTTCAAAATTGGATTCTTCAAAAGAATGTGAATCTTCTGGGGGTCTTCAAAAGAGAACTGTCAGAGACAGGAAAGTTGGACTGTGGACATCTCCCACAATGCCTTTCAGTTCTACAATTTTGTTCCATTAATGTATAGGTGGTCAGGACAACATAAACTCCAAGATACATCAACTGGACTCTCATAAGGTTCTGAAGTAAGAGAAGTGTTTGGTTTTTATTTTATAAAAGGGATTGGTGATGCCAGCCCCTTGAAACTTTTTCCTATGATTCATAACTGTTCACTAATTTTATAGACCATTGTGTTCCGACCCACAGGTAAGTTAGTTTCTAAAACCAGCTCGGTTTCAAACACTCTTGAACATATTTTCACATGGAAATGTTAGCATGGTTAAGTTTGCAGACTACCTTATACACTCTCTCATACACACACTCTCATATACAAACACTCTCACACACACACACACACTCACATAAACACACACATACACAAACAGACATACACACACACTCACATACAAACACAAATGCACACATACTCACATACAAACTCACACTCACATAAACACACACATACACAAACACACATGCATAAACACACTCTCTCTCTCACACACACACACACACACACACACATACATACATACACACCTGCCTCATACACCCCAAAGCTTCATCCTAAACTGAGAAGCTGAGAAGTGAAGTGTTCGCACTCTACCTGAGCTAAGAGGGTCCTCAGACTCTTGGCAAGATCTCTAAGGGACTGGTTTCTGCCTCTGGAATGTTCCTTTCAGGCCCTCTCTCTGTCTCTTGCTCCCTCAGGGTGTGCCTGGGGACAGCCAGCACTCACCATGCTCTTTCTAGCCTCTGCAAAAGCTCTCTTTTCTTCTTCTATTCGCTTCCTGGCTTCTTCCTCAGCTTTCCTCTTCTCCTCTTCTCTTCTTTGCCTTTCTATGTCTTCGAAGCTGAGCTTGAGTTTTCCAGGGCGATGAGATTCTCGAAGAGAGTTTTCCATTTCATGGCTGCTCTCCTCTTCATTAACCTGCCCAGGGCAAAGATCTTCATTTAAAAATTGGGTCAAAGGTAAAGGAACTCAGACCTCAGACATCCTTTAGCAGAATATCCTGGGGGTTATTGGAAAGGACAGAGGTGACCTTTGATTTCAGGAAGGTGGAAAACTCCCAGTGAGGAAGCTCTCTCCATTGATGACAACTGACTACTGCTCTGCAACTGCCTTTTAGAGAATCACCTGGGGAAGTTTAAAGCCTTACCTGCAAGTGTACAACCAGAAAGTGTCATGGGACATCAACCTAGGCTGACTCCATGGTCAGTCTCTACTACCTCTCAGACCTTACAAAATCATTACATTAGAAAATTTATTCATGTTATAAGCTCTCCCTCATGCTCACTCCAGGACAGTTCCCAGAAACTAGAACCTCTCTACCGCGACAAGGCCTAGAAGCAGGCCTTTGATGTGGCCCCAA
This sequence comes from Potorous gilbertii, assembly GCA_028658325.1. Taxonomy (NCBI): domain Eukaryota; kingdom Metazoa; phylum Chordata; class Mammalia; order Diprotodontia; family Potoroidae; genus Potorous; species Potorous gilbertii. The sequence continues at coordinate 696,358,297 of CM053770.1, read as the reverse complement.
GGATCTCTTACTGGGACTGTGCTCAGAGGACCGCTGAGAGGTTCATCTAGAGAAGATGTAAATGTTTGCAGGCAGAACCTCAGAAAGACTGTCTTCTCAGGAGAAAAGGGCATCACCAGGGGCAAAGTCGAGGGATCCAGAAGGTTGGAGTATTTCCTTTAGAAGCTGAGTCATAAGTAGTGGGTTTAGGGCTTTGCCTCAGTTTTCTACCTGTATTTTAAATTGATTATCGACAAGGGCAGAGTTGATTTTTCCTCTTTTGTACCATCCCCCCCATTTCAATAGTGCCTTCTGCAGAAAATAAGGGACACCAATACTGTTCTAAGAGGGCTAGAAATGCCATGGGACAGAGGCAATTTAATAACCATTGGGGAGAGAGGGAACCAGCCTCCTGGCTGAGATAGAGAAAAAGGAGCAAGAAAACTTTTTGAGAAACGAAGCTAGTTAGCTGTCAAGATTCTGAGGAGATCCGTGAGAGCCCTGAGTGTAACTTTTATTTTATGAAGAGACTCCCCCACTTCATCTCCCCTCACTCCCCAAAGTTACCTCAAATCTCTTAGCTTCCAGATCCAGTGGCCTCTTCTCAATCCTCCTCCTTCTGGATCACTCTGCAGCCTTTCTCTAAATGACCCTCATGGCCCTACCCTTGCCTGGCTCTCCTCCTCCCTATCTGACCACTCCTTAGTCTCCTTTGCTGGCTCTTCATGCAGGTCACATCCACTAACTGTGGGTGTTCTGTAAAGCTCTATCCTGGACCCTATCCTTTGTGTTGTCTGACTGAGTGATCTCATCAGCTCCCATGAATTCCATGATCATGTCTATGCTGATGATTCTCAGATCTACCCATCTAGCACTATCCCCTCAGCTGATCTCCAACTGCCTTTCAGACATCTTGAACTAGAGGACCAGTAGACATCTTACATTCAACACATCTGAGTGAGCCTCTTATCTTCTCCCACAAACCCTTCCTTCTTCCTAACTTTCCCATTACTGTAGTGGGCAGCCCCATCCCCCTACTCCCTAGGCTCACAACCTAGGGGCCAACTCCCAATCCTCATTGTTTCCTACTTTCTTATCCAATATTTTGCCAAAGAACATCATTTTCTCCTTGATTACTTTTCCAGTCTTCTTACACCTTACCCCCAGGTACACTCTGTGATCCAGGGGACACTGGCCAAATTGGACACTCCATCCATCTACTGAGTCCAGGCATGTTCCCTCTGGCTGTCCCCCATTCTAAGACTTCTCTCTCTCCTCTGGTCTATCACCTGGTTTTCCTCAAGTCCCAGACAGAATCCCACCTTCTGTAGGAAGCTTTTCCTGATCTTAATGCCAGTGCCTTCCCTCTGGTGCATCCTGTCTATCTGTCCTGCATGTTGCTCATTTGTACCTAGCTGTTTCCATGTTCTCTCCACCAATAGACTGTGACCTTCTAGAGAAAGTAGAGACAGTTCCTGGCACACAGTAGGCTTACTGACAAAACTGAGAGATCTAAATGATGCCAGTAGACATCAGGGTCCTTGGTCTGGGGAAGAGTCTTCAGGGCAATTGCAAGTTAGTGGCAATTCTACTGTGACCCTTCCTATAACTGACACATGACTGAAATATGTGAAGAGGTTTTGCATTATAGTAAAATTATGTAGTCAGGAACACAAGTTTGTCTACATTCATGAAACTGAGATTTGATACTGAGAGAGGAGCAAAGACTTATGGGAAAAGGCATTTCTTCTGTTCTTATAAACCATGGTGGAGACTCCAAGCACACTGATGAATTAATGAGGGCAATGTTTCATTTTTGGTTACTTGAGAATAAATAGCAGATTGTCCCCCTGGATTGCCTTAGAACCTGGGACACCAATAAATAAGGGAACTATTCAGTAGCAGGTAGAGAAAAGCTGCTACCTTGGTGTTGTTTTTTAGATGGAAAAAAAAAGAAAGGAAAAGTTACTACCCTGCCGGTGCTCCACTGTGGAGGGGAGGGGTTCTGGGGTGACTATCAACCATATTATAATACCATGACATATTCTTAAAGGGACTTAAAGATACCAAGGCCCAATTCTATACTGGACATAAAAATACTTTACATTTCTTGGGCAACAAGGAATTCAGAGGGTGAACAATATTTTCATTTAGGTCAATTTCTAATACTGATAATGAGATTTTAAAATATTTTAGTTGCTATACTCTGAATACTGTAACATGAAATTTAAAACAACTGTCATTAGGAGTTCCCACTCAAAAATTTCAGTGGGAGACAATTCTTTCCATTTGTAAGAAGGGCTATCATTATTGCAGCCCCTCAAGATTCCCCAGAGAGCCTTCTTTACCATTTGCTGCCTGGCTTCTTCGAAAGCCCGTCTCTCCTCCTCCAGTCGCTGCCGAGCCTGCTCGGCAGCTTGCCTCTTCCTCTTTTCTTGCCTCTCTTTCTCCATTTCTTCAAAAGTAAGTTTCAGCTTCCCAGGAGAAAGAGACTCCTTTGTCCCTTGACTCTCTGCTTCCTCATCCTAAGAAAAAGTTGGGAAAGAGCTACTATTAGTCACCTAAGAGACCCTCCCAGGTGGTTTTTTGAGCCTCTTGGGTTGCCCTGGAATAGGGCACACTCACCATAACAAGCGAAAGGCATTTCGCTTCCTTGAGGGATCGTCTTTGTTCCTCATATCGGATTCTCTTCTCCTCTTCATGTCTGTTCCTTTCCTGTTCCTCACGTTCTCTTTCCAGGTCCTCAAAACTCTTTTGCATTTTTCCAGGTGTTTTGTGGGATTTTACAGGCACTACCGTCACAAGCAGAGAATCGTCTCCTTCCTAATGCATAAAACTGGTTGTGAGAATGCTTCTTCCTACCCAAAATCTGAGTTACATGGAGACTTACCACTATCTCAGATCGGTTACCTCCTGGTTCAATCAAACAATAACACAAAGAAAAAGAGGCTTTAGGTTTTGGTGCTTTTTGTTTTTCCCCAGTTATCAACAGCAACTACATCAACACTCCTAAGCCGAGTGTGTGTTAGTTTTTATCCTGTTGAAATCCATTCCTGGGTGTTCATCAGACTTGCAAATGAACAGAGATGTTGCTGATGGGGCAACCAACCATCCATCTAGAGCTTCAAGAAAAGACAGCTGCGCATGCATGCACTGATGGCCAGAAGAGATTGTCCTTGCTGTGAATAGGCTGGAAATCAATTTGATGGTGACTTGAAGAGCTAAGCAAGCATTTGCCTATTGTGTTAAGATTAGATCTTCCAGGCCCACTTTCTAAAGTCATTCATAAAGTTATCTTTACTATGAAGAGACACAGACTATTTCCAGATGATTTTCTATGAACAAATATCCTATGTTCTGTGCCTTTTTTGCCACTTAAAAAGAGATTATGAAACAGTTTTCCTTTCAAGTCATCTAAGTGAGTTCCTTCCATACCATCTGGTTTTGCCCCTGAATTGTTTTTAATCTAATACAGGGGGATGGGCAGCCCAAATACATGCTCTTAAAGTAAAGTTTCTCAGCTCTGTGCCTCTACAGTCTGGGGAACACCATCAAATTGTTTGTTAGAATGTGGTGAGTTTCTGTATTGGATGCAAAGGAAGGGGTCTCTGATACTGGGGAGTTGATGAACTTCCACTGTGTGAGATGCAAACATACAGAGTCATTTAACAGTGCAGGAGAACTGGAGGGCCAATTCACTTTTCTCTAGGGCATGCTACATAAAGGGGGTGAGGGATAAAAAGAAAGTCGATATATTTCAACTAATGAATGAAATCATCTAAAACACAGAAGGTCACAGCTCATTTGCAAGATACTTCTTTTGGGAGGCACACTTCAGACCAAGGATCTGAGGCAATGCATTTATAATGGAGGCCAACTTGTGTTTTAGATGTTGTCACAAAAGAAAAAAAAACTTTTCCATCAACATAATTTTTGGCTATAGATGCAAAAATGCAAAACTATGGTCTTACTTGGTGAAGTATTTCATCAACAAAAGTGCCCTTCTTACCTATCTTTCTTTCATTAAAAAGAGAAAATTCATGAATCAGGTAGTTTTAGGTGAATGTTTCATTGAAAAGAGATGTGTCTTTACCTCTGATGCTGATTCAGTTCCCGTATTGTTTATGTCCTCAATCTATTGAATGAGAATTTCATATCATTACATTCTGTTGGTGCTTTGCCTCTGGCTTTCAAACATACAATTGAAAAATAACCAAATAAAAGAAAATACTTGCAGTAAATTTTCAAATGTGAGATTTTGAAAGTGTCATTTTTTGATATTGATCCAATAGGCTGATGAGCAGCTGTCCACACTGTAACTAGCAAGTCAAATTGATACTTTGCAATTGGACAGTAACATCATTAAGATTTAGCCATGAAATTAAAAAAAACCTTTTTGTCAATGTAATTTTTCCTATTATTAAATTAACAGGAACCAACACTTTAAGATATTATCAAAGCCTACCTCTATAGAGCTCTGGAAATGGAACAGTGGGTCTAATTCTGCTAACCGCCCAGTGGACTTAGAAGCAGCAATGAAACTTTGTTAGTTTAAACTGAAATGGATATATATATATTCACCCTTCCATATCAACTCCCCTTGACCCCCCATGAGAAAAAAATAAACCAGTCTTTGAAGAGTTTTAATGATGGAAATGCACGACCAGTTCATCAACAGGAACTCCCCTCAGGGGGTACACAGTCATAGAATTCCTTTAAAAGTGGAAAAACATTGATTCAGAGTCCCTGCCACAATGACCTGATCCAAATGAGGGAACAGTTCAGCATGGGGAGGAGCTAGATTTGGGCATGATCCACAAAAGATACGATTACTGACAGGTTCAACCCCAGTATTCAATTAGAAATGAAGAAAACGACTGAAGCGGTACATCACCCTGCTATCCTAGGAGGACAATGAGGAGACAGGGAGGCTGGGAAAGGCAGAGGGGTTGAGGGAAGAGGGGATTGGTATGTAGTTTCATAAAGTAATTTGCTCCCTGGACAGCAAATGGGGTAGTTATCCAGTCACTCAGTTCTTACCAGGAATTCAACTGTCATTTATTAAGCTCTTAGGGACTTTCTCTCAGAATCCGAAGGTACCTCCAAGGTCATGTGGTCCAGCCTGTCCCCTATTGACGAGCCCCCTCTACAGGCTCCTTGACCAGCGGCCACCCAGCCTGTGCTTTCACATCGCCAGTGAAGGGACCTTCACTCATATCCCTAATTAAATTTTAGGAAGCATTTCCTCCTATCATCCAAATTCTATCGCCCCTTGGGACTTCTACTCCTCAGGTCCTCTGTGACCAAGAAGAACAAAAAGTCCACTCCTCTCTTCTGAGTGCCCTCCTAAGTCTTTGAAGTCCTGGCAGCTCATGCCCAGTTCACGCCGGACCTTCCATTCACAAGTGATGCCGCCCCTCAGCAAGCTTGGCCACAATGATTGTTCGGAGCTTTTCCATAACATGGAGCCTGAATTTGCTCCTTGGCAGCTCCTGCCAGTTGTTCCCAAATCTCCTCCTACAACCCAATTAAGTGGGTGTTTTAACACCTTCCTAAACAATCAGTGAGGTTTTACCAACAAGGTGGTTTCATGTGTAACTGTTCAGTTACTACAACATGAGAATATGTAAAAAAGGTGTCTTGGGCAGGGCAGGAGCCTCCCTTCCAAATCGCCAGCTCTTCACATCCTTGGGGTTTCCTGTCCTTGGTTCTCTCCTTTCTGCACACTACATAACCTACCTCCTCAGGCTAATCTTCAGATCAGCCCTTAAATATTCAATTACTTCTGTTGGTCTTGGGCTAGACCACACCATGCACTTCTTTGCATTATCTTCTCCTATGAGAATATAGCTGACTGGGTTACTTGTGTTTGCATCCCCAGAGCTTAGCAGACCACCTGACATGCATTAGTGTTTTCTAAATGTTGTTTCATTCATGTAAAAAATGTCTTCCACAAATGACCTCTATATCTTACAAATGATACTAAATTAGATGAAATGGGATAGAAAAATCATTTCCAAATTAAATCTTAAAACCTGCCTTTTTATATTTACTTAATTTGCATAATATCATTATTTTTGCTTTACCTTCCACATGTCCTTAGACTGCGTGCAATGGAAAAGGTTCTTTCTACACTGGAATATGAAGATTCTGAATTCAAATCCTGCTTGTGCCTCTCAATTCCTGCATGACCTCATCTCTGTTTCTTCATCTACAGAACAAGCTCGTAGGCACCCTAGCAGGCAGTGAGTCAGGAAGGACAGGTATGCTATCAGTCAGGTGACCCCTGTTCTGTGCCTCAGTTTCCCTAACTGTAAGATGGGGAGGGGGGAGGCTGCGGCACATCCTAGCTCAGGAGCTCTTGGTCTCTATCATCTCACATCCTAATTTGTTTTGTTCTGTTGATGAGCCCGGTGTCCCACTCAATCCTGCACTGTCCATCCTCTCCCTTTTGGGCCACAGGGCATTGGTGCATTTTTTTTTTCACAGCCAGGAGGCCTCAGAACACAGAAGAGGCTGTTTTTGCCTGGTGTGCCCAGGTTCACCCCTACCTAAGTCATCCCAAGAGCTTCTTGAAGCCGGTCAGCTCTGCCAAGCCCATCCATGAGCCCTATTGATACCCAGGGGCCCTGACTCATCATGAAGTCAGGAGATCCACTGTCCAGCCTTCGTCTGGACATCAGCTATGGGCCTCAAGCACGGACTCTCTGAGCCAGAAGAGACTTCATGATCATCAAGTCCAACCTATACAAAAAAGCCCTCTACAACAAGCAAGTGGTCCTCCAGCCTCTGCCTGCAGACTTCTAAGGAGAACCCCAAGGCTGCCAGGTCCAGGCCTTCTACCATGAGGAAGCCCTTGACATACAGGAAAACACCCATCGCAACTCTTCTAAATCCCCTGACCTCTCACCCCTGTTTACTCATCTGCAAAACAAGGAGGACTCTGCCACTGCATGCCTCCCAGAGGTCTGCAGAGCTTCAGACACTCTTCCAGCAGAAGCACAGCCTGATCGCTGGCTGAGGACAATGTTGACCAGGCACTCACCCACCAAGGAGCCAAAAAGCTGGCCAGATGAAGGAAGTGGCCCCGTCTCTGCCTGGTGTCCTCACTTGAAAGGATAGTGGTGGTTTCTAAGGCAAGGGCAGGTAAATTTGATTTGTCCTGGATTTTTTCTGCCATTGTTACTTCCCTAACAAGGGGGTCATCAAGGCAGAAGAGAATAAAAATAAAAGCAACGTCTTTTTTGTATTGAAATTTTGTGTGAACTGATAAGTAGCTCTCATCTCAATGAAACACAGCATTTAGGGATGCTCACTTCAAACCTGCAGCATCCTTTGGAAAAGGAGAGCTCTGGAAGCCAGTTGACCAGATCCTTGACTGTTCTGCCACTGCCACCAGGCTCCCATATTCAGGGCAAAAGGCTCTGTCTGTCCAGAGGTGAGACAGGACATGGGGGCAGGCTCTCACAGCTTGTCCAGGAAGGACCAACACAAGCATCTGATAGGCTCTACGCCCAATACTGGGCTCTACAGAAAAGATCCTGGATGACGAGCTTAGCCCGAGCCTTCTGCCTTCCTATGCCCAATAAAACTTAGCCATGCAAGTTAAGAATAGCCTAATGAGAATTCTTTTCTAGGCAATATCTCGTCAGGGAGAGGAGGAGTTGGGTTATAACATGAATTGAAACATTAATATTTCTGTATACCAGAAGAAACAGAAAAAGAGAAACCATATAAGAAACCATAAATCCCTAGTACACATGGCTGGCTGTTTTTGAAAGACCAGAGCAAATTCAACACATGAATTTCAAAACTATTCTGTTTGTTTATGGTTCTCTCTCAACTTTCTTCTCTGAGTTTTTGAAAGCTTCAACAACCCTCTTTTCTTGTGGCAGGAAGGGGACCCTGTTTTCATCTTAAAAAAAAAAAGTCTTCCCCTGTAACTAATGACCAGTCAAGCAAAACAAATCCACACTCTGGTGTCTCACTCTACCCATAACACCTTGGCTCTCTCTTAGGAGGTGAGGCACAAGTTGCATTTTCTGTCCTCTGGAATCACAGTTGGACATTCATTTGATCACTTAAATATGGTCTGGCCATGGGCTGGAGCTTCTGATTTCAACCACCAGTGATTCCCCAGCCATCATCACTGTGTTAAGCTCTACTTCAAATCCTTGAAGACACTCACGAAACATGGAGGGAACATGGGAGCATGCCTCCCAGGAAGAGGAGTGGCTCACAGACCTCACAGCCTAGCTGGCAGCTGCCTTTGAGCACCATGCCCATGCTGAGCTCTGAGAAAGCAGACGGGGCCCACACCAACTTCCTTCACCCCTCTTCCAGGGGTAAGGATGACCCCAAAGCCTTCAGCCTCCCTTTGGGGTGTGGCTGCTGCTCAGGGTGATGATGCCATTGCAAAGAGCAGTGTCTTATGACTCCAACAAGCATGGCATTGACATTTAGTTCCAGACTCAAGTTAGCTTTTCGTCACCCCAGCCCACCCCACCCACCCCTCACCCTACACCAACCACCCCCCTCCTTCCTCCACCCCCACCCCCATCTCTAAGCCCCAGGATCTGGAGCCCACGGACCTGCTCAGCTCGCTTTGCTAATTCCCGTTGGATTTTCCTCTTTTCTAGTAAATCCTGTTCAATTCTGCGCTTTCTTTCCTCCTCAGTTCTTTTCCTTTGCTCCGCTTGTCTTTGTTTTTCCATTTCTGCAAATTTGCCCTTAACTGTTCCTGTGAATAGAGGAGAATTTTTTTAATCTCTTTGCCTCCTTATTTTACAATCCCATGCTCAACTGATTCTTTCAGTTCCTTACCTGTCAACTTTGGGACATAAGCCTTTTCCACCTTCGATGTCTCCTCCTCATCAGAAGCAAGCATCTCTTTCATCTAGATAGGTAAATACATTTCATTGGAAGGAGCTTCTCCGAACAAAGACACAACATTGGACAAAATTCTTTTACTACACAGACGATGCCAAAATAAGCTTATAAATTAAGCCCTTTGCATCATCTGCATTTCAGTCAACAAGAAATAATGCTTTCAAACATGAACAATCTTTTGTATCGAATTAAATGTTAAAAAACTAAAAAGCAGCAAATCACAACCTCCTGCTTTCTCCTGTTCCACTCTCTCTCTCTAAGAAACTGTTCTTTTCTTCTTTGCTTCTCGTCTCTAGATCTCCTCTCAGTTCTTTCTTCCCTTGCTTTCTGCATGGCTTCAAATTTATCCTTGACATCGCCCTTGCCGAGTTTGGGCACATAGGTTTTGGGGACGGGTTTAGATGAGGAAAGCAGAATCTTTGTTAGATGAAGAGAAAGAAAAGAACGTTTTTTTAAAGGATGGAAAGAAATTAAGAACACAGATTAGATTGAATGTAAAGAAAAACATTAAAACAGAAAATCTATATGCATCTGAGAGCTTAGTTTTCTCTAGCAATAACTGATTTTGTGCCTTCTAAAGATCAGATGGAAAAAGAAAATGGAAACAGAAATAACTGAAGCAAAATTCTCAAGGGAGTAAAATCAGATATGACTCTTTGTGTGAGTTCCTTGATAGGTAGAATCAATTCAGGCAAAGCCCATTGCAAACCAGAAAGGAGAGCTCTTGTTTGCTTTAGCTATGGACCATTTACATTTCATCTCCTGGTGCAGCATTAAAGTTATGGCACATGAAGTATTCAACACTTACTAGTCTTAGCACTTCAGTAGAATTATTGATTTAACTTGTAGCCCTCAATGGCCCACTAGAAAACCAGAACACTTCATGGACTCCCTGAAATCGCTCCAGGGTCAGACAAGGGATGGATGGATCCCAGGTTAAATTTGTTGTTTTTTAAATTCTCCTAATTTAAGTTCATTTCATATGCCAGTAGCTGCATTCCCTCCCCACTCCAGCTCCCCAGGGGCCACGGTCAGCAGCCAGTAGCCTGGGGAAAGTACTGCTGTGGCTGCCGAGAAGAGCTACCATGTGGGAACAAAGTGTCCAAGCATGAAGCAAAACCTTAATCTTTTCATACAGAAAAGTCAGGTCAACCTGTATCCCAGCTGGAGGTCAACCTCTGAATTTACCTGACTTGTGTCAGCCTTAGTTCTGTTCTACATTCAGTCAGAAACACACCCAGTAAACAGAAATCAACCATCTCTAAAGTCAATCAAGCCATTGTTTGCTCTGAGAACATCAAAGTCAATCATGCCCATCGGTGTGCCAACGAGGGTCAATTTTAAACCTTTTTAAACCTGAGACTTACCTCAGCCTTTTGGGAAATGTCATTCATATTTGCTGGAGTTGGTTCTGGCAACAATTACGGAGAGTGGATAGGATCTGGTACCTGAAAGAATTTTCCTTCTTAGTATTTTCATGAAGATGTGAAACAAATGTAAAAAATAACTGCCCCTTTGATAGAAGGCAAAATTAACTTAATGTTCCCCCTCCTTGCTAGCCTATTTTCACCCTACACAAGCAGGGATTCTACTGAATCACAAATATAGAGCCTGAAGGAACTTCAGTCAACATATAGTTCAACATATAGGCCATTATGACTTCCTTGGCCTTTCTTGTCCTAGTTCAGGACCTCCAGGGATGGGGAATTCACTGCTCCATTTTTAAACAGCTATAATGGTTGAAAAGTTCTTCCTAGTATCCAGTGGAAGTCTATTCCTTTTCCCTCTAGGAGAAAGCAGTGAAAGTTTAACTTTTCTCCCATACAACAGCCCTTGAAATACTGAACCATGTAACCACAGAATCTCAGAGTTGAAAGGACCCAAACATCTCTCAGCCATCCCAAGATGAACTTGAACAAGAACTAAGCACTCAGTCAGCTGGCCAGCCAGCCAGGCCCCTTTTACCCCTAATCCTCAGCTCTCTCTTCTCCAGGTTAGCATCCCCAGTTCCTCAAAGCAGTGCTTGAATGATGGGGTATGAGCCTTCTCAACCATCTTCGTTGCCCTCCTCTGGACCACATCCAGATAACCAATCATTACCCTCCCCAAAATATGGCTCCCCAAACTGCATGCCCCATCCCAAACCAGTTGTCTTTGCCACCAATAGTTCATTTGCTTTTCTACAATCCTTCCACCATTGACTTTTTCCACCTTTTCCAATTCCTTTGGGCCCCCTTGTTTTCTAGTGACCATTTCACCCCCATCCTGCTGAATAGGTATGCAATCATCACACCATGGGCTGACCCCACCCAGAACATGGGTCAGAGGACCTTAATTTTGGCTCCCACACTTGACCTCACCAGCTATGGGGTGCGGATGAAATGTTCGCCACACGAGCTCCCCTTAGGATGTTTTAAAGGAAGGTGCTTTGTAGCCCAAGGATTTGTTCTTAGAGAATCTGCCCTTTGAAAGTTGGTTCATGGTAACTCAGATTCCATTGGCACTCATCCTTTCAGTGTCCTGGAAAGGACATGTAAATGGCTCCGTTGAACATCTTCCCTTCTTGCTTGCTACCATGGAGGTTAGAGCTGTAAGCCTGCTTCTTTGATTTAAGGATACTGTTCAAATTACTCTGGGGACTAAACCTACTTTATATGAAACCTACACTGCTTTAAAATATGCACTCCCACGACTGGGAGTGGTCTGTACCAGAGTGAGTGATGTGACGCCCCATATGGGCATCATATGGACTGACGATTTTAGCTGAATTAATCGGCTGGGAGCGGGGGGCTTTTATGGGACTTTAAAAAATTTGATATAACCAGCAGAGAGATGTTTGACAGTGAAGAATGAACCTGTCAGAGAGAGTCCTAGAGAATAAAGCACCTGCCTAAAGTGTTCCAGTCACTTAAAATGTAAAATTTCTCAAAAGAAGAGCCTGATTTATTTGCCGTGAAGAGAAAATAAAATGGCGCCCCTAATTGGTGGAAATTAAGCTTTTTAAAGTGAACCTTTTCATACTGGAGTTGACAAGCATTTATGTACCTACTGTGTGTCAGACACTGTACCAAGCACTGAGGATATAAAGACCAAAATGTGGGCCCTGCCTTCAAAGAACTTATATTCTTACAGGAGAAAAAACCTGATACATACAGCACATTCTCAGAGGGAGGAAGGGAGGGCAGGAAAGAATTAAAAGCAAAAAAAAAAAGGAGGGAAAGAAATGAGAGAGGAAGGAAAGGGAAGGAAGGAGGGAAGGAAGGAAGGGAGGGAGGAAGGAAACTAGGGAAACCTGGAGGAGGAGGAAGGGAGGAGGGAAACCACTCCACAAGATCACAGAGTTCAGAGCTTGAGGGGACTTTCATGAGTAAATAATCCAACCTACTAATTTTACGGAAGAGGAAATTGAGTGCCAGAGAAGGGAAATTACTTTCCCTGCTACACAGGGAGTGATAGAACTGGATTCCAGTCCCAGTGAGCCGTCTACTGCTAAAATGTCAACAAAAACTTTGGCACTTCTATCTTCACAAAAGAAACCTTGGCTGACAATTTTCTCTGCCACTTTGAGAGTAAGGAGTGAGGACAAACTGAACAATAGCCATTTTCAGAGTACTTTCTTAGCTTTCTCCCATTTTCTAATCACTATTTTTAATGTAAGGCTGGAAGGTAGAGCATGTGCTGATGGAGGCTAAGAGGCAAGATCTAGGGATTACCCAGTACCCCGCCTCAATGACGTCTTTACTTAAGTGCCCAGTCAATCACAACAACTTTCTCTCTATTGAAGTTTCTTGAGCCCTCTGGGAGTAGTCTTTGCTTTCTTTGTGTGCCCAGTGCTTAGCTCAGAATCTGGCACTTAATACATTTGTGTAGACTTGACTTATTGACTTGGAAAAGGCCCTACTTTCAGAGTCAGGGGCCTGAGTTTGAACGCTGTCCCTACTACCTGCATCAGACACTTAACTCATCTGCCTCTCGGAGATGCAAAATGTTTGCTTTGTTTTGAGATCGGGTCTTCCTTCCTCTCCTGCCCAGGCCAGAAGGGCCATGGCCACTAGGGCTTGGCATGGAAGCTGTGACTGGCTCTTCTTCCTGACCTCGGTAGACTTGGGGCTGCCATACTGGAGCAGGATTGGACCTTTCTAGTCCAATTTCATTCTAGTGCACCTCATAACTCCTAGCAGCCTCAGCCTCCCTAGCAGCAAAGATCTGAGGTGTGGGCCACCATGCTTACATGTTCTTCACCCATAAAATTACAGGGCTAAGCTAGAGGATCTCCATGTTCCTGCAATTTCGTGGAAAAGACTCAGTGGTCAAGAGAGATGGCACAAGTAGATTTTGTCCCAGTGGCTCCCAAGAAAGACCAAGGTTCAGAGAGGGGTGGACACACTCACAACCAAGGGAAGTGGGTAAGTCATCCCAATGCCGGCAGCTGACCTAAGCCTTGCAGAAAACAAAGGATGCTAAGTGTAAATGAGAGGCAGGACATGCCAGGCTGAGAGTACCAAAAGAGGAGGAAGGGGAAATCAGCCTTGAAAAGTCACTGGGAAAAGAATCAGAAGGAGAGAGAAGGCCACTCACAGAGCAAATCTTCAAAATACCATATCCCCAAGCATCTTTCTAGAGAACAGAATATTTCAACTGCTTCAATCACTCAACATACATTTATGAAGAGGCTATTGTGTGCTGGACTCTGTGCTAGGCCATGGGGAACAAATACTGAGCAAGCCAGACCTTGCCTGACCCTTCTATTCTCCTGTAGAGGGTCAGGTTTAGCTCATACCTTTCCCCTTCATGAAGAGATTGGAAGTGAAACTCCTGACCTGACCACACAGAGGCCCAAACGATGAGAACGAATGCATGTGGGTGTCTTTTTTTACTTATGAGGAGCCCATCCTGTGAAGGGCTGGATCTTGTTGGGGAATTGGGGGAACCCAATACAGGACAGCCTTTGACGCCTTCCCTTTGCAAGCAAGAAGATGGAATCCTGGGAACTGTGGAATAGAGAATCTATGTCTGGAGGAGGGCCAAGCATGGGGCTGGGGAGCCAGAAACAAAGCTGGGGGAGAAGACCCCAGATATGAAGTACCAGGGGTAGGGTGGAGGCCAACAGGGCAAAGGGTCACTAGAGCTCAGGACCAGGAATTCTTGGGGCCAGTCCCAAGGGAAAGGAGGGTCCCTATGTGAATGGGACCCTGACCTGGAAGCTAGGATTAAGTACCTACTGTGTGCTCCCTACCTCAGAGGGCTCCCAGCTTGGTCATCTCTAGGACTTGAGGCAAATAAACTCCACTAGTGAGGACTCAGGTAGTCACCAGCATCCCTGAGCCTGGGCTCCAATACTGGGAGGATTCTCAGGCTTTGGAAGCTGCAACTGCTTCTGCCCTCTGGGCCTGGGAAGCCCTGGTCATGTGGCTCAGGAGCCCAAGCTCCTCCCCTCCACAGGTGGAGTCCATTGCCAGCTCTGGGCTGCAGTTTGCAATTTGCTCAATTCACACAAGAGGGTTTGAATTAAAGAACTGGGCCTGGAATCTCCTCCATTAGTGCACTCTCCTTGTGGACAAAGACCCATATGTTTGGGTTTGGGGGTTTGTTTGTTTTGGGGATTCGGGGCACTGACCTGGTGGATGGGAAGGCTTTCTTTGTCATTTCAGCTGTAAGTACTGAGGCCTGGTATTTAGCACTTAACAAGCACTCAATTACTGTTTGTCAACTAGCTGCCAGCCTGCCTTCCAGGGCTCTCTTCCCTGACCAGCCACCAGTCCATCTATGGCAGTTTAGGAAAAACCCCCAAGAAAAGACCAAAGTTGTGAGGCAGCTTTCATCTCCATGTCAGTAAATCTCAATCAGAGATGCTCCCAGGTGCCTGACAGGGAGGAGAAGGGGAAGAGACTTCTCCCTCCCTGGAAGTGGTCCAGCCAAGGTTAGATGGGGACTCCACAGGGGACTTCTTGAGGACTTTGTAGACAGTATTGTTGGTCAGAGCTGACTGGATGTCTCAGAGAACCATCCAGCTCTGAGATCCCTAGACTCTTTGTCTCTTTCTGCCATGGCCAGAGATGGTGAGTGGATGGGGGGCTGTTAGCTGTGCTCAGAGAACATGGAAGAGAAAGAAAGGGGCTCTCTGGTCTGCAGTAGGCCTGAGAAGGCTCTGCGGAGTTTCCAGGATCTCTTTAAGACTGTGTAGAAAGCTCCAGAGCAGAATGGCAGAAATACTAGATCCAAAATGGCAGCAGGGTACTTAATTCCCCTTTAGGGAAGCTGGAAAGATGGTCCCTCCTCCAGGGCTACCTCCCCTAAGGCCTACTCAAATGCAGATGCTGCTTCCCTGGGAGGTCCCATTCCTCCTTTGGGAATCCTCCACAAGGTCATCCTCTGGTGGGCTTGGGAGAACGGGACCCTCTTTCCTGATCCCCATTTTCTAGTCCAGCACAGGGACCTGACCCCCAAAGTCCTCAGGAATCTTCCCTTCCTTTGACTTAAGTCCCTTCACTGAGAGACATAAACAAAGGCCAGTTCCAACTTCCTTATCACATCATCTGAATTCCTCCAGTGGTTCCTCCCAAACTGATTCCAGGCTTTTCTGAATGACCATGTTGGGTTGGTTGATTCAGCAGCTGAGCTGGGCCTTCTCCCTACCTAGTTTACCCCTGAATTGGTAGGCTCAGTCAGAGGATCAGAGAAAGGCATCAGGGTGAGAGGTCTGAATGGGGGTGGACGTGTGTGGGACACGTCTCCAGCCCTTAGGTTCACCAGTGTGTAGCCTTTAGCAAGAAGCAGGATCATAATTTAGAGTGGAAACAACTTGGAGATCACCAGATCCAACCTTGTCAGCTGAAAGGTGAGAAGCTCAGTCACCAAGAAGGTCAAGGACTGCCCGACCAGGGGCACCCAGCTAACAGATGTCCCAGGCAGGATTTGAACTTGGGGCTTCCTGACTTCCACCTGCCATGGTAACTCCTCAAGAGAGATAAAGCATGTGTTCCATGCTCATTGGGCCAGGTACTGATCAAAACACTACTGATGAAAACACAAGCTTACCTCTAAAAGGAGAAGACAAGAAAGAAAGAGGAGCTGAGAGAGTGAGACTTTCCAAGGCAGAAGACAGAGTCCAGCTAAAAGTCTAGTGGACATGATTGGGACCCATCATGAAATGGGACTCTGGCCCCAAGAGACCCTAGGACTTGTTGGTGCCAGTAGAGCATAGTTAGTAGTGTTGGGTCACTAGGAAGTAGTTTCCAGGGTATCTATTAATTCATGAGGATAAAGGCTAAACCTGTGAAGTTTCCTCTGCCCACGCTGACTCTTTCTCTGCCTCCAACAGTGAGATAGTTGCTTAGAGAACTAAGAAGGTGTGACCTGTCTAGGGTCTTTACTGACCTGGGGACTTGAACCCTCCCTTTCCTGGCTTCAACATTGGCTACCTATTCATGTGAAATTTAAAGGATTAGAGAGTTAAAAACACCTCCAACTCCTTTACAGAGGCAGAGTGTCCACAGAACACTACATATAGCATCAGGTTTTTTTTGATATACTGGTCCTACCCTTATGGTTTTTAGATAGATCATGAAGACATGAAATGCAGTAAATCATAATGGAAACATGAGATAAAGTTCTTTTGCAATGTAGAACTCTCCAGTGAACCTTGACTTCTTCCATTTCCCAAGGACTCTCTCAAATGTGGCAGGAATCAGCCCAGGCTAGTCGGTGTCACCAAAATCCAGGCAGCCTTCTCCTCTAGTCTTTCCAAAAAGATTCAGTGAGACTTCACCCCAATGGATTCAGGATTTCCCTGACTTGAAGACTTCTGACCCCAGGACAGCTTATATTGGGCCCCAAGTCAGGAAGACCAGAGTTTCAATCCAGCCTTAGTTGTGTGACCCTGGACAAGTCACTTGATCTCTTCCTGCCTCAGTTTCTGTACCTATAAAATGGAGAGAGGATTCCCCCTTCTTGGTGGACATGATTCATGGAGACCCTTAGAGCAGTGCAGCTGGGCTCTTATCTCTCCTTTTTGGGCCCTGATGATTTCATTTCTAACATATGTGGGTCACAACTCTGCTGAGAATATGCCACAGCCTTCTTACTCCTCCAGGTGTTTCTCAGGTACCTTTGAGTCACCTGAAACCTAGATTCTTCTGGGATCATTTTGTTCCATGAGTCACCACCACAGAGCATCACTGGGAGAGCTCTGATGTTTAGAGCTGGGTCTCTGTAGCCAGCCCCAAGAAATGGGTGATCACTCCCAGAAAGGGCTGTGCCAACAGTCCAATCTCCTCTTCCCATTTCATTCTGACTCCAGTAAATGGCCATCTACGTCATCTCATCCGAGATACAAAGAAAGAAAGCATGGGGTAAAAAAACCAGCACTGGGTGGTGCCACCTTTATACCTGTCAGATTAGCTAATATGAGAAAAAGGAATATTTTGGATGTTGGAGGAGATTTGGGAAAACTGGGACGCTAAAACCACTGTTAGTGGAGTTGTGAACTGATCCAACCATTGAGAAGAGCAATTTGCAACTATGCCTAAAGGGCCATTAAAGTGTGTATACTCTTTGATCCAGCAATACCACTGCAAAGACATCCAAAAAAGGATTAAAATATTTACAGCAGCTCTTTTTGTGGTGGCTAAGAATTAGGGATAAATAAAAGGATGCCCATCCATTGAGGAATGGCTAAATAAGATGTGGTATGTGATTGCAATGGAATACTATGGTGCTATAAGAAACGAAAAACAGGATGATTTCAGAAAAACCTGGAAAGACTTACATGAACTGATGCTAAGCAAGTGAGTAGAACCAGGAGAACTTTTTACACAGTAACAGCAACGTTGTACAATGATCAACTGTCATTTACTTAGCGCTTTTCGGTGAAACACTGATCTAAGAAAATCCCAAAGGACTCATGATCAACAATGCTGTCTACCTCCAGAGAATGAATTGATATTGATTGACTATAGACCGAAGCATACTATTTTCACTTTCTTTCAGTTTTTTCTTTTCTTCAAGTCTTCTTGTACAAAACAAGTAATATGGAAATATTTTACATAATTGGAAAAAAAAAACCAGCACTGGATTTGGAGAGGACCCAAATTCAAAACCACTTCCTACACTGACTACCTGGGTGCCCTCAGGTAAGTGGGTGAACTTCCCCGGGCCCCATTTCCTCACCTGAAAAGTGAAGATTTTGGATGAGATGTGTTCCAAAACAGCCCTGCTTACTGAGTGACTTGTGCACTGCATGTCATCCAATGAGCAACATTCCTCCTCCACTTTGGGTATCCTACAGGAGGGGCTGGGCTGGTCTCCTTTCTCCCGAGCCATCCCTAAACCCACACTCCATCCATCATCTTCATGCCTTCAGCTTGTGTCCCATGCCCAATCCACATTCCATCTTCATCTCAGGTGCTGCCTCCTACAGGAAAGCCTCCCTGATCCCCCGCCCCTCCCCCAAATTCGAGTAACTTCTCCATCAAATTACACCCTATTTACATGTGTCTCTCCATTTCTTTGTGGATTATCTACAGTCTTGATTCTTTGGAGACTGTAGTGGCCCATGATTTGTAGCCATCCAACATTAGCAGAAAACGGTTTTTGTTTTGGGAAATTTGTGGATTTTTGAAAATGCTACAGTTTCCCAAATGCAATTGAGTCTCTCTTTTCCTCCTACACAGATCTGTGCCCAATTCACAGCCCATCACCAGTGCCAATTTAGGATATCAGTAATGACGGACTAATTCAGCTAAGTATCCCTTCAACTGTGTCCTCTAGTCTGACCCACCGGTATTTTTCATCCTTTTCATTTTTCCTGCGTGGTCTGTTGGGCTGATCTGAGAGGTCATAGACCTCATTGTGTTCACAAACCTGGAGTGTTCAGAAAGCAGCCAACACATGAAATCTACAAAAGCAACATGAAGAGAACCCCACCCTTTTATCCTCCATAACAATGGTGAACACCAGAAAGGGTCCATGAAAAACTTCTCTCTTGACATATGCACGGTCCTTTTCAGAGGATAGCTTTTACTGAGTCAGTTACTTTTTATTCCTCTTATATTTACTGATATCTTTTGTTTTTACATCCTCCTCATTTCCAAATACCTTCTTCCCTCCTCTGCTACTCAGAGATACACACCTCTTGTAACAAATATTTTAAAAGAAAGAGAAAAAGCAGGTTCGCAAAACTGACCAACACATTGCAGTATCTGACCATGCACTCAATATTTCACATCTGTGGCCCCGCTCCTCTGCAATGACAGCAGTTCTCTAGGGCCAAGCTTGTCCATTGTAAATCAGAAAACATATCATCTCCAGAATGCAGGGTAATTCTTTTTTCCTATTTTCATCCAGGATGGCATCAATAAATACCCAGAAAAGGACATAATTACCATTAAATCTAAAATCTAGCATAGGTATAAAATGTATCTTTTTTTTTTTTTAACAGATTCAAATAATTTAGAACTGGAAAGGCTTTTAGAAACAATTTGGTGATAGTGCCGAATTTCTTAAATGGGGGTCCATGAACTTTTTAAAAAATATTTTGATAGTTGTTTCTGCTGTGTTGTACTTTATGTACTTGAAGACATTACTCTGAGAAAGGGTCTCTAGGTGAGATGGCCAAAACCTGGAAAGAGTTACGAGACTCTGACTGGTGTGACTCTCTCATGCTACAGAGGAGGGCACACACATCCAGGGAGACCCCAGGGACTTGCCCAGCCCCACAGGGTAATAGTTGTCCACCTGGGATTCAAACTCTTCGGACACTATGGAACATGCACGTTGACTTTCCTCCTTCTGTTCTTCTATGTGATATCCACCAACGATGAAAACCAAAACAATCCCACTCATAGGAAGTATTATTTTTTTGAACTATCCCCAACATCCTAAATCCCAAAATATGACTGCCATGTTCCTCATAGAATTCCTCTAAAAATCGAACACAAGATCTGATTTTATCTCATTATATTTGAGATACTGAAACATCTAGTCATCTGTAGGCCATTAAATGCCTCCTAATGGAGATCACCCATGGCCCAATTCTGTCCTGCCTCAAAAATGGCTCCAGGGTGATAATCACAGAGACAGTGGGTGTTAGTCACTCACTAGAGAAGTCTGGCTACGAAACAGGAGATAAGCAGTCACTAGTTCAGCTCATTTCATAAATATTTATTAAATAGACACTACCTGCCAGGCACTGGGCTTGGGAACTGCCCCTGCTCTCAAGAAGCTTACAGATCTCCTGGGCAGATAAAACATTATTCCTTTGTGGTATATGGAACTGCACAAGAGGAACAAAGGGCACATTCATACAACCAATCAATGAACAAGCTGTTACTGGGCACCTTCCATGGGACAGACAGAAGGAGAAGGGGATAAACTGCCCTTACTTGGATGAGGTGACTAGTGAGCAGGGGAGGTGAAGGGAGTTGGCTCATGCCCCTCCTCCACCTCCAGAACCACCATTTCTGGATGGCCCTTGGTAGAGGTGCCAGTTCTTCGCTTCCACAAAGTATTCCTGAGACTAGTAGCTTCCTCAACTGGGGTAGCCAAACTTCTGAATTTGCCTACTGCTTTTATAAACAGGTCTAGGATCATGTGTGATTCTCTTGGCCTGTCACAAGCTATTTCAAGTATGGCATCAATTGCTTTTTACCCAATGGCTAAAGGCGCCTTGCTTTTCACCCAATGGCTAAAGTTCTATAACCTTCAAATTGATCAAGGATTTATTCACATGTTGTGGTGGCCTTGAAGGAAAACTTCTTAACGTTTGACCTGCACTTTGTGATTACATTCTGGGACCACTGGTTCCATTGCCCTTCTACTAGTCTCAAGGCCATTGATGGGCACTGAGACTCTGCACACTTTGGGGGTGGTTGATCCCAGAAAAACTCTGCTTAGAAAACTATTAATCACTCATGTGAAGACTAGCTGGCAGAATGGACCTGCAGATGTAGCAAGCCTACCCCTCATTCTACAAAGTTGGAAGATGAGGATTCTTGGAAGAGACTGAAGATTGGAAATACATAAATTGTACTTGATAAGCCACCAACAAATATTACACCATCACAGGAGACCAAACCAGACTTGATTAGAAATCCCCTTTCCAAAAGCCCTGCTATGTGCTCATCCCCTTTCCCTTGAAGAACATCAGTGATGGGGTGCTCACTACTTCCTGAGGCAGCCCAAATTGTTAGGAAGTTGTTCCACAAATTCTGTTCCTTACTTCCTATGAGGCCTCAATATATAATAGGAAAAGCAGATGATTCAGAAAAAAAGGGCTTGTGCTCAAATTCCAGCCCTGCTCTAATCATCAGCCATTGATTAATTGCCAAGCATTGTACTAAGAGCTGGAGCTACGCAGACGAAAACAAGACCAATTTGTGCCCTTTGGCTTCCATTTTAATGGGAAAGACAACATGGACACCCATGGGGGGGTGGGAAGAACATTTGTTCAAAGCAGATGAGGGGAGGCACTAGGAAAGGCTCCTGTGGAAGGGGGCACTGGGCGGGTTCCTGAAGGATACCAGGGCACATTGGTGGGAGAGCCCTCTGGAGATGGGAGAGGGAGGAGCCAATATAGTAGGACCATGAAGAGTGTAGTGGGAATCACAGATGTAGGAAGGCGCCTGGCTGGGGGGCCTTTACCTGCCAGACAGAGGAGAAGTAATAGGGGGCCAACAGGAGTTTGTGGAAGGATGGAGTCAGCCCTGTGACTGAAGATCACTTTGGTGATGGACTTGGGGAGAGACAGCAGATCAAATGGGGTGAGGGGGTGGAGAAAGGTGATGGGGGCTTGAAAGCACTGTGATAGCCTGTGAATGGAGAAAAGGAGAGGTTTTTGAGAAAAATTGGGGACTTGCAAAGAAGAAACTGTGGCCACGTGGCTGAATGAGTCTTGGATCTAGAGTCCATCACAACCACTGCAAAGGCCTGGGCTGGGAGGGCCCACTGAGTCTGAGAGTCTACTTCAGGGGTGGGCTGTCTGGGAGTCATTTGTATGGAGATGATCGCTGATCCCAAAGAGAAGAGAGAAGAGGCACGGACGATGAATGGAGAAAGGAAACACCCTTAATCAGAGACTGGAGGGAGGAGAGGTTGCTGCTCCCAAGGTCGTAGAGAAGCTCCTGTGACAGTGAAAGTCCATCCCAGCCTTGCCTTTCACCAATGACCTTTCCAGCCTTCCTAGACATTGCTCTTTCATCCACTTGTTCATGTGAATTCATTCAAGGCTCAGGTCCAATGTCGCCTTCCCTGACCCCTCCAGTTGCTAAAGTCCTTCCCCATAAAATGACTTCATCTCTATTTTGTCTCTCCCCAGATATGTACATGCTTTCTCCCTGACTAGACTGTAAGGTCCTTGAGGGCAGGGACTATTTCATTTATGCCAAGAAATACTTGTTGACTGGCTCACTGACTACCCAGTGTCTCAAGTGACTGACTTTCCCTACTCAAATGACCTACTTTCCTCTGACAGGGAATACTGGGGGACAGGGAGGATTCTAGTAGCCACTTGGATGAAAGGATATGGTGGCACTGGCTAAGAAGAGAAAAGATCAAGGGCGTCTCCCTCTATTCTCTCACTAGGCTCAGTCCTCCTGTTTCTAGGGTCTCCAGGAACACCACTGAATCCCAGAACTGAAAGGAAGTTTGACCAATCAATGAGCCTTTATTCAGCCCCTGCTCTATGCCAGAAGAGATGTCTTCACCTTGTCAAGGCTGACCCATTTCACCCTTGAGCCTATCCCCTCTCATCCCTTCCACCATTCCCTCTCTTTCTATCACCTTCCATCCCCCCAAATCCACTAGCTCCTTTCCCACTGCCTACAAATATATCCATATCTCCCCTGTCCAAAATAACCAAAACAAAGCAATCTCTTCTTATAGAAGTTCCAAAAGCATTTTCCCAAAGAGGAGCTTCAAAAAGGTGGTGTTTAATGGCAGCCCAGAACCTGGAAGGCAGCAGGTGCCTAATAAATGTTACTGATTGATTGAGTGCCTATACTGCAGTCACTTGGAGAGGTTTAGAGAAGCCTTTGGGAGGACGGAGGCTCAAAAGAAGACAGTCAAGCAGTTATAAGAATCAGTCCTCATCGGCCCATCGGCACAAGCCCATGGTGGGAATTATGAATCCAGCATGAATTAATATATGAAATTTATTTATGTTATATTCTCCATCAGCCAGTCACTGTCTTTTAATTTACATGATTAATTATATTTAATCTTCACATGGGTTTTCTAAGCTGAGTTTCCCTGGAATCAACATTGCCCAAAGTGTACCAAGCTTCCATGGATACAAGCAGCCTTGAGACCAGTTGGGGAAGTATCGGATTCCTAGGATTCCGGAGAGCAAGGAATCAGCAGATGCAAGGGCTACTTCTCGTTCCACGGAGACTCTCTCTAGCCTCCCTGGGACGTCTGATGCTGCTGGTTGGGATCATCTTCTTTCTCCCCTCTACCAGGTGACCATCCCTCCCTTCTCCTCCCTTCTACTCCCGTGGCTGGGGACCTCATCAGTTCCAAAATCTGGGTATCCATCCCTATCTCTCTACTAAACTATTGTGTTTGCCAACGGCCTGCTGGACATGGACCTCTTGGTGCCACAGGCATCTCAGCTCAACACATCTGAAACTGAACTCACGATGTTTTTCCCAAAAAGCCCTATTTCTTTTGGGAGCAACATTGTCCTCACAGCTGCCCAGGTTGGTTTTTCCCTTTGCATCCCCAGTGCCTGGCACATGGTAAATATTTCATTTATGTTCATTTATTCAGTCAACAAACAAGCATTTGTTAAGCCTCTACTATGTTCCACGTATAAAGCCAAGGAATGAAATAACCCCTCCCCTCAAAGAGCTTACATGGACTGATTCCATCCCCAGGATTTGATGGCCTTTGAGAAATCAATCAACAAGCATTTATTATGTGCCCAAAGTGTGCCAAGCACCGGCAGATGAAAAGGCAAAGCATGGTCCCTGCCCTGGGTTAGTGCCTCTGGCAAAGCAGCAGTGACTTCCCTGGGACCAAGACCAGTCCAGGTTGAGCCTCTATTGTGTCTGTGAAGATGTCTTGACCCTGGACTCCCTTTCCTCATCCCAGGATGTATTTGTTGAACTGAGAGGAGTGCAGTTCCTCTGGAAGAACACGAAGGAAGTAGGGGCCCACCAGGACTGAGAGCAGAAGGGAGAAAGGTGCTTGGGGGGTTCTTTTCCCTAAGGAATGGCTTCTAAAATCCATATCCTTTGGGCAAGACTGCCACCCTAGCTTGTTCTTCATGACTACAGGGGGAGAAGGCTGCTGCCCTTTCACCCATCCACCCAGTCAGAGCCACGTCAGAGCAGTGGATCATGTATTTTTAAATTGTAAGGAGACACCATCCACAAAGTTAACAGGTGATAAGACCAGAGGAGAGTCACAGAAGAACTGAACTATGCCAAGTCATAGTTAAGACCTCACAAATTATGAAATAGACTATGAAGACACTGGTTTTGTGCTCAATCTACCAAAAAATGTCCAATATCTTCACATGTGCATGCACCCACACGTATAGATGCATTAGAAAAACATTTATTAAGCACCTACTGTGTGCCGGACACTGTGCTAAGGGCTGGGGTTCCCAAGAAAGGGGAAAAAAGGCAGGCAGACAAACAAGGAGCTCACGCTGTTATGAGAGCAAGAACTCGGTGCAAACAAGAGCTAGGAGGGAAGGCAAGACTCACTGAGGACAGGGAGAGGCTTTTTTCTTGAAGGAGGTTGGCAGTCAGAGATGAGGAGAGAGAGCACTCCAGGTATATGGCACAGTCAGAAAAGTTGCCAGGACCAAGAGAGAGAGAGGTCTTGATTGGGGACAGAGGAGGGCAATATTATAGGTTCAGAATATGTGACAGGAAGGAGGTCTAAGAAGACAAGGAAGGTCAGAGGCAGCCCAGCTCCTAATGGCTTTAAAAACCAAATGGAGGATTTCATATTTGAAACTAGAAGTGATGGGGGAACCACTGGAGGTGACTGAATGGGGGTGAGGTGGGTAACACAGTCAACCTTGCCCATGAGGAAAAACGCTTTAGTGGCTGAATGATCTGGATAGGGGAGAAGCTGAAGGTGATGGGGCAACCCAGCAGCAGTCATTGCAATAATCGAGGCATGAGGTAATGGGGGCAACATTGGAGGAGAGACAAGGCGACTGACCCAATGTGCAACTGGATGGACATGGGGGCAGAGTAAGGAGTCAAGAGTGACTTCTAGGTGGTGAACTTGGAGGACTGGGAGGATGGTGGGGCCCTTGATAGTCAGGGATGGGTTGGGGAAGATGAATTCCATTTTGGATATGTTGAGTTCAAGACGTTCAACAGGCAGTTGATGCCTGAGGCTAGAGGTCAGGAGAGAAGTGCAGAATGAAAAAACATATCTGAGAATCTTTTGACCAAAGGTGATAGTTGGTGGATTGAAATCACCAAGTAAAATAGTATAAAAAAAGGGCAGAAGGCCCAGGAGAGCCCTGAGGTACACCCACAGTTAGAGTGACCTGGAGGAGGATGCAGACAAGGAGATGGAGGAGCCCCCAGAGAGGGAGGAGAAGCAGGAGAGAAAGGTGGGAGTGAGGGGGTCCCAAAATCCTAGAGAGAAGAGCTTAGCAAGGAGGAGAGGGTGATCCACAGTATCCAAGATTGCAGGCAGGTTGGGAAGAATGAGGATTGAGGAAAGGTCTTTGGATTTGGTCATTAAAGGATCATGGCTAACTTTGGAGAGAGCAGTCTCAGGAAAACAATTTGCGCAGAAGCCACATGGGAAGTGGAGGCCTTGATGGTAGACTTTTCAAAGAAGAAGGAATGTGGGAGGAGAGCTGACAGGGATGGAAGGATCAAGTGAGAGAAGCAGTCAGAGGAGGAACGATAGAGGGGGAACGATAGAGGTGGGATGATAGAGGGGTCAGAAGCGGATCCCCTGGGCTGAAGGAGAAAGGAGCAGTAGGCATCTAAGTGACATGGCATGAGGAGAAGGGCAGAAAAAAGACCTCTCTTACAGTAGCTTCTTCACTCTTTCCATAAAAGATGAGGACAAGGTTCTCAGCTGGGTGAGAAGTGGGTGTGGGAGGAGCCATGGAAGGTTTGGGGAGGGATGAAAAGGTCTGGAAGAGCCACTGTGCGAGTCGGAGACTGACTCAAGGAGGGAGATGTCAAAGCATTTCCAAGCAGCAATGAGGACCCAGCTGAGACAGAACATCGATGGAGTCAAGCAGCAAGTTTGGGGGATTTTCTCCATCTGCTTCTGGCATCATGTGAGCAGAAGCAAAGATAGTCATGGAGGGTCATCCAAAGCCAAGACTTGGCAGGGCAAGATTTTCGATAGGATAAGGGGACAAGAGAAGTAAGAACAGTTGAACTGGTTCAGCAAGGGGTCAAGATGGGGAAGGGAGGAAAAAGAGGTCAGTGCAGGGGTGATGGCCTGGGAAGGACTGCGGGTGCCGAGGCTGCAGAACAAGTGTGGGGGCCTCAAGGCAGGGGGAGGGGCAGAAAGACAGCACATTGTGAACTGAGGATACCAAGACTTCATAAGCATGGAAGTGGTGCATTTGTGGGGGTCAGTGATGGGGAATCAGGGAAGCTGAGCAACTGGACAATTAGGGTGTTCGAGGGAGAATCAACACGTAGGTCAAAGGCCTGTAGCACGAGAACCAAGGAGTCTGGGAAAAGAAAGTCTGTGAGCCGGCAGTGAACTCGTGGAGGATGGAAGGAAGGGAGGGAGGAGGGAAAGGAGGAGGAAGGAAGGGAGGAAGTAAGGAAGTAGGAAAGGAAAAAGGAAGGAAAGAAGGAAGGAGGGAGGGAGGGAAGGAAGGAAGGAAGGAACTGGAGAAAGGGAGAAAACAGCACCTAGAGTCTAACTGGTGATACCTATGACCTGAATGACACTCAGAGGGAGAGGTTACCCAGTGCTGGTGACCCAGGGAGGGCCCAGGAGGATCCCAGCTCCTCAGAGGATGGGTGAAAGGGCAACCAGGCCAGAAAGGTTCCGGAAGATGGAGGGAGAAGGAAAGGAAGACTTCAGATGAAAGTAAATTTGCTGACTCGGGGGAGGCATGGGGCGTGCAGTGCACCTGCCACCATCTCCCTTCAGGCGTTCCCCCCGTAATGGTTAACCTTCTTCACACTCAGGCTTAAGCAAGCATTTGGACTCCCCTCCAACCTTTTAGAAGATACAGAAGATGTCTGGTTTTTAGAATGTGAGTCACTGAGGGTCACTCCAGTTCTGAGCAATCAGTCACAGGGCAGGAGATTTATAGACTGACGTCCTAGTCATTGCTAGGCAGTCAGCCTAGCCTTGAACCTGAAGCTCTTACCCTGATTTTATTCCTATCCAGTCCCTGCTCTGTTCACAAACGCAACTCTAACCTGAATATTTCAAAGGAAGTTTCAGAGTTTGGGGGGCAGGGGGGAGCCGGGGAGTGGGAGAATGCGGCTCCCATGGCTGCTGCAGAACATTCTTGCACTGATACTAAAGATGGATCTGCCGGCATGACACACATTCTAAGGATGATGGGGCTCACAGAGCAGGAGGTGGGTTAGGGGGGTTTTAAATAGCACAGGTTCCATTTTAATGTGAGCAGGGAAAAGGAGGTTTCATTTTCTTTTGGAATGAAAGAGGCTAAAGAGCCTGGGGTGAGGGCAGGATGCCTTCTGTAAGAACCCAGCAGCCTTCTACCCAAGGTGGTCACTCAGTCTTTTTTGGACTATAGAGGCAGCTAGGTGGCAAAGTTCAAATCCTGCCCCAGACACTTCACCATCTGTGTGAACCAGATGGAGTCCCTTAACTTCAGTCTGCCGCAGTTTCCTCAACTGTCAGATGAGGATTACAGCAGCACCCATCTCCCAGGGTTGTACTGAGGGTTGGAAAGCTTGGCACAATGCCTGGAACATTATAGGCACTTATACATTCTGTTACCCTTCTCATATATGACTAAATCCCACCTTCACGGGGCCTCCGGACCAGAGTTGTTTGGGAAGACTGGGCTTTTTGTCTTGTTTTGATTGGATAGC
The DNA here is from genome assembly GCA_028658325.1 of Potorous gilbertii. Taxonomy (NCBI): domain Eukaryota; kingdom Metazoa; phylum Chordata; class Mammalia; order Diprotodontia; family Potoroidae; genus Potorous; species Potorous gilbertii. The sequence goes on along the minus strand of CM053770.1, from coordinate 696,330,410 downwards.
AAGTCAGTCAGAATATGTTCTTAAAAATGGGAAGGGGTGCTTAGAAATCTCAGGGTGAATCTTAGCACATTCCATTTCATAATCCAAGCTCATTCAAAGGTGAGGTTTCACTTTCTTCCAGCACCCTCCCCCCATCCCCTCCCATTGCTCGGTTCTCTCATTTGAGGCATTAAACCTTCTACCAACCCATGGAAATCCAAGTATTTGATCCTCACCCTTCTTAATTCTATTGTTATTAGCAATAATAAGGGTTGGCATTTCTATAGTGCTTTAGGAGAGAGAGCCTGGCCGTGCCAGGGGGAGCCAGGAGCTTCAAACGCCACTCCCAGCCCAAGCGCCACCACTGAGTCAGGGAGAATGAGGCAGAGGGAGCCAGTGCTGGAGCCTAGGCAGGGAGGTTGGCGTGCTGTTCTCGGAGCACTTTCCAGGGTCCTCATTCAAGGAAATAAAATAGGATTATTTTTCTTGTAGTAACAAGTTCAAGGGAAGCTTCAGAATGTGGCTAGAATGTTTACTTCCTAGACCCAAGACCCTGTGTCAGTGAAGTTCTAAGTCAAGTGTTTAACCCACCTTTCCAACCCCAAGTAACTCACAAGTTTCCACCCGCCTGGAGCAGAGAAGAAAGTGGCCTTACCCAGGAAATCCGAGATCGCTGACTTACAGCAATAAACCACCCCTGAATAGGCCCGTGGGTCAACATGTGGCAGGTGGTCTGCACAGTCAGAACGCGGGGCGCTCTGATGTTGTGACAGTGTGGCCGAGTCCTCCGTGAGGGACTTCAGGAAAGAAGATCAGCCCCGAGTTCAAATCCAAAAGGAGCGGATGAGGGCGCCCTCCCTTTGGGACACGCCTGATCTCGCTCCCCAGGACGGCGTGGGGTGATGTCTCCCCACTAGTTTTGCTCTATCAAGTATATAATTCCCTGCCTTGACGTTGAGGAGTCCGCAGGAAAGTGAAGGCGGGGAAGTGGGAGCCAAGGCATTTGGCGTTAGGATTAGGGGCTGGAGGCCCAGGAGCTGGGGTCCGAACTCGGCTACCTCTGGGAGGTCGCGGTCCTCCCTTCCCTCATCGTGTAAGATAATAATATTGATTAACAACAAACATTTCTATAGAACCAGACCTCATCCCACTGGGTCCTCGCCGCAGCCCCGCAAGGGAGGTGCGCCTTTAGGGTTAACGCTTATTATTTATCCCCATTTTCCAGCTGAGGAAACAGGTGATCAGTGGGATCAGTTTCCTCCCAGGACCTCTTCTTCCCCGCGAAGAAGACTCTGGTTTTTGGATGTGCTCAGTTGTGGGGGGCGGAGGTAAAGCTGGGAGCTTCAGAGACTCCGGTCCCTGTCTGCCCACCCCCGCCGCCCCCGCCCAGAGCCTGGGCACGACTGGACTTGACTGGATGGCTCTTAGGTCCTCAGACCCCTAAGTGACTGCAGCCGAACCCCCACCCCTTTCAGTCTTCGGAGACTTCTCGCCTCTGGGAAGACAGAAAGCGGACCCCAAGCCCCAGCTACCCCCCCCCCC
>CM053770.1:696303148-696328389 GCA_028658325.1 Potorous gilbertii | reverse complement strand
ATGGGGGAGGGGAGAATGAGCAGCCAGGATGACTCCCATGTTGGGAGCTAAGGAGACTGGAAGGATAGGGGGGCCCTCAACAGTAACAGGGAACGTAGGAGTGGGGTGGGTTAGAGGGAAAGACGAGAGAAAAGAGTATCCAAGAAGAGAGAGGGATCAAAGTCCAAGGCTCCTGATAAATCAATGGGAATGAGAATTAAGAAGAGGCCACTGGATTTGGCAACTAGGAGATCATTAGGAACTTTGCAAAGAACAGTTCTGATGGAACAATGAGGTCAGAAGTTGGATTGAAAGGGGTTTAGAAGAGAGAGGAGAGAAAGTGGATACTGATTGCAGATGGTCTTTTGGAAGAGTTCAGCTACAAAAGACAGAAGAGGCAGTATGATGGAAGAGACAGGATGGGATGGGACCTCTGCTTTAGTCAGGAGTAAGGCCACCTCATCAGGGGAGACAGGGATGAAGGAGAGACGAGTAAGGGGCCTGGGATTCTAGAGAGGGCAATGATGAGTTGAACTGGCTCACCAAGGGCTCAGGAATTACACTTGCTCCTGGAGACTCTACCTTTTTGTTATCTTCTGCTTAAGACCTCAGCTGGGACCCTGGGCTGCCACAAGCCCAGAGTCCCTCTGAGCCACAGTTGGCATCATATTTCTTCTGTAAACACCTGCCTTGAGTCTTTGACAAAGAAAAAGTTAGGGACAATTTTTTTTTGAAAAGTCACCCCCACAACAGGGAACCCATGGAGGTCTAGGACTTTTCATTGTTTTATTTCTACAAGAATAAAATCAAGGGATCAGACGAGATGTCCCCTCCAGGGTTCCTTTCATCCCTGAATGGATGGTCCTAGGAATTTAAGGAAGGGCAAAGGCGTTATTCCCTATCACATAAACAGGACAATTGGGTAGCATGGAGAGTCCCTACAAGTCAGATTCCAGGCCTATGATTTGAAGATCCCTTGCTCTAGATGCCTCCAAAAAAAAAGCCTCCACCTGCTAAGTAATTCCTGTGCTTCCTTTAATAGAGGACAGACCTTTTCACTCCACAATCAGAGATAAGGTTTTAAAATAGCCGTCCTTGGGAGTGAGAGGCACGAACTGGCGCTGCTGACAGTGCCTGGGCTGCTTCTTGTGAGCAGGTGCTGCTAAGAAGAAAGGGCCTACACGTGGCCCCCAAGCTTGGCCCCCTCAGGGAGGTGGGATGGCAAGCTAAGAAGAAAAGAAGTCATAGGACTCCTCTTAGTAAACAAAACATTACCTTGCTGCTCATAGGAGGATTCCTAAGGAGGTTCTTTGGACTTTAGTTCCCAAAGATCAAATGGCACATCACAAGGAAGACTGAATACAGGTGGGTTTAATAATGCTTTATAAAAATGTAGGTACATATAAAGAATATTTAGTTTTCACTGCCAGTAAAACTTCAGACAAATTGTCTGAATTCCGATTACTTTATGAAAAGTTATTCCCTGGGGAACTGACTTCCAAAGTTACCAAGTAGCACTCCCCCAAAGGGCTCTCTTCTCCACAAAGCCTCTCTACTGAAATCACAAATGCCAAGCTCTATATGTGACAGCAATGTATCCAATTTGTTTATAAAGGAAATTTCCATAAAATGAAGATTTCCAAGCCCCATCTAACACACAAAAAAATATTATTTTAAAAAGCACTAGATAAATGAGCCATTATTGCAAAAGTGACTTTGATACAAGATACACACACACACACATTCAACTGTCATCTGTGCAGGTCTTCAAGTTGGTGGAATAAAGATCGCTTCTTTTTGTAACTTCTCTTTGTCAGGATGACCAGTGCTCATCCTTACTATAGCCCTCTCAAGTAGATGATGGTCATCGTAGTGAGTGCTGAGGCAGCCTGCTGACTCCACAAAGAAAGCAACTGGGCGCTACTGTCGAGTGTGGTGGGATAGCACTGGACCCACACCCTATCTCCCTGGCCTTTGCCTTTCACTTACTGAATGCCCACTATGTTTGTGTAAGCAGCAGGCAAAGACCCTGCAAGTGCTCATGACCTAAGGAGGGGAGGCAGCATCAGGCAGTAAGTACAAAAGAGAGAGAACAGAATTTCAAGAAATGAGGGCTAGTCAGCGTGAGTCAGGAAAGGCTGAAGAAGAGATCACAGGAGAGATGAGCCATAAAGGAAGACATGCATTCCAGGAGGAAGGGAAAAGGAGTCAGGCAGCCAAATGTGCATGGGGAACAGCTGGTAGACCAATGTACCAGCGACACAACCAAGAGAAGGAATGGGATGGAAGATGAGAAAGGGAGGTGAGAGCCTTATGGTGGAAAGCCTCAAAGCTAAGACTGAGGAGACAGTGTTTGATCCTAAAGGCGAGGGGGAGCTACAGGTTTCCGCAGGGAGGGAAGGGGGCAAGGCCAAATCTGTGTTTCAAGCATATAAACTGGGCAGCTGTGTGGAGGTTAGATTGGAGAGGGGAGAGCCCAGCAGTGTGGAGAGCAACTTAAAGGCTGATGTTATAGTCAGAGCCAGAGGCAATGAGGGCCTGAACCAGGCTTGAGGCTATGAGTGGTAAGAAGGAAATGGATGGGTGGATGAGTGGATGAATGGGTGGGTGGGTAGATGGATGGGTGGCTGTATGGGTGAGTGGATGGATGGATGGGGGGATGAGTGGGTAGATGGCTGTATGGGTGGGTGGATGGATGAGTAGACAGGTGGGTAGGTGGGTGGCTGGATGGAGGGGTAAAGAGATGCAGAAATGACAAGCGCATGGGTGTGCTCTCCAAGGTGGTGAGCCTGGATGACTCAAACAAGCACCAAACCTTCCCTCCCCTTAAGGAACACGTGTACACCCACAGGTTTCAACATTAACTCAAGAGTTTGTGAGAGGGCCAGGTTCCAGGGGCAGCACATTGAGGGTGGAGGGGTCCAGCAGATAGCACAGAGCTCAGGAGGAAGATGGGGAAGTCAACTGCCTAGAAAGGACCATTACAGGTGGCTGCTTGTCCACAGCCCAGGGCAGCAAACGTCTGCTGCTTGGAGTGCCCCCTCCAAGCCTTTACAGCTGGTTCTTAGGAGTCACCATGGCCAAAACAAATTCATCACCATGTCTTCAAGCATCCCTAACATTATGCTAGACTGGTCCTTGGAATTTGTGATGTTCAAGGGAAGCTTGTGCTCTGCTACAAATGCCCCTGAGAATGAAGATTTGCCAGACTGTGGACAGGGCACTGGAGGAAGCTTAACTATCAGATCCCCAGTGGCTTGGAGCCCTGCCCCCATCACTTAGGACCAGGTGACTTGAATTTAGTCACCATGCCCTCTTCCCTTCAGTGCCTTCTCTCTAGTTCATCCTTTGGGCTTTATAGCAGCTTCAATGTAAACAGACATTAATAATATGATAAAACTTTAAGGATGTATCTTGACCCAACTGTAATACTTTAATGTAGCCTAAGAGTTCTTATCCAGTCAATGGAAAGAAATCCAAATGGTCCAAGAAAATGACTTCAACTGAAGCACGTGCTGTGGGCAGTGGCCTTGGATAGGTCACTACCTCCAGGCAATGCACTTTTGGAAGGGTACCCCTCTTCTAAGGGAAGATGCAAATGCCAATCACATTGGGTGCTAAGGATGCTCAGGATGCTGCTTGGTGCAATGTGAGAACTATGAAACAAGTTGTTATCGATGAATAAGATAAGTAAAAGGTAGCAGCAGAGAGATCCTCAGCGTACCAGGAGGAGGAGAAGAGACCACAGGGCCCAGCTGGGGGAATTTGTGAGCAAAAGGAGGTGAGATTCACAACATGGAAACATGGGGGAATTCTTCAGCTTGAGAAATATTACTCCTAAAAATGCAGCTAGTGTATCTACTGCAAAGAAAACCATGAAGTCAACCGGAAAATCGCTGCCTGAGTACTCTTGCCTGCCTCATAAATGTCCCAGAGGCCACAAGAAGTGCTAGTGTTTGTTCTGTGGAATCACAATCTCCCAGTCAGAAAGGACCTTAGAGGAATTGGTCCAGTCCTGAAGGCATCTCTTATCTAACAGTGGTTATCCAGCCTACTGCTGATTAGCACAGAATCTGGCACACAGTAGGCACCTAATAAATGCTTATTTTCAGCCCTATACCTTCCTGAAGGTCTGACCAAAAGGTCAGTTTTGTCTTTTAGGACCACTATCCCCATCTGAAAAATCTTAATGCATTCATGAATGATAATATTTCATGTCTAGGTTTCCTTAAATGTGCTCAAAAGGGGTTCCTGGCCCCCTCACAAGCTTAACTTAAGGCACCAAATGAACACTGGGTATAGAGCAGCTTTTATTTCACCCCACAGGAAATGCAAAACACAGAGGACTCACAAAAGCTTTTGAGCAGAAACCTATGAAAAACCCATGAGCTCCTCCTAAAACATGGGGCTGCACCCTGTTGAAATCCCCCTCTCCTCCACAGGGTCACACAACCTTCTACCCTCTCACTTCTTGCCAAAGCCCCTGGATGGTAAATGCACTTTCAAAGCTACTACACTGCAAGGAACTCCAAGTAGGTCACTGCACAGGGAATGTACAGAGACAGTGTAGATGATCTTCCTTCTTGAAGGACGTTTGCATCAGAAAATCCCCTTCCCTGAACTCCAGACTGAAAGGGGTTATGCATATGCCTGCCTCTGCCAATCTCCTCAAAGGTGAGCCCTGTCCCTCCCCCTCCCATGCCTGCCCATTTGCCAGCATTCTCGTGGAAACTGGAGCCAGCTCGATGCCTCCTTCCCATGTCACCTTCCTCAGTCTGTGGGGGATGCTCACACTAGACTTTCAGAGCTCTCTCATGCGTATTAGTTTCTACCTCTTCTAAGCAGATCTCGTGCATATGACTGGTCTTTTGTCAATATTTGTTAAGTCAAACAGCCTGCAATATAAAAGGGATGATCAGCCCTTTATTTGGCAGTAAGAGAAACACATTCATATCTATTACAGGTGGAGGCTGGGGAGAGACGCAGCCAGTGCAATTTTTCTGCTATGGTGATACTTAACAGTGTTTCGTTGTTCTACAGGTGAATGTGTGCCGCACTACACGCTTAGGCAAGCAAAAGAAACATCTCTTGGCATTGGCTAATTTCAAGTTAATACATAGTTTCCATCAAACAAAACAAGTAATTTGAACAGGAGTACGGTCATTAAGGAGAGATGAAGGATGACATCATTACCAACCATGCTTACCTACAAGGACATTTCCAAATGGGTCAAAACAAACCACAAAAAATCTTTTCCCAGATCTTGCCAAGTCAGGTCATGACTTCAAAATCTACATTTAAAACTCTTTCCTGATGTCTTTACAATCAAAATGCAAGGCCAAATGGGGGATTCATGCAAATCTTGGCTTTTGAGTGTAGAAAGCTATAGAGAAGGCCATTCCCCTTTCTTTTCAGCATTCCTACTTCCTAGGCTTAGAGAAATGTTGGTCCTTTGGAACTGTCCACAGGATGTGCACCCGGAAAAACCTGCTAGTTGGATTTTAGAAGTCTTCCCTTCTTTTGTGGTATCATACATAACCTGCAAAAACATTATCCTCAAAGAAGAAAAGGGCTGGCCTTTCAAGTGAGTGGGAAATAGACGTGGCTGACCACGGTGAGGAGTGGAAACAGAGGCCAGCAAATCACTTCAACACAAACTTCCTCCATTTTTAAAAACTGACAAAAAGCTATTGTCTTGTACATTACATTACCAAAACAGCCTATGATGACCAGAAAATTGATGTATCTGATGGAAATCACGTTTTCTCTGTAAATGGCACCACACAAAATGAGGTAGGCTTTTACCCCACAGAGATTTTAGATCATGCTACTAAAATCTGCTCATTTAACATTTTGAAACATATTCTTTGTATTTATAATCCAGTCTTAAGGCAAATGGAAACTGGTATTCATGACCCTCAGGCTCCTCTGTTTTCGTAAACATTCTTTTGCAGAAAGGCAGCTCTTCTCTACCTTAGGCCAAGATAAGCTCTCTTCCTAAAGGAGAGACCTCATCCACCTGGAAATCCCTGAAATTCTATTTGGTCACTATCATCCCTTTAATTGAAGGCCACACAGAAAACCTCGGGTTGGAAGGCAACTGGTGGGCTAGCCCACTCACTTCCTTCCACAGCAATCACACTGAAATATGGAAGAGGCCAATTCAACCACTTGCATAACTAACCAAACACTTGCATATAATTGTACTTTTTCGGAGTAAAACATCCATAAGAGAGAAAACATACTGCATATGCTTTCAGGGAACGTCAATGTGTACGCACTGGCCAATGAGGTCAACTTTCATGTGTTATGGGGCAACAGCATCACATCAAATAGTGCAAAACGCATTTCAGACAAATCTTTTGTCAAACATAAAAATACTATACAAAATGTTCCCCCATAGTTGGGTTTCTAAAATAGGTGAGGACAACAAGAATCACGGAAATAAAAACGCGTTTCAGAGCGTTCAGTCAGAGCATAGATACACTATTTATAAAGCACAGCTCAGTTCTGCCCAAGCTGTAAGGGGCAATAAAAAGCAAATCCAGCTTCATGGCACAAAGACTGTAAAGCTAAGTAAGCCTTCCCAATCCACAGGAGACTCCAACTGGAACATCAACCTGACGGAGCTGTTCTTCTTGCCTCTTGGACAAGCCCAGGCCAGGGTCAGCACGCTGAGCCAACAACAGCTTGAAGTGTCTGACTGTCCTGATGCAGAAGTCAGTCCTACTATGTCAATGCTGGGCAGATTCTCATTTAAAACAATGATTACAATTTTCCTGCTTCACACTGACATCTCAATGAAGAGAAACCAGGCACTTTCATCTAAAATGCTGCTTTAAAATTACTCCAAGTCATCTAAGCAGTGAACTCCTTATGGTGAACAAAAGGCAACTCAGGAGGAAAATGGCTCCCTCCCTTGGAGGGCTCCTGCCCGAGCTGGAGAATGTGCAGGATAAAGAGTTGCACCCTGGCGTTGCACCCATCATATGATCTCCTAGGACTGGAAACACCCAGGGGCTAAATCTGGAGGAAAAAACCAGAGTCCAAAAGAAATCTGCTCAAGGGCCAGGGTCTTTTCCCCACCGGAGTCTGGCCAGAACCCAGCTCGCACCAGATCAGCATCTCCATCTGAAATTCCTGGGGACATCAGCTGAAGCTGAGCTCACCAAGGGGCAATTTCAGTGCTAGAGGAGGAGGAGGAGGGTTTCCCTTGCCACAGAAAGGGATGGAGGGTCTCTGCCCTCTTGACTGTAGCCTACAGAACTAGGAGCAGCAGCCTGACCCAGAAACCTTCCCTTGCGACCCCAAAAGTTTAATTCTTGGGAATGGATCATGCCAACTCTCAGAAGACACACTTATTTCTTTGATTAAACAAACAGCACACATCAGATATCACTGCTGACTAAATGGTGATTGTTTCTATTTTCTGCATTACTTAATTGGGCTTCAATACAAAAAGTGACAGCTGATATGGACAGATGCATTTTCAAGGCAAAATGAAACACACTGCCTAACGGATGGACAGTGTGCCACATGGGGAAAAACAGGGAAGCTGGATGTGCCCTGGTTCAGAGCAATGACCAGTTCTAGTTGCCATGTGCCAAGGCAAGGCTTTTGAGAATGCTGACTCAACAGTTCATATGACAGTCCTCCAGTTGCCTCTAGGGACCAAGGATGGACTTCAATCACAAGTAACAATTATGAAAAATGCACACTTCAGAAATGAGAAGATTTTCTAGGAATTATGGCCCTCCTGAAGGGGTGTCCAGCCTAGTCACCCCTTCATCTGTCCGTTCATCCCTCGATACTCCACCCCCACAGCCCAGTCACACGCACATCCTCCCCGCTCACTGGACTCTGGCTTCCACCAGACCACTGGCCATGGCATGGCTGTGCCCGGTCACACAGCTGCTTGTGTGTCTCAAGGAGTCTGTGCCCAGGTATGCCATCAAAAGCTCGGTGCGGCGCATTAGCAGCCGCATAAGGTCTTCTGCCAGTGTCTCCATGCTGGAATAGCGGACCTTCTCCAAATCGAAGATGTCTTTGAGAAAATAGAGCACTTGGTCCTGACAGAGAAAACAAGCAAGAGGGTGTTTAAGGAAAGGTCGATACCACCACCGGCATAACCCAGAGAGTCCACCCCTTTTCAATGATCACAAATCACAAATAACAATGTCTAGGGACACAAAACCAAAAACAAATGGAGGGTTTGCCTTAATTAATAAAAGGTGTCTGGTGTATTTAAACCAAAATTAAAATTCTGAATCAGAAACTCAGCCCTGAAGGCAGGCACGGTGCACGCATGCAGCAAGAGAACAGCAGGGGAACCCTGGCATCTCTCTTTAGGAGATCTCCAGGAAGTCCTGGGAAAGCACACTTGAGACCTCCAACTCCCTCATTAGATGAACAGGACGAGAACTGACGGCAGAATTAGGAGCATGAGCAAATCTCTGGCAGGGTGACCTATGACTGAGGACATTTCTCCACAAGAGGCACCCGAGACAACCATGCGCAGGGGATATGCCTTGTCAGGAAGGGCCACTCTTCTGTCCTCTGGATCACTCTCACTGGTCTTTGAAACAGAATGGGTCCCAAAGCACGAGATATCAAGCTAAAAGTCCTGTCCCAAGCCCATCCTGTCTAATACAAAAAGCAAATATAGTTTTCTAACGTGACAGGAAATAGGCAAGAATATTCACCTATTACAAGTGAAAAGGTGAAAATGACCACCGTCTCCGAGACCACCTCGAGTCCAGGAAGAATAAAAAACTTTTATCAATAAACAACTCATATTGATATAATGCTCTGAGGTGCCATAAATACCACACTCTTACTACAGAGGAGGAAACTGAGGCGGAAGGGACCTGCCCAGGGTCACACTGTAAGGAAGTGTCTGAAACAGGCTTTGAAGTGGAGTCTCTCTGACTCTCAGCACTATGGGCACCGCCTAGCTGCCTTTATGTCCCATGCTGTGTGCAAGGCACTGGGAGTACTAGGGAAGAAAGCACTTAAAGTCCTCCAGGAATTGATCATCTAAGAGAAGGGGGAAAAAATGCAAATAAAAGCCATACAAGGAAAAGTGTATCAAGTTTAGAAGTAAAATGGAACACAGGAGACCAAACTGGCCCACGGGCTTTCCATTTATATGAACCTTCCCTTCACAGCCTGTTATGCTCAAGTAAAGCACACACGCCACCTTCATGCACCTTCATTTGGAACAAATACATACCTTAAAAGCTGCCCATACCTTAAAGAAGCAACATAAATCATAGAGGGAGTTTCTTGGGCCCAAAAAGCCCCAGGCTAATACGGGGCTGACATGCTCACAAATGGCGTAGAAGTGGGCAAAGAACCCGTCAGGAATCTGTTGACAAAGGAGATAAAAGTTAACAAACTGGATTTATGAAGTACTTGCTGAGGGACAAAGACAAAAGACAAAGGAGCACTTGTTCAGAGAGAAGTCCACAAAAACTGAGTCCAAGAGGTCAACTGATCAAGAGTGACCTAAGAAATTGAAAAGGTATAAACTGTTCATAGTTGGGCCCTACCAATAAAACAAAAGTGATAATACTACCCAAATGAATTGATTTATTTGTTGTTATGCAACCAAACTTCAAAGGGTTACTTTATTACTTTAGAGAACTAGAAAATTAATGTGCAAGACCAAAATTTAAGAATCTCAAAGGAAATAATAAGAAACAATAATAGGAAGGAAGGGGGCCAGACAATAGCAGACTTTAAACTGTAACATAAAGGAATAATATCCAAAAAATAGAAAAGCTGATCAGTGGAACTAGCCAGGCACATGACGTTTGTAACAAAACAGAGTATAAAAATGTTCAGTAAGCCAAAGGGCCACTCCTTGACACAAACTGCTGGAAAACTGGAACACAATCTGGCAGAAATCAGGTGCACACCACTATCTCACACCACGCACCAAGATAAGCTCCAAATAGATATGGCTTAAATCTAAAAAGTCACACCATGAACAAGTTCAAAGAGCAAGAAAGGAACCAGCTTTTGTAACTATGGAAAGGGGAAATATTTATGATGAAGCAAGTGATAAAGAAAACCATAGGACATGAAATGGACATTTTATGAGAATGAGAATCATCTCCTAGTAGATAAATGATCAAAGGATAGGAAGAGGTATAGGCAGTTCTGTTCCAAAGTAAGAAAACCAAATGATCATCAGCAATTTGAAAAACAATGCTCCGAATCGTTACGAACTAGAGCAACAGCTCAAAATGTCCATTTCCTACTTATCAGACTGCCAGAGATGATAAACCAAAAACGACAACTGCTAGAGGAGACATACAGAGAAAGGAACATGAAAGCACAGAAAAGGTGGAAGTTAGGCCAATCATTCTGCAAGGTAGTACCCCTAAAGTCACTAAACTGTGCATGCCCTCAGACCCAGGAATATCCCTCTACTAGACCTGTATCTCAAAGAGATCAACAAAAGAGGAAAGGATGCATTTATACAAACACATTCATGGTAAAGGGGAGAAGGCTAGGGATGTCATTGTTCAGTTGTCCAGTCATGCCTGATCCTTTGTGACCCCATGGACTGTAGCATGCCATCCCTTTTATCCTTTGTTACATCTTGTACCCTGTCCAAGCTCATGTTTGTTGGTCCCATGATGCTATCCATCCATCTCATCCTCTGCTGTTCTCCTTTTCCTTTTTTCCTTCAATTTTTCCCAGCATCAGGGGCTTTTCCATTGAATCCTGTCTTTTCATTATCTGGTCAAAGTGATCAAGCTTCAGCTTCAGAATTTGAATAGCCTGAATTAATTTCGTTTAAGTGTTGACTGGTTTGATCTCCTTGCTCTTTAAGAGACTCTTAAAAAGCTTCTCTAGCATACTGCAATTGAACAGTGTTGACTCTGCAGCACTCAGTTCCTTATAGTTCACTTCTCACAGTCATACACTGCAACTGGGAAAAGCAGAGTTTTGACTATACAGACCTTTGTTGGCAAGGTGATATCTCTGCTTTTTAGTCTGTTGTCCAAATGTGCCATAACTCTCCTTCCAAGGAACAAGCATCTTTCAATTTCATGGCTGCAGTCACTGTCTGCAATGATCTTTCTTGTCTCTCTCTTTGCCAGGAAGTGATGGGACCAGCTGCCAAGATCTTAGCTGTTTTTTTAATGTTAAGCTCCAAGCCAGTTTTTATACTCTCTTCTTTCACCCTCTAGAGGCTTCTTCATTCCTCTTCACTCTGCCATCAGAGTGGTATCATCTGCCTATCAGAGACTGTTGATATTTCTCCTGGTGACCTTAGTTCCAGCTTTTGATTCATCCAGCCTGGCTTTTTGCATGATGTACTCTGCAAGTGAGCTAAATCAATAAGGTGACAACGTACAGCCTTGTCATACTCCTTTTTCAATCTTCCACCAATCAGTTGGAAATGTTGCTTCTTGATTTGTCTCCAGGTTCCTCAGGAGACAAGTAAGATGACCTGGTCCTTCAACCTCCTTGAGGGCTTGCCACATTTTGTTTGATCCACACAGTCAAAGGCTTTATGTTGAAGTAGAAGTAGATTTTGGCAATTTGGCCCCTATTTCCTCTGCCTTTCTGAAAACCAGACTGTTCTTCTGGTTCTTCAGTTCACCTGTTGCTGAAGCCTCGCTTGCAGAATCTTGGGCATAACCTTGCTGGCATGTGAAATGAGCTCCATTCTTCAGCAGCTTGTACATTCTTTGGCATTGTCCTGCATCAGGGCAGGGGTGTAAGCTGATCTTTTCCAATCCCGTATCCACAAGTTTTCCATATCTGCTGGCAAACTGAGTGCAGTACTTTAACAGCATCATCTCTGAGGATTTTAAATAAACAGCTCAGTTGAAATTCCATCCCCTCCACTAGCCTTACTGTTAGCAGGGCCTCCTAAGGCCCAGGATACCTGGCTCTAGATCAGTAATCACACCGTTGTGGTGCTAAGTGATCAGTGATGTTAAACTGTTACTTGTATAATTCTTCTGAGTCCTCTTGTCACCTGTTCTTAATCTCTTCTACTTTGGTTAGGTCTCTATCACTTTTCACCTTATATGATGTCCATTCTTGCACGAAACACTCCCGTGATAGCTGATCTTCTTAAAGAGATCTCATCTTTCTCATTCTATTGTTTTCTTCTATTTCTTTGCATTTCTTCTTTACGAAAACTTTCTTATCTCCCTTTGCTATTTTCTAGAATTCTGTATTCACCTTGTATGTGTCTCCCTTTCTCTTTTCTTCAGCCCCGTCTGACACCATTTTTGCTTCCTTTCTCTTTTTGCTTTGGGATGTTTTCTTCGTTGCTGCCTCCTATACAATAGCATGAACCTCTGTCCAGAGTTCTTCAGGCTCACTAAAACAATTGGAAGAATATGAACACACATACAGAAAGGAAGTTCAGAAGGAAAGTCAGAGAAGTAGAACAGTTTTTAAAGGAACAAGCTGAACTAATTTTTATTTTTTCTAATGTAAAATCATCTAAATGGTAATGTTTTCCCTCTATTGTAGTCTGCTCAAGGCCCATGGGACATTTTTATTCCTATTTAAACAAGTGATTCCACTTGGTTTGCACAGTAAGCCAGGGTTCACATGCCTCCTTTATACTGCTGGATTTTGCTGTGCTTCATTTAAGATATGTTGCATGCTCCTTGTGTGAAGCGGGTCTGTTCTCATTTGTCAGAATTGTGAGAAGTAGGCTCTGTGGACCCTGACAATCCAAAGCTCAGCCTGCAGAGAAGGGCAGATGGGCAAACTGACCAAAGGGTGAACATGGCCATGCCTGATAAGGAGCCTAGCCTACAGAATAGGGATCACAATGACCGAGGGCCCCTGGGGTAGTCCAGCCGGTAAAGCCTGGAGACTCCTGCTCAGAATCATGTCTGAAAATGCACAGGATCAGAAAGGAGACAATCATATAGGATGAGTTAATCCAGATATGAAGAAAAGACAAAAGCTTGTGGACAATGGGTCAAGAACCTCTGATTCCATGTCTGCTAAGTGCTAGGGAGCTGAGGCATTAAAGAAGGAAGGAACCAGCTTCTGCCCTCAAGAAACTCCCCCTTTGGTGTGGGTGCCAGGGGAAAGGGTGCAATGTCCAGAAGGGGAGAACACTCACCATCAAGGGGTCTAAGAAAGTCCCTGAGCTGGGACACAGTACACTTGGAGGAGAACCAGGACAGCTGCCTGGTTGTCCTGCCAAGGTGAGGGACAAGGGAGGGCAGGAGAGGGTGAACCACCACAGCGAGGGGCTGATGTTCCTGAGTCACCAGGATCCCCACAGGAAGTCAGCTTGGGCTTCTCTCTCTAGGACTGCTTGGTTGGTAGGTCTCAGCCCTTGTGCCAAGGATGTTAACTACCAGCTTCTTTCCTGCCTTTGCCTGAAGGGGCTTCATCTGCCTGCACTTGCTCCCATTTCTGTCCCACTGGGTAGCTCAAGTGCCCCACCCCCATACACCTCCCCTCCCCTTCTTCCTCTCCCTCCTCATCCCCCTTCTCCTCCTTCCTCTTCTTCTCCCTACCTCCTTCTTTCATTGCTTCTTCCTCCTCTCCCCTTCTTTCTCCCCCCTCCTCTTACCGCCCACCCTTTATCACCCACTTCTGCAGACTCTGGCCCCTGTCCTCAGTATTCTCCACCTGGGCCATAGTGGCTGCTCCTCAGCTTAGAGACTCATTCTCTTGCCCTTGGTCCATCTCTGCCTTCTTGGGCATGGGGTTGTCCCCTGATAGACTGGAGGCCCCTTTTCTGTATTGGTGCTAGGCAGGCACAGCCTCCCTTCCCAGCTGCGTTGCTGCCTCCCAGACAGTCTCCCCTCTTGGGTTAGAGGTGCCTCCTTTACTGAGGGAGTCATTGCCTTCCTGATGTCCTCATGAGGGGCCTAAGTCCCCTCTTCATCTGTGACAAAGGAGCACTTTCCTTTGGCTGGATCACCATGAAGGGAGTTCATGAACAATTGCAGTGTGCCAATTTTAAAGAAGAAAGAAGATGGAAATCATCTCCTGGCTAGCTGGGGTAGGATAAGCTGAAAATGACACATGTGGCACTAAGAAAGGTCTAGGTCTCTCAAGGGTAAGAAGTGCCATTTTCCCTCACTTTGCATCCCCGATTATGGGGATTAGAACACAGCACGTACTTAGGAAGATTTGGCCCAGAAGACAGCCTATGACATAAAGCACAGATCCTTGGAACCCTAACAGAATACTATTGTGCTATAAGAAATGATGAACAGGAAGACTTCAGAGAGGCCTGGAAAGACTTATATGAACTGATGCTGAGTGAAAGGAGAAGAACAAGAAGAACTTCTGTACATCTTGTACACAGCAACAACCACAGTGTGTGAGGAATCTTTCTGGTTGACTTAGCCAATCACAGCAATACAAGGACCTAAAACATTCTCAAAAGACTCTGGAGGCAAAGTGCCATTCATATACAGAGAAAGAACTATGGATTGGAACACAGAATGAAGCAGACCACTTTCTCTTGTGTTTTGTTTGGATTTTTCTCATGGTTTCTCCCATTCATTCTAATTCTTCCATGCAATATGACTAAAGTGAAAATGTATTTTGTAAGAATGTATGTGTAGAACCCATATAAGATTGCATGCTATCTCAGGTAGGTAGGGAGGGGGGGAAGTAGGGGGGAAAGAGTGGGAGAAAATCTAAGATTTATGGAAGTGATTGTAGAAAACTGAAAATAAATTAATTTTAAAAATTAAAAAAGAAATGTGATAGTGACACCGAGATAATTAAAAAAAAAAAAAAAAAGAAACAGACTCTCCCCCATCCCCCCAGTCACACAAATGGCATTTACCTTCATCTGCTGCCTCTTCTGCTTGAGCACTGACCAGCAGCTGGAAGCCACAGCCTAGACATGCACAGGAAAGAAAAAAGGCCCAGTTGAAGCTGGTGTGTGGCCCCTCCTTTGGAGCCTCCTAACCCTAACCCTTAGCAAAGGCCAAAAGCCTGAGTCTTTGAGGGCTTCCTTCATGGAATTCCCAGTGTTAGCATGCTGTCGGTGACAGGCACAAAGCGATTCCCACTCCCCTGTGTTATTCTCAAACAACAGATTTTTAAAGAAAATGAAATACAAGAGTCAACCAAGCAAAACTGGGCAGCATCTGTTGCCAAGGCTCCCCAGAGTTGCAGAGAGGTCCTCTCACACTCAGAGCTAAACTGCATCAAACTCTCCAAACAGAAGTTAAAAATACACACAGAAAAGACCCTGGACACAATGTAATCTGGGGTTTTTCCTAAAGTAATGGCATTTTTTAAATAGTCTGGGTTTTATCCAAATAAGGACCTAAGAAACATAACAAAATGACAGAAAAACAGCTTTTTCTTCTAGAAAACACAATGGAATATTCCAAGCCCAGGTTCCTGCATCTATGTCTCTAAGATCACTCCACCCTATCAACTGGAGAAATGGGTGAGAATGACCTCTTGTGAGACAGAAATCATACTAATCAGGAAAAATTTAAAACATACACATTTTAGAATTAAGTCAATTAAGGAAGAGGTAGACAGTGATAACCCACGTAAGTTGCCACTCCAAGGCCTGAGATCCTCATCAGGATCCCTCATCAAGCTCCCCCTCTGACTTCTGGCATGGGGCACGAGGGTGACCCAGAGCCCCTGAAAGTCAAGCCCAGGAAGTAGGTGAAGAGGGCATGGCCCCACACAGGCAAGACAAGCGCAGAGTAAACAGGTCTGAAATCAGTTTGTGTGTCTGCACACACAAAGTCCTCTTACTGGCCCCCATGGGTCTACTTGTGCCTGAAAATACACGGCTTTCTTTCTCAGGCTTCAACTTGGCTGGGCCATGAGCAACTTTGTCCCCAGAGGGCAGGCCTCCTCATGGTACTGTGTACCTATGGAGTCCCAGCACTTGCTCTAGCTATGGCGACCATAGGAAGTGAACTTTCTCATCAAGCAGGCCCTTTTCACCCAATCATACAATGGACATTTATCTCCAAGTACAAATGGCTTATTAGTAGATTCCACTTATTTACTGCTTTGACTCATAAAAGTTTTCCCAGGTTTCTCTAAAACTGTCCCTCACTAGTTTGAGGGAGAGAAAAAAGAGTCTGTTAATTGAAAAAAAAAATTGATTTTTAAAAAAAAGCCTGGAGGGAATTGGTGATTAAGATCTTACCATTTTTATGACCCACACGTACATCCCAAAGTAAGTAAGGCTCCACTTACAGTTTCTTTAAAGGAGGAGTTTAGCCAACGATTGTTGACTACGTTCTGTATGGATGTGGGTGGGTTTTCTAAATCTTCAAAGGAGTCCATTAATATAAAGTCCAGGACAATGTCATAAAAATTTAGATTTTTCACCTGCACAAAAGGAGAAAAAATGTACACGCAAAATTACTTATGAGCACCTGGACTGGAAGAAAGACTGAGTCCAGAGTCTACTCATGAAAAGAAATGAACTGATAGAAATGAACTTGCATCAGGTATACAAGTAACCACCAAGGAGGAGGAAATGCTGACTTGGGCTCCGTCTTCACCACCCACACCCCCCCCCCCCAGTCCCGCTCCACTCCCAAGGAGATGCTGGGCCATTTTGGACTTTGGAGGCTCAGAGGCTGGAGGAAGTGAATGAAAACAGACGAGACTCACCCCCCTCGCGGCCAGTTCCACCTCAATGCTCTCCCAGTGGTCTGTTTGCTCTAAAAAACAGATCATTTCATCAAAAACATCTTCAAATTTCTTTGGATTCTGTAGGATATCATCAGCAAACAAGAAGAAGATGACATGTTTTAATTCGGAGGATGCTTCCCGAAACAAGCTTCAGGCCCACCGGGGACAGGGACTGCTAAAGTTCTCAAGGTCCCATCTAGTAGACAACATGCTCTGCTCCAAGGGCCAACCTTTGGCTGAAGGCAGAGTAGGCCAAAGGAAATGAGCAGAGACTGCTTCCCTGAGTTTATGAGGCCCATGGGCTCACAGGTGGAAAGGGAAATTGGACAATAATCTTTTCTAGTTCTGGGTCCAACTTCAGGCCAGCAGGAACCGTACAATACTCCAGGAAGAGCCTATCATCTTGGCCCATCCCTTGATGCCAATACCAGAGAAGGTGGTTCTCCAAACCCTACCCCTTGGCCCAATATAAGTGGGAGTAAATTTGAATTCCAAAATTTCTGGGACCCTCACTCCAACCCTCCCACTTGTTTTCCAAAGATAATGCCAGCAGCAACTTCAATGACCACTAAGCCCTGGGAGGGCTACCTAGGACTCAAGGGTAAACATGCTTTGGGAGCTCTGGGTGGTGGAAGGACCCTTCTAAAGGAACCCAGGAACAAGGGAACACAATCAGAAGGAGGAACTGATCTCAGGTTATGTACCTTGGCATGTATTTATGTGTACATATCTTATCCCCCAGTAGAACACACACACACACCCTGAGGGCAGGGACCCTAGGCACCTAGTGCCTAGGTCACACACATACACACACACACACACACACACACACACTCATGCACACACATACAAAAGTTCAAGGGCACAAAACAATTAGAATCCCCTAGAACAATCCTTGTTCCTTCTAGAATTGTAATGTGTTTTAATTTCTGACTGAATAATAACTTCATTAACAAAATAGAGTTTACCTTTCTTGCCTTCACAATTAAAGCTGATAAAATTTTTCTTCCGCTCTCAGCAAGAAATGTCCTGTTGGCTGTTTCTGAAAGAATAACCTGCAAGAGTCCCCCCCGCCCCCCAAAGACCTGAAATGACTGATTGACATAAGAAGGAAAGAGGAAAGGGAAGTCCAAAGGAGAGTCCGGGAGTAGGTGACCCACACCCGAGGGCTCAATGTAGAAGTACAACATCATGCACTCCAGCTCGTGAGGACTGGTGCTAGGGACTTCCCTCTTCTTCAGGAGCTTGGCTGGGCTCATACTCAAGGCCTTTGAAGTGCCTCAGACACACATGCACCAGTCTCAGAGCTGTGGGGACTGGAGCTTGAGCTGCTGCTAAGTGTGAGAGGCTGATGTGGCCTGGTGGCCAATGGGCCACTGCTGGGTCGAGGCAGGATGGGCTGGGGAGGCTGGAGACTAGGATAGGTTACTTCCTGACTCTGTCCATGGGTCACAGGCTCTCTGATCTCTGAAAGCAAACCGGGATGAACGGCACTAAGCCCAGGGACAGGATGGAGCTGGAAAAGCCATTTACCTGGAAAGCCTGTCGGATACAGTGGAGTTTGGCAAGAAAGTCGCTGTCTCCAAGGCACTCCAACATTTCAGTTCTATGGAAAACCAGGGCAAAAAATGAAGCTCTTTTCAGGGCAGAACGTACTATATGTCTGGAATCAGACCAGATCTGAGCTCAGGCTGCTGATGAAAAACACATGTCTCTTCATTACCAACAAAGTCAAGACAAGATGTCTTGAAACAAACATCTTGTTAAGTGAGGCAAAATACCCTCGTTCTCTGTAGTCTCATAAACACTCTTAGCAAAGATTACAAAAACACAGCCACATGCAGCACCATGACATTTTCCACAGACATAAGTAGAGTAAAACAGAAACAATACCTGAGAACCCTGGAGTAAATTTTCCCCTCTTCGACCAAGTGCATGGCTTCTTCATACAACGGACAGTGGCAGAGAGGGTCCAGGCTGTATGTATGGCGCCCCTCCCGGTGTTCTGTGAGCTAAAGAGATAGCCCAGTTAGTTACAGGACACACAAAGGTGGGCAAAGGAAGCAAAACTAACAAGAATTTCCAACACTTGCCCCCAGAACCAGGCATGCTTCGTCAAAACCTCTCATAAAGCACTCAGCATTAGCCATGTTTTATTTCAAAATGACACTTGACCCAAGAGGCTGAGCTGGATTATCTACAAGCTACAAAGATAAGCCTCAGGGGAAGAAGGGGTCCATGGAATGAAATCAATGCAGCTCATTCCCCAAAGGTAAGTGGGCAAGAGGTGAACACAAGTTATCCAAAGATCGTCAACAGGCACGTCCAAAGAAGTACAAACCGTTAAAAACTCATCAGGTCACTAAGGATCAAGAAATACAAATGAAAACAACTGAGAAGGGTGCCTATCAGCAGACAAGTCAGTGCTGGGGGTAGCGGGGAACAATCTAGAAATCCACACCTTCGGCCTGGACAGAGAACCCCAGAGATGGCGATGGATGATACATCTGACCCTGGAGATGAGGAGGCCCCTGGACAAGAAGCCAGGAGTGCAGCATTCATCATCAGAAGTCAGACCCCTGGGTCAGCTCTGCTGGAATACCTTGCCTTTCCTCCCCATCTTTCTATTCCTCGCCACAAGGGGCTCAAGCCACCCTGTCCAGCTGTATCTTTGACTCTGGGACTTGGAACATTCGCCTTCTTAACTGTTAAAGAGCATGACCAATGATTCCAACTGAGGAAGAAGAATCCAAGAAGCTTAGCCATCAGAAAATGTGTTGAGCAATGGGAAAAAATCAAAAGCAAGCCAAGTTTTGCCCGGGGAAGTCCTCGAGGACCTGGGGTTTCATGGGGGTGGAAAGTGTCTCCCATGACACATTCACAAGTTGGCCCTTGGGGCCCACAGACCTGAGGGCATCTCTCAGAGCTCTCTGAAGCTGAGTGATGTAGCTGATTCCTGAAGTGTCCTGGACCAAAGCAACTGCCGCCCCTCAGAAGATGCCTCTGCCCCTTCTTATGATGGGCAGTCTCCCCACCAGTCACGGCCCCTCCCCAACAAGCTCAGTCAATGTCTGGCCTCTTGGTGACTTGTCAGAGCCCGCACTTGTCTGGAGCCGTCTGGAGAAGATAGGGTCACCGCTCCCTGACCAAGCATGAGGGAAGGGCTTGGGTGGAGGAGAAGAAGCAGGTCCGTAGCACACGCAGAAGTTTCTTTTTACTTTTTACTTTGCCAGTTTTGAGGGGAACGAGTGGCTCTGATGCACACGCAGTACAGTATAACTTTTTTATTATTATTATGAAATGTATTTGTTTTCAGTTTTCAACCATCATTTCCATAAGGCTCCGATTTTCCTCCTCCTCCCTCTCCGAGATGGTGTGCAATATTATATAGGTTCTACACATACATTCTTATCAAACACATTTTCACATTAGTCATGTGGCCATGAGAAAACAAAACATAACGAAGGAGAAAATAGCCTTCTTCATTCTGTGTTCTGACTCCATGGTTCTTTCTCTGGATAGGGATGGCACTTTGCATCAAGAGTTTTCTGGGAATGTTTGAGGTCCTTGCATTGTTGTGAAGGGCTAAGTCTATCAAAAACAGTTGTCACACACTGTGGGTGTTACTGGGTAGAATGTTCTCCTGGTTCTACTCATTTCACTCAGCATCAGTTCATTTAAGTCTAGAGCATAACTGTTAAAAGGAAAGGAGATGGTTCTCAGATTTTGTGCCGCTGTCATTGTACCCAACGTCTGTGGATCTACTACAGGGGAAGCACATGCTCGCAGGAAGGAAACCTTGGCACTCAAAACGAATCCAATGACTTAAAGAAGCACATAGACTAATAAAAAGCAGAGAGGCTCTAAGCGGAGCGCCAAGGTCCATCATGATCTCATTTCTGATCTAGTCAGGGGACTTGGTGCAATTGTGGAAACAGCTGCATCGATGTTCTGACCCCAGGCATAGAGGACTTCAGCTTTCTGTCACGCCCACAACTCTGCCATGGGTGTCACTGAAAAGGCAGTGAGCAAATGGTGATATGGTAATGAGATGGAAGGGGACTCAAAGGAACCACTTCATTTTACAGAGGAGGAAATGGAGGCCCCATGTCTGACATAATTCCCATTGACTTCATAAGAGTAGATGAAGAAAGACAGACATGTGGGCAGAGATGTTAACAAAACAGTCTTATAGAAAACTTTGCCATTCATTTTTAAGCAGAAATAGTAATTTGTGCTTTCTTATAGTCCAGCCCTGTCAGTCCTGTTCAATTCTTTGTGATCCTATTTGGGAGTTTTCTTGGCAGAGATCCTGGAAGGATCTGCCATTTTCTTCTCCAGCTCATTTTACAGAGGAGGAAATTGAGGCAAACAGGGTGAAATGACTAACTAGGAAGTGTCTGAGGCCAGATTTTAAGTCAGTAAGAGGAATCTTCTTTACTCCAGGCCCAGGACTCTGTGCAATGTGCCAGTTCCTTGCTCAGTTTATGTTGGCTTTATCCTTTAAAATCATCTGTCTTCTGTAAAAGGACCATTTCACAAGGTAGCATATACAACTGTAAAATGTGTGTCATGTTGATCTTTCCATATTTTATCCAGGTCACAAAAGCAGCATCCAAAGGGACAGACCCAACCACTCACCTTCATAGAGGAAGCAGAGAGGGCCTGCAGGTGTCTGTGGTCATCCACCCTGGCCCCTGCACCAGAGAGGACAGAACACACTGCCATCATGCACTGAACTAACCCATTGGCAAAGTACCATAAGATAAATATCCTAGGAGACTCAAAGCCCACTCAAGCAGAGCTAAGATTCCAACCAGGTTGATAGTGTGGATGCACCCCTGATGCTCGTACTGCCACCAGTCCTGGCCACAGCATCTCAATCCTTAGCACAAAATCCCTCTGTGCAGCACCTGTCCCTTCCCATGGATGCCCCCCACACCAAAGGGGTCAAACTATCAGGCTGTGTTATGGATTCCTTCCAGGGGGAGCACATACTCTCACTGAGGACCCCCGTGGCAGGAGGTCTCCAGGAGAGCGCCCCAGGAAGACCACTGTTATGGATGACCTGGACAAAGCACAGAGGACCCCAAGCTAGAGAAAGAACTGAAGTGGCATCTCAAACAGCCATCTCTGAGGAGCAAGCTCCAGGAGGGCTCAATGTGGCATCTTACACTGAGTGCACTGAGTCACACAGCGTAGGGGGCCTGCTCTGAAAAGGACCTGAGGGCTTTAGTAGACTACCACAGGATGTGGTAGCCCTTCAGCTGCCAGGGAGGGAGAAGTTACCATGGCTGGAGGCCTGGGCTCAGCTCTGGGGACCAGAGAGTATCCAGAGGATGACCGGATCAGGCACGTGATGTGGAGAAGATACAGGAGGAAAGTGAGAACTAGAATGCCAGGCAGAGAGCGGTTCAGACTTGTTCTGTTTGGCTCCAGACGGCTGACCCAGGAGAAATGTATTGCAGGTCCAAGGAAACCACGGTGCCACAAGGTGCATAGGGAGGGGAGGGTCAGTCCACCTCGCAGGCCACCAGGGAGTCCTCATGTGGCTGCCAGGAGTCCCTGTATGGCTGCCGGGGAATGCCCATTGGTCCTTGGAGGCTGCCAAGGAGCAAGTTGGATCCATTGATGCCAGAGTCCTCGCACATCCTAGGAGGCTGCTGGGGAATCCCTGCATGTCCTTGGAGGCTGCCAGGGAGACCCTGTGCATCATTGAAGGCTGCTGGGGAGTTGTCCTGTATCCTTGGAGGCTGCTGGGGAATCCCTACATGTCAAGGTCCAGCTGGTTCTGTTGCTCTCCAGTGTGAAGTTATTTGGGCTGCAAAGCAGCACACGGGTTCAGCTTTGGGCACCCTCAGTGTGTGTCCTAGATGGAGAGCTTTCTCACCTTCCACTCTGAGCAGCCCTCATCACTCTATATCATCTACATGCCCTTTTCTGCTCCAACAACATGGTGGACCCTGATGCCTACCCTCCTCCCCTCACACCTGGCCAAACAGCTGCTTGGAGGCTTGACTGCCTCAGCACCCCCACTCAATAAACTCCAGCATCTCCCACTGTCTGGCATCTGTCTGGAATCCCAAGCTCTTCCTAACCTGGCCCTCCTCTCTCCCTGAAGCATGTACTTCCAGTGGGCAACCAAGGCCTCCTGGCTGCCCCATCTCCCCACCTGCAGACATTTTCCCTGGCTCCTCATCTGTGCCCCCATGATCCCACCCTCTACAGGGAGCCTTTCCCAACCCTTTCAAGTCTCGTGCCTTCCCTCTGCTTATAAATTCAAATCCATGGCACTCCATCTTGTTTGTCCAGTTATGCATGTGTCTCCCCCCACAGACAGGGAAATCCTCAAGGCCCGGGGCACACCGCAGGCACTTAATAAATGCTTGTCCCTTTCCTCCTTCCCCTGCTCTTTCCCTGACCAGTGGGAGGAATGTTTTTCCATCAAAACAACCAAGACTTGGGACTTGGTCATGAAGTTGGTAACTCCTCTCTAGGCCAGAAGAAGAAACACGGTGGGCCAGGGTAAAAACAAGTCCCTGGGAGAACAGAGATGGAGAGGGGAGGAGAACAGGATAAACACGACTGGCTAGAGCCTAAACCAACAGCTGGGATCTCCCAGGAAATCCAGAAAAGGAGATCCTGCCTAAGCAAATATGGAAAGCTTCAGGAAGAGGTGTCCTCTGACAAGAAGTAGACACAGTCCATGGGAAAGGTACCAAAAAAAAGAAAGGACCGACTTCCTACCTCTGTCGCGGAAACAAAGGAATCTGTGGAGGCGATGCTCAGCGTGTCTCGGAGACCAAAATCGTCCGTGTTCCCCCTCACGGTGATGTCTGTGTCTTTGTCTAAAAAAGCCAAAAGCAAAGTCCAGGAACTCATCTGCTCATTCACAGGGCCACACACCTGAGACAGCTCTTCATTTAATGTAATAGGCATTCATTGGGAAGGGATAGGCAAATCCAGACCAACTGGCCCATGCTGCACAGGCGACCTCCAGTATGACCCTGCTTGGAATCTCTGGGCCTGGAGCCGCGATGGAGACCAGTGCTGGGGAGAAGGCATGACCAAGAGGGTGGAAGTTACCTGGTCCTCAGACCTAGCCCAAGTCCCCCCTAAACTGCCTAAGAAGCTTCAGGGAGCCTGAGACATCCCTCAGGTGTCATAAGGGAGTCACTCCATCAGCCTGTCAAAAGCAGTGCATTGACCATGAGAGACAAATGTTTCCTAAATTTTCTGCCCTTGGGGAGTTCAGTCAGCTGGAATTCTGAGTTACTTTGCCCACCTCCCTTTGGGGGCCCAACCATCCCCAGAACACATCCTTTCCAAGTTTCCTGACACCACAGACCCAAGTGCCAGGAGACCCGGGCTTGGGCAGGAAACATTCCCATGTCCAACCCCAGGCGTTTTCACACTCTGTGGATCTGCACTGATACTATATGGCACAGCTGAATTGGGATGGAATGCTTCTTTCTTTTCTTTCTAAGTCACAGTGGCTCCGTGAGGAGAATGGTGGACACTGGATGGGCCATTCCCCCCATTTCTGAGCTAGGGATCTTAAGCTGAAATCTGAATTTCTTTCAGATGGACTACAGGAATTTTAAGAATGAATATTGATGAACTAGGATCTCCCATCCCACCCTCAAATGCCTATTGAGTCATGGTTACTGGGACAAGTCTGAGCTTTTAAAAAAACAAACTCATTTCAAAAGCACATTTTCAGCACCCTTAACTTGGGAGTAAAAGCAGGGTAGTTTTTTTCATTGTCTGTTTAAAACAAGACCCACACAGCTGCCACTGCTGGAAGCTCAAACATCCACAGAAATGCCCCCCGTCGTCTCTCAACAAACCTATCCCATGCAGCCACACAAAGACACGCACACACATGCGTGCACACCCGCACACACACAGGGACAGCAGATTTTAGCTTTCTGAGATGACCTTCTTAAGCAAGATGACTGTGCCTTTACAACAAGTGTCTTTAAGTCGAAGCACGAATCACACAGAAGACTGTGGCTACGCTGACTTCACATGCCTTTTGCTCTATTCTTTATCTGGTGTTAGTTGAACTGGAGACATTCCCCACAAGCTGCTGGACTTCAAACCATCGGCACTTGGAAGTCGGCTACCAACATCATTCAGATCAGTTACTATGGCTATACATATACTGGGCAAAAACACTGGGACCAGAAAGCATGGCTCGTCAAGTGCACCTCCACAAACCACGTACCGCCCCTCTTACTCCAGAACTTGGGAGGTTTCTGGAATGGTAGCTGAGAAAAACTCCCATCTATTTTGGAGATGAGCCAAGAAGCAGCTTCAGAAAGGAGGAGGGTCCTGGCCTCGTTGGCTACCAAGTGTACTGTTTTTGAAAAAATATAAAAAAAATCTACTGCACAAGACTGGAACCATAATTTGCTTTTATATTTTCAATTAAAATAATATAAAATGGGGGGCGGAGCCAAGATGGCGGAGTAGAAAGACTCACCTATGCTAGGTCCGAACCCACAGCCCATAGATTTCCTGTAAAAAGAACTCCTGACAAATTCTGGAACAGTGGAAGCTGCGCAGCAACACAGTGAAGGAGATTTCTGCTGCAGAGAGCCCTGAAAAACCAACCG